>FYEV01001735.1:201670-277423 GCA_900188565.1 Geosmithia flava | reverse complement strand
GGGGGGCAAGAAGTGAAACAAGGAGAAGAGGAAAGGAGTGGATGAGTTGGATTCAGGAAAAGAGAGCACGAGTTGGGGGCAGAAGGAGGATTCTTTGTGAAGGAGTGATAAATATGGGTAATAAGGAGATGAAGAGATGAAGAGATGAAGAGATGTTATACTCTTAACGTCTCCCGTTCATAGGCTGTAGTATTAGATAGTAGATATTGAAGAGAAAGAAGGAAAAAAGGTCCATCTGTTCTAAGGGGAAAGTGGGACGAAGGATTGTAAAGGATTCGAGAGGGACTTTCTCGAATGTAAAAAGGACAGCATAGATGATAGAGAGGTACAGGAGCAGTTACAGAAACAGGCAACAGGAGAAAATAAGATTGAATGACAGAGTAACTACAGGCTAATGGATAAGTAATATGGAGTATGGAGTATGGAGTATGGAGTTGAGTGGTAGGTATAGTCTATAGAGAAGGGAGTAGGGAGGGAGTACAAGAGTTAATCTGCGTCAACTGGTAGTAATAAAGGTAATGATGATGATAACAAAAGTCACTCGAGTTACTCGTAAGAACAACATCTACGAGTGAGTATACATTTCTAGTACTGCTAGTTACTAGTCGTACTCGTGCAAGGTAGTTTAACTATATCCACTCGGGGAATGACGTGCTAATTAGGACTGTATACTGTCAAGTCTGTCAAAGACATGAATAGTTGATATGTGAAAGTTTATAGAGATAGCAAGAGGCTAGGAATGGTAAGGAAACATGGAACAAAACTCGAAGAGAACGAAGAGAAGAAAAACTGACATCGATGGCAAACATGACTCGATTCATGCAACCTTCTATGGTAGTGGTAGTAGTAGTAGTAGTAGTACGGATAGTAGTAGTAAAGATGTGTGCAGGCTGTGCCAGTGTATGCTCTACGAGAGGTACTCGTAGTTTCTTGTTCTAATAGAATAGTGGGTTGATCGCAATTAGCTTCCAGGTTATCCCGGCACTCTCGAGTCTCTCCAGACTAAGTTCTAACAGGTTCTAGCGTGACTATTCGAAATGAGTAATAGTATGTAGAGAGTCTAAGTGGTAAAATACAGTGGCCAACTCGCTACATAACCAAGAGACACGCGCTGTAAAATCCGTATGGACAGCACCTACAACTGTCAACACCTACGCGTAGAGGCATCCATGGATGTACATTAGAACGTAATACATGAGCCACAACCATCATGAGCCACAGCCATGACGACTAATTACGTACTTGCCGTGCGGGTAAGAACACGTGCACGTGCAGAATGCAAAGGACAGGAAAGTCCTAGCGATAACGGTGCAGATATTTCCATGCAGATAGTAATGCTCTGTACTCGTATTACTCCATACTGCGACTGCTGCTCCGTACGAGTACTCCGTACGTGTGATAGGAAGTGGCAGATGCCTGTAAGAGTACCCTCTATCCCCAGGCCTCCAGTGTCTATCCCTGCCCGGCAGAATAATCCCTGGCAACTGGCAAAACTACCCGGCAGAATACTCTAAACCTGGCAGAGCAAATCCTATGACGTAGTTGGTCTCGGCACATGGTTTATCCGACAATACATTTGCTGCTGCATTACTCCGTGGTACGTACTCCGTACTCGGTACAATAACAACGACGGAATCCTCTCCGAGCCCTGCCGCTGCTACTAGTAGTGCGAGTACTCCGTACGGAGTACGAGTAGTGCTGCCAAAGCCGCTAAAGAGGCTGGGATAGAGCAGAGTCAGTACGTAAGCCGCACGAATCATTACGTTTGGTTTTTCTTTCTAGAACAAAGCACCAAGCCAATCATTGTGAGACTGGAGTCGTGGAGTACGTGGAGTCGTGGATCGTGGGACAAGGGTTGATGCAGTGGTCACTGGTGGTAGCTTGGTGCATTGGTACCATTGTCTACTCGTCGTACCTTGTCATTCTGCGCATTCTGCTTGGCTACTTGCGTGCTATTGTTACTAGACCCTGTTCTATATGAGTCTATAGAGTAATACTAAAGGTCTTCTTCGTACTACGAATGCTCGTACTTGATGATTTGAGTGCTTTTGTACGACTCACATGCTTGGCATTCATGGTCCAAGTGCCGTTCCCGTGTGTGTCCCGTGGTTATCAATCAGGATGGTGGTGATGATGATGATGGGTGGTGGTGGGTGGTGGTGGTCAGATTTGGTGGTCAGTTGACTCGACTCTTCTCTATGATACCATACATAACATCACAGTAGTAATGGAATACAATCAACGTCAACTTGAACAGAATCAAGGCCAGCTTCGGCTCAATTCTTAATCAAAATTCCAAATACAACTCCGTAAGCCGTAAAACCCCTCTTTATGATTCCTCTCGCCCCTCCCTCTCTCCTCCCCCCTCTCTCCAGACTATCCCCCTAAGTGAAGGTGACCCGATGCAATTGACGCAGTCCCCAACGCCCATGCGCTACACGCTATACCCCTAAGTGAAGGTGCGCCGCAATGGAAACGAGCCCCTCGCGCCTATTGTAGTATGTTACTCGGTAAGCCGGGTGCGTTGCCCATGCGATATGCGATAGCCACACGATTACTCGTACACTTTGCACCACCCCATTACCCTCGTACGCTCGTACTCATGCTTGTCTGAATATACGCTATACCCCTAAGTGAAGTTGCGCCGTAATAGAAATGCGATCGAGCCCTCTTTTGCGACTTTTGAGACCCGGGTGAAGCGGGTGAAGCCCATTTTCACCACCCTTTTCCCGTAGTAGCCACTTTGTTACCATTTTCCCTACCGCGTGCGTTCCTGGTCCCCTGCCTGGTCCGCATCCGTTACGAATTTTCCACCTACTTCTACCTACCACCAACTATTACTACTAGTCGTAGTGAAAAAAGAGGGAGACAAAAATAATAAAAGAGGGAAAAATTCAAATATATCGATAGAAATAAAAACTCCCGCCCCTCCCCCATCCTAAAGTCTCTTTTTTTTTTTCTCCTTCTTTTTTTCTTTCTTCTCTTCTCTTTATTCTTCATATCTATCCATCTTTCTTTCTCTCTCTCTTTGTTCTCTTCCTTACTCGTATTCCCTTCCTTCGTCTTGCCTCTTCTGTCATTGCCGATCTGCTAGCGCCGCATACTGCACGTGCAAGACAAACCAGAATCCCTGCCCGTCATGACTACCAGCCCCATCCACAACCGCTTCCTCGCCAACCAGGAAGACCTGGGCGTTGTAGCTGTTGGTTTCTCTGGAGGTCAGGTACGTTATACGCAGCTTTACATGTCTCTTTGCAGCACGTTAAAAAAGCTCCGTTACCTACTTTATTGTGGTAATGGAGTCATTTTCTTGAGCTCTGACTCTGATTTCTAACCTCTTTCCAAACAGGGCAAACTTGGCGTCGACGAAGGTCCCGACTTCCTCATCAAGGCTGGCCTCCTCACTCAGCTCAGCTCCGAGCTGGGCTACAAGCTCCACGGTGATGACCAGGTGCACCTCTACGAGGACTTGATAGCCAAGTCGCCCGAGGATGACCCCCGCTACCGCAACATGAAGAACCCTCGCTCCGTGTCGGCCGTGACCCGCCGCATCTCCCAGCAGGTGTACGAGCAGTCGCGCCAGGGCCGCATGACCCTCACCCTCGGTGGTGACCACAGCATCGGTATCGGAACCGTCACCGGTGTCGCCCAGGCTACCCGCGAGCGCCTGGGTCGCGAGACGGCCCTCATCTGGGTCGATGCCCACGCCGACATCAACACCCCCGAGGAAAGCGAGTCCGGAAACGTCCACGGCATGCCTGTCGCTTTCGCCACCGGTCTCGCCAAGGATGACAAGGAGGAGTGCTTTGGCTGGATAAAGGAGAACATGCTCCTCAACCACCGTAAGCTGGTCTACATTGGTCTGCGCGATGTCGATGTTGCCGAGAAGAAGATTCTCCGCGAGAACGGCATCAAGGCCTTTTCCATGTTTGACGTTGACCGGTATGTTCCTCCCACCAACAACCACCTTTACCAAGGATGGAAGACAAGGCAATCAAAAACAGGAGAACCAAACAGAGTGAAAGAAAAGACTAACACACGTGTGAAAACAGCTACGGTATCGGTCGCGTCGTCGAAATGGCCCTCGCCCACATCGGTGACGACACCCCCATCCACCTGTCCTTTGACATTGACGCCCTCGACCCCCAGTGGGCTCCCAGCACCGGAACCCCCGTCCGCGGCGGTCTGACCCTGCGCGAGGGTGACTTCATCTGCGAGAGCGTCCACCAGACTGGTAACCTCATTGCCATGGATCTGGTCGAGGTGAACCCCAGGCTGGCCGCTGATCAGGCCATGGCTGCCCAGGAGACGGTTCGCGCCGGTTGCTCGCTGGTGCGCTGTGCTCTGGGTGAGACACTTCTGTAAATCATGGTACGAGTAACGACAAATGTAGAAATGAAGATATAATACATACACACACAATAAAAAAAAAATGTGAAAACCAAAGACCCATCACAAGACATTCGTTTTCGTTCGTTTGATATATTATGGCCTTGGTAGCATTGGAGTGCGGCGAAATGGCCACTGTTAACAACAGTACATGTATTACAGCGTATTCGTCGTGATGTTTTCGGCCTTGCAATGCAATGGCGGGGTTTCCTGTAGCTGCAAGCATCTACAAACCACAAACATCACCGACAATCTGGTCTTTCTTGATACCATTTTGAAGGAGGAAGAAGAAACAGTAGAAAGACCCAAAACAAGAAATGACAGCAAGCAATAAGAGTCATCGTGGAATGTGCGACGCTGCCATGGACGCAGCTTTCTGATTTCTCCAAATTTGGTCACGTGCGGCAGTCTGGGTGGTAATCCATCGACGGAAAGATGTACTCCAACTTCCATTTCCCCAAGTACGTGACATGTACTGTTTCTTTTGTGAACATGTCTACGAATGACAGAGAGCCGGGAGGCCGCAGGTGCAGGGTGGCAACAACACCAACACTACACTCATTTTGTAAACACATCGATAGATTCATTCATTCATTCATGTTGATGGCCATCACCCGCTTGCTAGCATAACTTCATCGCTGGTGGCAAAGTCCTGCCGCCCAATGCCCGAACGGTCGCACATGCCCCTGAACACCCCCCCTTTCTCCCACAACTCAAGGGGCGCACCCATCTCTGCGAGATTTCCAGCATCCATGACACACACTTTGTCATATCCAATCACTGTTTTCAGCCGGTGAGCTATGCATAGGAGTGTCCTGCCCTTGAAGCCGCGCATGATGGTCTGTTGGATTCTCGCGTCCGTCTCGAAGTCAACCGATGAGGTTGCCTCATCGCAGACGATGATTCGTGAACCTCGGACAAGCGCCCTGGCAAGGGCTATCAGTTGGCGCTGACCAAGTGAGAAGTTGGCCCCTCCCTCCTCAACCGGTGCATCGAGATGAATTCGTCGTCCCTTTGAAGCGCCGTCCATGTTTTGGTCTCGGCGTTGGTCTCCATCTTGGTTAACTATGCCAGACTGGTAGAGGGCGGACCACAGCTCGGGATCAGAATGCTGATCAAAGGGATCCAGGTTGCTGCGGATGGTCCCTTGGAAGAGAATCGGCTCTTGAGTGATGATGGCGAGGCGCGATCGGAGGTCGCGCAGTCCTATCGTTGCGATGTTGACTCCATCGATCGTGATACTGCCACCGGCGAGCTCAACCATCCTGAAAAGCGTCGTTGCGATGGATGACTTGCCCGCTCCAGTACGCCCAACGATTCCCACACGTTCACCTGGCTCGATGCGCATGCTTAGGCTGTGTAGGATGAGAGGCAGCTCTTTCCGGTACCGCATTTGCACGCCGGCAAAAACGATTTCACCCCTCTCCGGCCAACTGGATGGGATACTGGTAGTGTGGAGAGGGGCCTCCTGCTCGATCTTTGTGGCATAGTAGTGGAGCCGTTCTGTCGAGTTCATATGATTCTCCATGTCCGCGAAATGCCGTACGGCGTACTGAAAATACTGCGCAACGGAAAGTATGGACGATAAGACCAGACCGCTGAAGCTTGGATTGATCGAGAGTCGCGATGTCACAATCAGGACCCCCACAGCAAGTACAGTCAGGTTTCCAATGATGTCCAGTCGGACCGAGAGCCAGCACTGGTTGGCAAAGGTCAAGAAGTACGCACCGTCCATGTCGTCCACGGCCTTGTTCACTGACGCGGCAAACTTCTGCTCCAATTTGTAGGCTCGAATAGTCGGAATCCCAGAGACCGCCTCGCCGAAGCGGGAAAACACATGGCTACGTAGAACAGCCTCGTGTTTCTTCAGCTCTCTGGCCGAGTATCGGTAATACTGAGCTGAGAAGATGAATATTATAGCAAGCACCACGAGGGCGACGGCAAAGTACGGAAAGTACACCAGTACTAGTATAAAAACGGCCACGATCTGCCCGCCAAAGATCAAGAAGTTGCGGAGAGTGTCCGGGAGGTTGTTGTCCATCACATCGACGTCTCTCGAGAATCGGTTCGTAATGCGGCCCAACGGTGTCGTATCAAAAAAGGACATGGGGGCACGCAGTATTCGTCTGGCCGCTGCTTGAAGTATGTTTTGAGATGCGCTGCTGCAAGCCCTGGTGAGGTGCACATAGAACACCAGGGAACCGAAGATTTGAGCAAATCCAAGGGCCACATAAATGCCAATCTAGAAACGTGGGTCAGTACGCAGGTACTATGGGATGAGATACATTCATGTGCGACAACAGAGCATGAAGTACTGGCCACGTACATATGTCCCGAGGTTGTAATCAAACTGGTCTGCTGTCCACCACGACAGCCACAAGCTTGTGGTGATCATGGAGCCGTGAGCGGCAACAAGCAACATGATCATTATTGGCAGGTTGAGGATGGTCCCGGAGAAGCGCGCGTAGGCACCGTATATGGACCAACTTGCGTTCTTGATAGGACGCTCTTCGTCCTGCATAAGCAGCGCGGCCGACTCCTGGGGGCCTTTCTTTGCTGAAACATGCTCACTTCTGCCCTCCTCAACTTCAACCTTTTCGTCATCTTGTTGGCGTCTCTCTTGCCCGCCTTCTTGTGCGACAGTTGCCATGATGCGTTGAAAGGAAGGATCATTCGCCATCAGTTGATCGAACGTGCCGTCCGCAACGATCCGGCCTTCCGACATGTACACGATTCTGTCACAACGGCCAAGGACGTGTCGCTGGTGTGTTGCGAGAATGCGACATTTTCCTTCCAGCAGGCCGCAGATTGCGTTGTTCATGATGTGCTGACCAACGTGAGCATCCACTGCAGACAACGGGTCGTCCATAAGGATCAGATCAGCATCAGAGTAGATCGCCCGGGCAATATTGAGTCGTTGCTTTTGGCCTCCCGAAATTGTAATACCTCGCTCACCGACTTCGGTCAGATCCCCATCAGTAAACATATCCAGATCTGGTCGGAGTGCACAGGCGTCGAGAACATCGTTGTACCAGCGGTTGGAGCTGACCTCTTCTTCGGCTCCGGGAGACACGTCGGTTTTCTTCCTTCCCAAGATGATATTCTCCCTGATAGAAGTGTTCTGGATCCAAGCAGATTGCGGGGAGAACGCCCGACTGGCTCCAATAGTGATGGTGCCCCCCGTCTTTCTCATATCTCCAGCTAGAGCTGAAAGAAGCGAGCTCTTCCCCGATCCAACGGTGCCAATGACGGCAATGAGCTCGTGGCGACCTACTGTGAGGTTGAGATCTCTAAGAGTGAAGGCTTCCTCTTCACCACTATTCTGTCGAATAGCCTCTCCATCCTGTGTATGGTTTCCCGGTGATTCACTTGAGACTTCCACTTTTCGTCCGCCTTCACCATCACCAGCTTCCTTGACCGCGCTCCGCTCCCAGGTAAAGCTTGCATCTTTTAGAACAACAGCATTCTCATTCTCAAAGTCCCAGTCAACCGGGTCTTGCGCCTCTTCGGCAAGCAAGAGCTCTTGGATTCGGAGGACTGATTGTGCTGCATCTGTCACGTGTCCGAGTATCAGAGGGAGCTGGTTCAAGGGCATGCTCAACGCTCCGAAAAGTGATAGAGATGAGAAGACATGGCTTGAGCTGAGCTCGTGTCCCGAGAGTGCATAGGTAACAAAGGACAGCATGGCCGCAAAAGGTGACATGGACGTGCCTACAGCGGTAACAACGTGGCGAATTCCCAGTGCCGCACGGAACTGTCTGATCTCACGGTTGCGAATACTGGCCAGCCGGTCTAGGAAGGCCGATTCCCAGCTGAAGTACTTGATGAACTGCACGCCCTGTAGCATCTCGTGCGTAAAAGATGCCCTCTCGTCGGTGATGGTGTTGATCTTGATGCGCCGTGCAATCATTGCCTTGGTTGCCTTTGCAAGGAGAGGGGCAACGAGTACAAGTAACGCAAAGCCTGGTAGGGCACTGTACTGTATGTTTACCAACAGGAGTGCCAATGATAACAGGATGGAGACGGGCGATGTCCAGAGAATATGGATCATTATGGAGCCATTATTGATACGGCTCGTATCCATCGACATGAGGTTGACAATCCTCCCATTTGACCATCCTGCTTGGACTGCGGTAGCAGAACTTATCTTGCTGACAGTCTCCTGCATCCATTTCTTCTCCTCCTCACTGCCTGGCTTCAATCCTGGTGGCCGACTGTCGGCAAATATGCCCCCTGCTCTTGCTCGACCGGAAATCTTAGTGGTTTTATCGAAAATAAGGGCAATAAGGACTGCCCGCGCTTGACCCCCGACGATCATACCACGATAGATGAAGTGGTTGAAGCAAGTTGTCTGCACAAACTGCAGAAGGGTGATGCCGATAACCCAGCCTATACCGTGTGAGATAGGAGGGGCTTTGCGTCCACCGCGAGAGGCTGTGTAAGCATCGGACGCGAATTGAATGAGGAACCGTAGGGCAAAGGGTGATAGGACTTGGACGATGGAAGCCACGAAGGAACAAAGACCACCGAGCAGGAACTCTTGTCGAAACGTATCATACAGGGCCTTCCTCAGAGGCGCCTTGTCACCACTGCGCCGCCTTGACTCAAACGAAGTGACTAGTTTGGTTTGCATCACAGACACACTTCGGTCATCATTGACAGCCCAGATGTCGTTCAGCTCGAGTGGCCTCTGATACCCGAGCTGCATCAGCGGGGCTATCCATTGAAACGTGAGCAGGCTGAAGAACCCGGCGTTGTGCTCTGGACTGGGCTGTCTCTCTGTTGGTACGGGTGGCTTCGGTTTCCTCCTTCCAAAGGGAGTTTTTATCACCCTCTGCCATGTCTTCCGTTGTTCCTCGCGAATAGCAGTATCATGGGCTTCGTCGGTGCTCGGGACCGCTGGGGAATTCTGGGTTGGGTTGTTTCGCATTCTTTGCATTTCTGCCTTTTTGTGCGGTTGGTCGTTTTCAGGGACAATAATATGACGAAGTATCTGGCATATAGTAGCTTTAAGCGCCGATATGTCGGATCCGAATCACCTGGCGCCTGTTCAGGTTGAGAATACGGCGTTGCTGGTATGGCAATGTCGGTGCCCCGGTGGCTTATGGCTGTCGTTCTCCCGGCTTTACCTGTAAATGATCAGAAAAAAACAAAGACCCGAAATCCCATGAGGCTCAACGACGTCAGCGGAAAGTGCGTGGAACGTATCTCCTCCCCTCTTGCATTCGTGGCGAATAGCACCTACCTGCCTTATCGGTACGCTATTAAGGTGGACTGTTGGTTAAGACTTGCTAGTCTTGCATACATGTATGTACGAGTGTGTTAAAAGAAAACCATTGAAGGTTGCGCTGGTGCTCTAGTTAACGTGATGCAGGCGTGTGAAACAACATCAATGAAACCCCGGGTTGATATCGATACATGTAGTACATATGTAGGCAAGTGAGCCGTAGCATAACTACATATACGGAGTATATGTACATGTAGTTTTACGCCATCCTGCAGCTACAGAGTGACGCAATCACAAATCAGCGGGCTCCGATTAAGCCGTAACAAAAGAACCATCACGCCTTGGGAATAGCTGACGACTAACAACGGAAGAGCCAACCGACATGGTCGGGCGGACCGTTTGCCGTGCGGATAGTGGAGAAGAGCTACGGAGTACCTTGATCCCGAGTGAGCTCACTTCTCGAAACGGGTGCCCTTCAGGTTTCCTCTGTAGAAGGCTTGGATCGTGAGACCGTACATGTATTTCACTACTCCGGACTCATCCGTCCGCCTTTTCTACCGAGTCCCATACTTTTGCTCTTATACACCGCAGTGTGTCAAGACCTATTGGTAGACGACAGCTAGAAGTGGGGCAAAGGAATCACAGTCACATACATGTAAGTAGCCATCTTCCTCGATTCCATCGAGTAAAAGGCCCACGATCAATATACATCACTCACTATTAGCACCTTCACTTCCAGCTCGCCTCTACCTCGCTCCCTTCGAGCAGGCCTTACCACTTATCCCACCACCACCCTCCCCAGTGCAGGCTCGCTGTCTCGCACGCAGAAACGTCGCCCATCGCCAGTGGCCAGGCAAACTTGTGCTCTCTACGACCTGCTATTTCCCAACATCCCCAACGCGATTATATCGCAAAAATGGCAGAGCATCGTGGCGAACAATTCGGAGAGCCTCAAGAACGTTCACGTCTTCTGGCATCGGATGTTCATCACAATTCGGAAGACAAAACAGCCAATAAAGCTATTACCCTCCTCAAAGTTGTCACCCTCTTACTTGCCCTCGGCGAGAATCTGCTGGATAGTCCGATGACACGGATCACCGAAGCGGTCATCTGCTACCGCCACTATGAGATTATAGACCCAAGCAAGTTGCTGATCGGGAGAGACGACATTGGACCAGGCGCTATCGGCGGTGTGGATGAGCTGTATTGCAAACTCGACTCTGTACAAACCGAATTGGCCTTGTTGGGAGGATGGCAGTCCCTCTTTGACAGACTCCCGGGCCTGCTTCTTGCCGTGCCTGTTGGGTGGGCGGCGGATCAGTACGGCAGGAAACGGTTTGTGCTGCTCGCTCTCTTCGGCATGTGCCTGCAAGGTGCCTGGCCGCAGTTCGTGACCTGGTTTTGGCAGGCGTTTAATATACGCACCGTGTGGTTCAGCGCTTTTGGTGGCGTCATGGCCGGTGGAATCGAGACTGTAAACACGCTTTTCTTCGTTATGGTATCTGATGTAACCTCTGAGGCGCACCGTGCAGAGGTATTCTTCCAGTTGGGGGCCTTCAGTTTGGGGGCCATGCTGATAATGCCGCCCCTGTCGGCCTGGCTGATGCAAACCATCAATCCCTGGGCTCCGGCCTTGACTGGCAGCATGCTAAAGCTTGCGGGTGCCTCGATATTCTGTCTCTGCCCGGAGACACTTAGTTGCGCTGAAGAAAAGCGAAGAACGGCCATGGCTGTGCAACAGCAGCGGCTGGATAGCAGCAGAGAATCTCGCCGTATTCAGGCTGACGATGATGACAACGATACGACACGGCCGGTGTCCCGGGAAGCGTCTGCAAAGCGATCCTGGATCAATAAATTTCACAAAACCAGCCACTCCTTACGCAATGACTGGCGGGTTGCAGCATTGGTTGCGACATTCTTCGGACATGCGTTCCTTGGTAGGAACAGATTGCTCATACTGCAATACCTGAGTAAACGCTACACCATTCCCATATCCGAGGCGACCCTGCTGATGACGGCGCGCACTATCATGACGTTTCTATTATTCTTGGTTATCTTCCCGCACATTAGCAAGTTGATGATGCAGCGACAGCTTGTCGTATCTGCACAGCAGAAAGACCTTTGCCTCGCCCGAGCATCACACGTTCTATGGACCATCGGATGGGCACTTATGGGCATAGCACCCACCGTACCTGTTGCCATAGTGTCAATGGTAATTGCTGCACTCGGCCAAGGCGCAAATCTTCTTACCAGGAGCTTTCTAGCTTCTCTCCTGCAGCCTCACGAGGTTGCTTGGGTCTACAGTGTGGTCAGTATAGTCGAGATGATCGGTAGTATGTTAGGCGCGCCTGCATTGGCCGGGATCTTTACTTTTGGCTTTTCATTGGGAAGCGAGTGGATTGGTTTGCCGTTCATTGCATTGGGGCTTGTTTCCGCAACTTGTACTGCTGTCATGTTCGCTGTTGGTCTGCGAAGGAACGAGAATGGTGTTGGAGAGAGCACATGAAATGCCCATGGAAGGTTGCTAGCTAAAGAAGAAAAAAAGGAATTGAGTAACAGGAAAAGAAATATTACGAGCGTTAAACAGAATCAATGTGGGTGAAATCGTTCCAGGAAACCTGTCAGTCTAAAGCCGCTACTTTGGTTCCGTGATGCCGGCTTTCAAGTTTGCCACGCTTAGCCATTCTTCCTTCAATACACCATATTGGATAACGTCCCTCCACTCGCCATCACGCCAGAATCGTTTGCGCCGTCTTCCTTCTTCTGTGAAACCCAGCTTTTTGTACACACTCAGAGCCCTGGCGTTGGTTGCATCGGCATTGGCTTCGATTCGACGATAGCCAAGAGTCGTGAAGATGTAATCAACCACCCACCGTAAAACTTCGGTACCGAAGCCTCTATCTGCCACCATCGTCAGCGGAAAGTAAGTGGACGTGAGAAGCAATCTGTCTAGGTACCTTGATGCGCCACGTCCAACAGAATCCCAATATTGACAATACCGCTCACATCAGTAGGCCCACCCAGTTTGTCAATGTGGATGAACCCGATGGCGGGATACCTGGCCTTTCCATCTGCAGTGCGGAAATAGTCATCATGGGGACCCAATTCTGAAGGTAGTTTACTTCTGGATGTCGGCTTTTCGCAGATCATGAACCAAGGCAACGCGTCCTTGTCATTGACGCGGTCCTCGAGGCACTTCCTTGACTTCTCGCGTGACCATGGCTGAGGCCCTTGCGTTGAGAGAGCAGTCATCAAGGGCAAGTCGTTGGTCCACTGGAGCCAGACGTTGTTGTCAACATCGGGATCTAGACAACGCAGCATCAGACGTTCGGTGAAAAACATTGTGACTATGTGCCTATACGGAGTGACTGTAAAGGTACAAGTTGAGACTCGACTGAATCCGGGATGCGGCAGTGAGCGGTGTCGAGAGGTTATTTCACCGGGATGAGCTATCACGCCCGAGGCAACCGGTACGAAATATCTGGAATCTACTGAGAGCAGATGACAACTCATCAGAATGACGAAACAGACCCGCTTGGGTATGTCGTGGTCACTCCAAAATGCTCGGCAGGACTCCCGGTTCCCGCGAACTAATCAAGTCCAACTGTTGGAACCAGAGCTCTCCAGGAAAGCATGCAAGCCGGCTGATGAGACCTTCCCGTTCAGATTGTTGCCAAATTTGCAAAAGTTCGACCCCGAAGCCTGCATATGTGACGTACAATGACCTGGGAATCAAGGGAACCTGTCTTGGAGTCCATATCAAACCAATAGCAAAGTGCTACGTCACACGGAAGCAGCATAAAAGGAGGCCCAGCAGGATCATCCAAAGTCAAATATTGATTCATCAGTTCATACAATGGCAACATATTTTCGCATGTACGTTCAGAGAACCAACAGCGCCAATGAGACCGTGAAGGTCTATCAAACTCTAGGCAAGCTCCAGAGGGAGCAGTTGATGTTGCAACACACAAACGCATCACGCAAGAAGGGCAAACCAACTGAGGGTTACACCGGTCTCGGGACGGGACTCTACGTACCTGATACAGATTTGATGCATGAAAATGAGGAGAGCCAACGGGATTATACAAAGTTATCATGTTTAAGGTTCGAGTGAAGTCAAGGGTACCCAGTGTGTCCAACAACAAAGTAATGCAAAATTTGGACCCTTTTCATTACTCCATACTGATTGATTGTCAAACAACAGGTCTGCACTAAGAAGCGGTGTGTGAGATAAGTGGCAAGGTCTGCTAGATGACGGCGAGATAGAGACGATATGGCAGTGAAGGTGTCAATAGTGAGGGATGCAATGGATTGATAATTGGCCTCTTCATCGATTCTACATTCTACCGAGGAGGTTAGCTTTATCCTTACGTGATTGACTGATTCCTTTGCCCCACTTCTAACCGTTACATGTATTTACCAATAAGTCCAGTCCTGGCATCACTTGATAGAGCCTGTTGTTTGACTTGGGTTATCACGATGATGGTTACGGCGTACATGTGCATATATACGTAGTTACGGGGTTTCAATTGTAACCACGTCTCTAGAGGACGGAACGGGGGCCTTTTTTTCAACCAACCGAGCATGTGCAGTTGGCAAAGGTCAATAGTTGATCAGAAATGAATCACACAACTAGGAAGGAGGGCGAGGACATGTATATAAAGGTGGACAATGCCCCCCTTGATGATGGGTCGTAAGAGAGCAACTTATCAACAGACAGGCAATTGCAACACTCTGATACCACTTCTTTTTGAAACATACCTTCCCAAACTTAAGTTTATGTCAACTTAGACACCAAAATCTTCAAACAATCAACATGGCCGCCTCAACTATGCAACCCATTGCCATCCAGGATAGCTCTGAGCTCTTTACAGCTGCTAGGGTTATTGATCGGATTCTCGAGGGCCTTGGCCGAGGCAATGACCAGAACGGTGGAGTTCTTACCTCGCGCGACCAAGGCGTTGTCTCCGCCAAAGAGGAGCTGACGAACCTCGTCTCGCCTCATTTTGATGGCGTCACGCGTTGGTTTGTGCCCGTGGCCCCTGTCCTTCCCATGGAGTGGACTGGCCGGTTCAGTGCATACACCACCTACCTCTCTTCTGGGGCGGTTATCTCCCCACGGACTTTGGACACCAAGGAAGTCGGTGCGCTCAAGGTCATCGTCGGTGGCTCCATCAACGTCCAAGGCACCAACCAGGCTCTTACTCAGGGCGATTGGCTCTGGCTTCCCTCGGGAGGAGAGTACGCGTTCCAAGCCGGCGAGGCTGGCGCTACACTGTTCACCATGCTTCCATGCGTGGAGGATACCACGGACGTCAATGAGGATGTTGGCTTGCCCAACAAACTCGTCAACGGGACCTTCATCACGTCCCGCGACGTCCACGTGCAGAAAGCACAGGTCCCTCTGGACCATCTCGAGCGTCACTTTGAGACCACTCAAGAGGGCTACATTTCTCACAAGTCGTTCCCTTTTGCCCCGCGTCTGTTCCACGCCCAGGTTAAGCCGGGCACGGAACCTGGACGTTTCTGGGCCTGGCTGGCCAATATTGCGCCCGGAACCGAGGTCACTCCTCACTTCCACGAGAGCGAGAGTCTCGCCGATGTGAAGTTGGTTGTTAGCGGATCCATCAACGCCAATGGACAAGAGCTCACAGCCGGGGACTGGTTCTGGGCCCCATCTGAGGGGTCCTACAGTTTCACGGCCGGCGAGCGCGGAGCTTTGATCATCGGCTCCTGGCCCTACAATGCCGGCGCCCTTGATGAGTGAGGCAGTCCGCTTTGGGACGAGTAACTGTGAGGCGGGCTATGTGGCAACGTATAAACTGACTGATCTTCGTCCGTTCTGAAACAATAGCCAAAATAAATTTTATCTCCTACTTTTCTAGTCCTACCGTGGTTCCAGCATCGTTCTTTGTGTTTTAGTGAGACGCAAGCCTTGCTCTGTAGCATGTCACGTACATGCAAATACATGTACCCAACTCCGTTGTAATTTTTTTAAAAAAAATCAAGGCAGTTCAGTAGTAAACTTCGACGGCACCGCGATGAGTGGCCGGACGGCACATAATTCGCGATATTACCAGTCCGAACCTCATGATCCCAAGATAGCTATTTCTGGACGACAACCAACACCATGAATCAGGCGGGCACGAGTCATCGTTGATAAGAATCCGACAGCCAAAGGAATAGGCCCGCAGAACCTGATATGCGTCATTGCTACACCCAGGGGCAGGAAGGGGGTCGACAAAGGAGATACGAAGTTTATACTAATGCAATCAAGAGGCTACAGCACACAATCAGTCAGTTACGCATCTGCAAGAACCTTGTGTGGCTGCTGAGCTTTCCTATCTGTTGTAATTTGTCGACCCCTTGATACGTGATGCTCGCTCCTAGTGGTGTGCTGTTGATTTCTCTGCTCAACCAACAGCCTTCGCCACCTAAGATGCTACGGTCAGACAGGGAAATATGCAGTTGGCTGATACATGCAATGAGCGGCAACGGCAAGAAAGCTCGGTCCGATTGTGATACCGGCAGCGCAAACCTTAATTTCTGGCTGAATGTTGGGATAACAATGGTATTGAAGGCAGAAACGAAGCACAAGCAAAAGGTCCCGTTGATGATCGTGGATATGTAGCCTTCGATGTTCTCCACAACGGGCCGATCCCGACTTCAATGTTGCTGGAGAACCAGTAACTGGTCGGTATGTTCTGGGGCTGTCAACTACATGGAAGTTACATGTCCATACCATACCTACTCCTTACACTGGGAGCAGGCCCACTCGAGCAATGAGTGCCCACGACCTCCCCAACCAAAGGTACATGCCATTGCCGTTTCCCAAGTACACGTAGCCCAGATTACATCGTTATTTCATACACACATAGAGCGTCAGCTTTCTGACCCGACGTCTCGTACTTTTCACCAAAGTCTTTCCTTCTCCCCGTCTCGTACTGTGGAGATCATTCTATCACTGTCTATGAGACGCTGGATTTTGTACATAGCCAACTATGGGTGCATCGCAATCGAGGGTGGCTGCGAGCGATTCGCAGCCGGTTACTCAGATGGAACGAAACGGCACGTCCCAATCTTTACAAAACAGCTCGGGTTCAGATCGCGACGAGAAACTCCAAATCGTCCACCTGAACGACGATCATGTTCCTCAGACCAGTGCTGTTCTATCGGAGACGGGCCGAGTGTCTCGAGTGAAGGCGGAAGCCTATGCTCGCCAACTGCTGAAAGACCCCAAGAACCGACTCGGACTTTCAGCCTTGAGCACGAATAACCCGCGTCAGGTACGTACAGGTGCAACCCACGCGAATTCTACTTGTTTGTAAATATCAGTTGTGATACCTACCTAGATAGAAGTCTTTCTCACATATGTCCCTCCTATTTGTCTAGACGTAACGAAGTTGACAAGGCTGAATAGGTGCTCGAAATCCCATCAACGATCCTGAAGGATGGCCAAGTCTTCAATGTCGCGATCCCTTGTGAAGGACTGCCTATCACTGATCAAGGAAACAGCGGAAGATGCTGGATATTTGCGGCAACCAACATCTTCCGAATTGCAATACAGCAGAAGTATGACATCAAGGAGCTTGAATTAAGCCAAGCATACCTCTTCTTTTGGGATAAGGTAGAGAAAGCCAATCACTTTCTTGAATCTATCCTAGATACGGCAGATGAGGACCTCGAGAGCAGAATAGTCAGCTCGCTCAATGCGAGCCCTGTGGATGACGGCGGGCAATGGGAAATGATCGTCAACCTCGTCAGCAAATACGGAATCGTCCCGAAGGCTCTGTATCCCGACTCATGGAACGCACACAACAGTACGTCTATGACCCGGCTCCTGGCTGCCAAGCTTCGGGAAGACGGTCTGCATCTGCGCACCGCCGCCCTGGCAGCAAAGAAGGACGGAGCAGTCACACCAGACATTGCAAAGATGAAGGAAGAAATGATGCAAGACGTCATTCGTATCGTTACTCTATGTCTCGGTCCGCCGCCTATCGCAGATGGGAAGTTTACCTGGCAGTTTTACAATTCAGCCAAGCAGTACAAGAGCGTCTCATTGACACCGTTGGAATTCGCAGACAACACTCATGTCAAGACATTCATCTCATTGATCAACGATCCTCGGAATAAGTACAATCAGCTGCTCAGAGTCGACCGGTTGAGCAATGTATGGGGTGGAAGACAAGCTACGTATGTCAACGTCAGTAACAACGTGCTGAAGCAGGCTTGCGTGGCTATGTTGAAGAAAGGGCTTCCCGTCTTTTTCGGGTCAGACGTGGGGAAGCAGAGTGACGGTGAAAAAGGCATCATGGATACCGATCTCGTCGACTATGAGCTCGGATTCAATGTCCAGCTCAACATGTCCAAAGCTGAGCGCTTACGCACGGGAGAAAGCCAGATGAACCATGCCATGGTTCTCACGGCCGTTCACCTGGACAAGAATGGCTCAGCGGTGCGATGGAGAGTGGAGAACAGTTGGTCTGCATCATTTGGAACAGATGGGTATTTTGTCATGTCTGACCGCTGGATGGATGAGTTTTGCTATCAGGCTGTCGTTGATCCGAGCACAGTAGACAAGGCTATCAGGGACGTTCTTAAGCAAGAGCCAAAGATACTCCCACTCTGGGACCCCATGGGTGCCTTGGCATACTAAACTTGCTGTTTTATTTTGGTAATGGTTGTGACCGGATCAGTTGAGCCATGCCAATCATTGAAAGCACGATTTGAGTCTCCCAAGTCCTTGCAAGACCTGTACATTTGCCGCAGCTCTGTTGGATGTGTCTCTGGGATAGGGTAGTCTGTAGGCTTGAAGTATCATTGATGAATGTCAACTGTCAACTTTATGACAGAAGGCAATACAATGCCCATTAATCGTGAGTAAATCAAAGAGTTGGAGAAGAGGGGAACAAAGTGGGGGGGGGAAGGAGCTCCCCACTATCCGGCAAAGTGGGGCCCATCGCCGTGCCTTCCATTGTACGGGCGAGTACATCACCTCGAGGCTCGCATACACGTACAAGGTACAGTAAGCCTTAGATGGAGGCCTCGGTACATAGTACTACGGGCAGGCCTGACTACTACTGATGTGGCCCCGGGCCCTTTATTAGGCCTGCTATGAGCCTAATAAAAGACTGTGCAGGTGGCAGGTGCTAAGGGCTCCCGATGCTGCCAACTCACAGGCCAAATATAAACAGAGTACGGAGTACATGTACTACGGAGTATTATGTCCACCGTACCACCGTCCACGGCAGCGTTATTACAGCGGCTACTAAGAAACCAAGGAAGGCACCACCGTACCACCACCCAACCTCCTCCATTAAACGGTGCCACGCCGCCAATGCGGGCGGTGAGGTCAATGCACCACTTCTTCTGCCATATCACCCTCTTGTTTGGTGTATGCTCTATTGATTTTTTTTCCAGGTGGCTGGGACAATAATATCGCTCTCTCTCTCTCTCTCATATTGCACCAAGTAATCTGTTGTTTCTCTCCTCTTGTCTTGTGACAGTTCATCTCTCTCATCTTCTCTTGTCTCTGCGTGATTTGTCGTACGTTGCATAGTATCTGACAGGCCACAAAAGCATCTCGGGCCTCTTCTCTTGGCCGACAACTACCTTGCACCGCTTGTCGTCCATCCGTCTCCACCGCCCAACGCCGCCCAACGACTTCTCGACCGAGTCTCTTGGCCAGAGCAGGGATACCACGCAAACAAGAGTCGACGTGTAGTATTCTTTACTTCTCTCCGACGTGGACAAACCCATCAATCAGCTGCAACCACTGCTACTACGAGTGCAGATACTGCAACTACTACTGCTACTGCAACTACTACGGAGTACTCCGTACTGCAACTGTTACTGCTACTGCTACTGCTCAATACACCGGCTTGACCCCAGCAGGAGAGAAAAACAACTGTCCCTTGACGTGGCAATCCGTTGCCCACCTATTGGGCGCTTTTCCCCACGGGTACCTGACAGGAAAAGCAAAATCGACTTGACCGCCTGTCTAATCTGGCAGGATAAAAGGTTGACCCTTCTGCTGCTTCTGTTCGTCTCTCTCTCCTTTTCTTTTCCTATCTGACAAGGGCGTCTACGAGCCTTGTTTTGAGAAGAGTTGCCCTGGTGGCCGGGAGAACAAAGGGAAACCAAAGGGAAATCCGTCCTTCCGGGATTGAAGGAAGCGGGGCCGGCATACCAACGACGCAGCCGGCTGCGGACATTCGATAAAGTCCCCCTAACGACCCCAACGATACACACGACTTATATACACGACAAAATACTGGGAGCACCCAGAAGCAATCGCCCATCATGGTAGCTTCAAGCTACCTCAGCAGCTCCATCCTGCCTACTAGGAGTAGGGGTGTCAGCCATGTACGCACGTACAACTGGCCCCCCATCCAGCTCAACATCTGGATCTTTGTCATGCTCCTCGCCTCGACTACCATTCTTGGTGTCTTTGCCGTCTTTCTGCAGACTCAGCAGCGGATGCTCCTCGCCATTCCTTGGTATGTTCATATTCCTTTTCCCTTTCTTTCTTATCTTTTCTTTCCTCGAGTAATCAACTAACCATGTGCAGGTACTTTTCCTACTGGCTGACGGTTGCTTCCCTGACCATTCTGTTCCTGCTGTGGCTCTACTGGCTTATAGCTCACAGACGATTATTGCCGGCCATTGTCATGATAGGCGCATTCATGTTATTCGTCTTATGGTTAACCGGTTTAATCGTCATTGGCATAGACTTGTTTGGCCCCAACGGGTCCATTACAAGCACGTGCAATCTTGCCGTGTTTAACAAGAATCCACAAGGCCAGAGTATACAAGTTCTGGCCTATTTACAACAAAAGAATATATGTAAGTACTATTCTCTGCCATTCCACTTGTCTTTTACTCAATGGGAATGTCGGACTAACACAACATCTTCCAGGTCAATCATGGCAGTTAGTATTCGCCATGGCCCTGATAGGAACAACGTTTCTATTATGGGTCATGATCATGGCTTATCAAGTCTTTATCAATTCTTGACGACTGGGTCGCGACTTCTTCACGACTGTGTCGCAATCAGCGACTGAGTCGTACTTCTTCACGACTGCGTCGTCCTGTGTTATTTTGCGCCAACTGTCGACCTTCTTTCACGAACAACCTTTCCTTTGTTAAACAGCATTATGTACCTGCCACTGCCGAGGCCGACGACGATGTTCCATACACCTCTAAGTCAGCTGAGCACCACATTGACGATATAACGAGTTGCATGTTTTGCCAGGTGTGGGCAGCTAGATTATGAAATCACCACGAGCTTATTACTAGCTAGCATTTTTCTTTCCTGTCTTTCCTTTTCTGTTGTTCATCTCGGTGTCTCTTTGCATTTACACTATTTTCTTGTTCTTGTTCTTGTTCTTGTTCTTGTTCCTTTCATGTTTTTGTTTTGCTTAGAATGACAGTATACCCAGTTTGATAACGCCTATACAAATACATATCTACATTTATATACTCGTATATCACATCTACAATTACACATACTCCGTATACACACATATATAAAAATACCATCATCACCTTGGCATGGAATCTTCTTTGAACCCTTGTTGTCGCACTCATACTCCCCATCTCCAGCTTTGCTATTGACGTCACCCCCCTTGTAGCGGAGGCCTGTTTTCCGTATTCGGTTTAGCGCATGATATTCAGCTGGACAGGGTCGCGGAAAAACTGCAGAAGCCCCTCGTGTTGTTCCGCTCGTACTGGGATCCCGGATCAAGGCAATGCTACGTCGTAATACGCCCCTGTCTGTTGCTTTTTTTGTCTCTCCTGATCGTGGCGTGCATATACGTATGAGATGTGTATGCACATCGTAGAGAAACAGCCGAAATGTGATGGTGGTGATGGTGGTAATGGTGTGTGAATCTCTCCCCCCACCCCACTATGTGCTTTCGGGTATGACCTCATGGGAGGGCCGCGTGTCGCCGTCTCGGTCGTCGGCAGTTTGGCTTTAGACCAGGACGTTAGCTGGGATTCTATCAGCCTGGGAATACTTGGCAGTTGAAGTTGGAATGGAACAACCCTATGCAACTCGATACGAACACTCGACCCGAGTACATGTATACTTTCTTGTAGGGGGTCAGAGAGAGCGAGCAGAGACCAAAGAAAGTGGGGTGTAGGTCTCAAAAGGAAACAAGCGATAACCTTTGCGATTCTGGAAAGAGGCGATTGGATGATGCAATGGGTCTGATGCAATAGATGGCAGCATTCCACATTCATCAGGGCATCCTATCGACGTACGCGTAATATTCAACGCTGGTGACTTCAGTTGCCGTTTGCCTTTGACTCTCCTTTTGCTCGATACCTGCTCCTCGGAAACGGACAAGGCGGCAAGAAAGAGGGGCAGAATGGTTCACTCCGGTTTAATCTTCTTGGCCTTCATCAACGACTCCAGATAATGACTGTCAAGACTCTCCCGTCAGCTGGAGTGGTCCCCCTGCCGCGTACGCTTCCTCAGCCCGGCCCATCACCTCAACCAACATGCGCGACTACTGCACGGCGAGAGCGATGAAGAGGACTGGAGCTATACCAAGTATAGGGGAGGGGCAATAATACCTACCGTTAGTATCGATTGACTCTCTGCATTAACACTTGCTCATAATAGATTGTACCTGTACCAGTAGTAATAAGTGATACATGCTCGTGGTAAAGAGGTACATGATGGCAGTACATTCTCGTAGTACCGTACGGCTGTGCTTTGCATGACGCCATATACCTTTGGCCAATCTAGCGTCACATCTCCCCATCCAGCTTTAGACCATCATCCATCCAGGTGGGGGTATCGAGATGGATAGTGGAGGGGCACAGGGAGAAATCATTGGATTGCGTCGTCGTCGACTATAGCCGACCCGGACCAAGATTGGAGCTAGACTCGATGCTACTCGGTAGACAGTTAGAACACAACGAGGATGTAATAGTAGCTTGCCTAGCTGAGCCTTTTCAAGTGAGGGCGAGGACCAACCCGATTTGTTATAAGAATGGCCCATCTCATCCCCCCTCTCTCCTGCTCTTTTCCTCTTCCTCCCTCATCCACTCTTCAACTATACAAACAACATCTTCATCACAACACACCCAAACCACCCAACACATTTCACAATGGATTTCGTCAAGAAGGCTGTCGGTGGCTCGTCTGGCTCCAAGGATGAGTCCAAGGACACCAAGAGCTCTAGCTCCTCTGGCCAGCAGGACGACTACGCTGACAAGGGTATGCACCATCAACAACCACCATCCCACCTTCTTCGTTCTGTCATATACTAACATGATATCTCTCAGCCTTTGCCGCCGGTGTCAAGAAATCCGGCTACAACATCGACCGCGAGACCCAGGAGAAGATCACCGACACTGGCCGCGAGCAGTTCGAGAAGGCCACTGGGTATGTTATCTGCCATCCCACACAACTACACCTCTTCATCATGAGACTCGTACTGACAACTTCTACAGCAAGAACATCCCCGAGAAGTTCTCCAACTAAGGGCAGAATGAATTTGTGTTCTCGCTCCATGTGTTATAGTACATGTACTTAGATACCACTATGAGTCCACGCCATCAGTCTGGACCATGTTATGACAGCCTCTATCGGCTACGACATTAATAGCAATCAAATCCCTTTTGTCATATTCACATATGCATGTTCTGCATCCTTCTCTTGTTCCGTGCATGTTTCCACCAGTGCCACGTTGTGTTCCTACATCAATGCGACACCAAGGTCTTACCGATCGAGGTTATGATGCTGTCATAGACTCGATTTAACCTGCGCCACGGACAAAGAGCACCACTACGAGCAGCACCCAACCAACCCAAGAACGTTGTGTCATATCCCTCAACTATGGAACGACACAATCTGGAGTTAACATTATCTACATGACAGATGGAGAAAATATTAGATCGAGTGCCTGGTTCAGCGAATATTTTCAAAAGAAACACCCGAAATCTACAGTGCAGGGTAAGCAATCTCAACAGTCGGAGGTGGGCTGAAGCTCTGCCAAGGTCACACAGCAAGGATTGCGTAGTCGTCACATGTACCACTGCATGATAAATATTGTGAAGAGATACTTTCTCTCTACCTTTTGTTCAGCCTCGAACTGCTCTAGCGCATGTATGTATAGGGAGCTCCCCCCAAAGCAGCCCGCAATAATGCCCTGAGCCCCCTGAAACTCCCCGTAAAAAAAGCCACTATTGGGCAGCTACGGTGGAGTACAGGGCTCCCGCTTCAGTGGCTCTAGTTCGTATGGAGACCTGGAGTCCCTTCACTGGCAGTGGCTGTTGGTTGTTGCTGTTGCTTGGGGAAGGAGCTGGGGGGAAAAGAAAAACAACAAATTGAGGAAACAACTGCTGTTTGGGGGTGGCCTCTTGAGCCTTTGGAATCTCTCCTTTTTCTTCCCATTCGAGTACGACCATCTCGCAACCGTTCTTTGACATCCAGAGTAATCACACGCACATTTATACCCTCTCCCTTTTTTCTCTCTTTACTCACACAAGGAAGTCGTGGCATGGGCCAAAATGCGTCATGGCCAGCCATGATCCTGACCGTGGCCGTACCGACAACAGCCCCTTGCCGCGGCCTGTGACTGCGCAACGCGTATCGGCAGAAGATATCCACACAGCAACGACGACGACGACATCCGACGCCGCTGCCGACACTGCCGCTGCCACAATGTCTACGACACCCCCCGACCGAGAAAGCATGATGGATCATGCATCGTTTTCCCACCAGCAGAATCAGTACCAACAACAGCAACAGCAACAGCAACAGCAGCAGCAGCAGCAGCAGCAAATCCACCATGATGGCCAAAAAGGCTACGATGATAGTATTGCTACCTCTGGAGCTGCCTCGACCGCCGATCATGACCCGGATACAAGCCACATCGACAGCAGCTCCATCGAGGCAGCACCCATAGATCCCAGCCGGGGTCCAGACGATTCGGTATCCGAAGATGCTGTACGCGAGCACTTCAAGGACGTCGAATCTAGCTTCCTGCCCACTCTGTCGCCAATCCCGACCGTCTCCAACACTGCTGGGGGCGGGGTCGACGACACGTACGTCTTCGACTCGCCCAATAAGGCAGACATGCAGCAAACGCACCGCGCTCCCCAGGAGCAGGATCATGATTCGACAGCCAACAGTCTGGAGAGACTCGACTCCTCACCCACCGCTGCTGCCGCTGCTAGGACCGTCTCGAGGGCCCTGAGCATGGCTTCAGGTAGCAACAACAATAATAACAACAGCAACGACAAAAACAACAACAACAACAGATCTGGAAGCGATCCCGATAACGCTGCCGCTCCCCATAATCCCTTTATCGAATCCTCCTCCTCCCGCCAGAGCGCATCGGCCGAATCTGCCGGCGAGACTGAAGACGAGGCTAAGGGCGAATTTGACGGCTCCACCGGAGGCGGTGACGAAGAGGACCTCTCGTGGTCCCAGTCTTACCCGAACCACCAGGACGGCGCCAGCACCGCGGGCAGTAACACGGTCCGCGGAAAACGGCCCAGATACCTTCGCAGCAGATACGGCAGCCAGCGGTCCTCCACCTCTTCCTTTGTCACCAACCCCGAATCCCACGACGGTAGCGACGTTACCGCCCTCGGCCACGGTGCCGACTACGCTCTACAGTCTGGCGGGGCCATCCCGACCGCCAGCGGCGCCCCGTCGCGCACCGCCAGCGGCAGCAGCAACATGCTGGCGCGTACTGTGAGCATGGGTAGCGTGGCCTCGGGCTTTGACGACTCGCTCGGCCAGCTCGAGACTCTGCCCGAGGTAGCCAGTCCTACACGGGAGCGAAATCACATGTTCGAGGACGTGGCAAGTACCCCCAAACCATCCAGGGAGAATCTGAACACAGCGCCGACCGACACCGTCATTGCGCAGCACGTCAAGAATGTGCACGTTCCAGAGTCACTGGCCAGGGAATACAAGTTCAAGAACAACCTAGAAACACCACGCAACAACCGCTCTAGCTATGCCACCACTACAGGGTCCGGCACCACGACGGGCCGGGCGGGTAAGAGCCTGACATTAAAGGAGCAGAGTAGCACCATCGAGAGGCTATCAAAGGAAAACTTCGACCTCAAGCTCAAGGTCATGTTCCTGAGCGACCGTCTCGACAAGCTGTCGGAGGAGGGCATCAAGGAGATGATATCCGAGAACGTGGACCTTAAGACAGGTCTCGCCGTCCTCCAGCGCGACAACAGGGTCCTGCGGAAAAGAATCAAGGAGCTGGAGAGGCAGCAGAGAGACGAGGACGAGCGACCCAGCACAGCCCGCAGCGGCACCTCGTCCACGGACCAGACTGCTCGCATGTACGACGAGGAGGCACAGGAGAAGGAGGAGGAGCTCATCTTCCTGCGGGAGCGTGTCGAGGAGTACGCCACCGAGATTGAGCGCCTGCGCACAGACAACACCAACGGCGAGGCCGAGAAGCGCCGGATGGCCGACATGCTCCGATCATCCATGACGGCGGACCGCACCGGCGAGAGCGTCGGACGCCAGGAGGAGGCCGACGTCTGGAAGGACCTGCTGGAGCAGGAGACTGCACGCAGGGAGCAGGCCGACGACGACAATAGGCGACTACGCGACGAGCTATTCCGCATCAAGCAGGAGGCGGCGGCCAACGGAGGCGCCCTGCACCACACCACCAACATCTACAACATCACCAAGAAGCAGCAGCGCGAGCGTGGCAACGTTTCCCCCAGCCGACCCTACTCAGTCCTATCTGGTGAGATGGACAATGGCTCCAATGCCAACTTTAGTGCTGCCAGCACCCTGGTCGACGAGCTGCGCAGGGAGGCAGAGCAGCTACGCCACGAGAATGCCGAGTTGCGTCGCGAGGTCGGCGCCCAGACGTCGATGCTCACGTCGCGCAACCGCGAGAAGGAGCGCCTGTACCAGGAGATTGAAGACCTCAAGATGTCGGCACGCCATGGGCGAGGCGCACCCTCGACGACTGCCGACAGCATCCTTGAGCGGTCGGCATCGCAGGTGGGTGGACACGGCAGGTCACGGTCGCGCGGCAGCGCCCACACGCTCCGTACGACAGCCGAGGAGGAAGAGGCGGAGCGGGAGCGTGAGGAGCTGGAGATGAAGCTGGCCGAGCTACGCGACAACATGAGCGAGGTCAAGCTCCAGAACCAGGAACTGCAGCGCGAGCTGGAGACGTGTATGGAGGACTTTGAGACGGCCGTCAACGGCAAGCGTGAGGCTGAGGAGCAGGCGCTGTCGCTACAGGAGGACCTGCAGACGGCTATGAACGACCTGGTGGCGCTGCAGGCGGAGAGGGACGACGCCTTGCGGGAGCAGACTGAGATGGAGAATGAGTTCGAGGCACTTCGCCAGGAGGCGCAGGACGAGATCGACGCTCTCGAGGCCGAGGCAGACCAGCGCGGCGACGAGATGCACCGTCTGCAGGCGGACCTGGCGGACCGCTCCGAAAACTTTGACGCGCTGCAGGAGGAGATGCGCAAGCTCAGCGATGCCCTGATTGGCCTCGAGGACGAGCAGCTCCGCAAGCTGCGGCGCATCGGCGAGGTGGAGCAGGAGCTCGAGTCGTCGAACCGAGAGCTCGAGGAGCTGGAGAGCAAGCTGCGCGAGTCCAACGAGAAGAACCAGCGGATGACGGTGCAGCACGAGTCGGCGCAGGACGAGATTGGGTTCCTGCGCGAGGAGCAGGAGGCGGACAAGATTCGCATCGGCGACCTGGAGGCGTCCCTGGCCAACGTGGAGCAGTCGCTGCGCGAGGAGAAGGATCGGTCCAGGGAACTGGACCAGCGGTTGGCATCGGAGCGCGAGCAGCGCGAGGCCGTGGCCAACAAGGAGAAGGAGGACGTGCAGCAGATTGTCAACCAGCTCAACAAGGAAGCGTCGACGGCTAAGGACGAGTCGCGCCGGCTACGCAAGAGCCTGTCGTCTAGGGAGATTGAGGCGGCAGAGTGGAAGGAGAGGCTCATTGAGCTCGAGAATAACCTTCGCGAGGCACTGGGTGATCTCAACGGAACGAGATCATCGTTGCTCAAGGTACTTTACCCCCCACTCGACCATTTTTTTTCTTTTCATTTCTTTTCACCTCCCCTCTCCTTGCCGTTTACTGTTTGAATGATGCTAACGTTTATATGTGCAGTCTATTGCCAAGATGCAACGCGAGCTTGAGGATACAGTTCGCGAACTTGACTCCACACGAGCCTCTGTGGTGGAAAAGGACCGCATCATCAAGCAGAGGGACGCTCTGCTGGAGTCGCACGGTCTCGAGAGTCGCAAGCTGTCAGAACTTCTGGACAAGGAGCGCCTCAGTCACCGCAACACCAAGTCGCAGTTTGAGGCGTTTGAAAAGAACCACCAGCACCTATCGCGGACGGCGAGCACACAAGACGGACGCATCATGGAGCTGGAGGCGGTTCGGAACCAGGAGAGGCAGCGACTCTATAGGCTGGAGCAGCAGTCACGGGAGCAGCTGGCGGAGAGGAACGAGCTGCTGCTGACGCTGTGGCAGAAGCTGAGCGGACTGTGCGGGCGCGAGTGGGCCAACAGCAACGCCATCATCGACCGACAGGTGCTCCCGTCGCTCGAGGTGGTGGCGACGCGGCTGCCCGGCTTCTCCAAGAACCTCCTCGGGGCGGTCAAGGCGATTGAGACGATTGTCGGGTCGTTCCAGACCAAGATCAAGTCGGTGGAGCGGGAGCTGTCGCGCGAGTACCAGACGCTGGAGGGCAACCTCGAGGTGCGGACCAAGAAGCTGGACCGTCTGGAGACGATGGTGCGCAACTCGGTGGCGTCGAGCAACTCGAGCTCGGAGCTGCACAACCGGATGCTGAGGATGGAGGATAAGTACCGACAACTCAAGGTTGAGCACGCGACGCTCAAGGCAGCCAAGGACGCGCGCGCACGAGCAGCGGCCTACGCCTCATCATCGACACTCGCAGTAGCACCCGGCGTGGACGACGGCGGTTCACCATCGCCCTTCATCCCCCGCGGGCCACTAGACCGAACGGGACACGGCGGACGATCAGCATCGATCATGTCGCGGAAGACGAGCAGCAGCCACGGGGCAGACGGCCCGGAGATGGCGACGCTCGCAGCCGTCCACGCAACCAACAACGAGAACGATGGCGGTGGGAGCGGCAGCGGCGGCGGTGGGGGCAGCGGAGGTGGTGGCGACAACCGCTGGTTCCTCCGGTTGCGAGACATGGAATACAAGCTCAAGATGGAGAGAGAGGCTCGCAACCAGGACAGACAGGCGGCTAGGACGCGACTGGGGGGGCTCGAGTCGGAGAATAAGGATCTACGTGATCGGGTGAGAAGGTGGGGAGAGAGTGAGTACTAGGTGACTGATGTGCTTGTGATGATTCTGGTGTGTATGTTATAAGAGAAGGGAGAGAGCGAAACGAAGAAAACATGGTCAAAGGGGAGCTAGGGAGTTTCTGTTCTGTTTCTTTTCTTTGTTGTTTTCTTGGTATTGTCACGATGCTCGTCATTCTCTACTGTGTTTCTTTTCTTCTTCTTCTTCTTCTTGTTCTTTATCATCTTTTAGCAGTTTTGGATTTGTGTGTAAAGAGTATCCTTATGGAATTTACTATACCCTTTGTACGTATTATCATATTGATGATTCCACCTTGAAGTTTTGATAGTGTTGTATCGCAGTGCATCCCACCAGACTATGAAGATATGCAGATTATCCCACTAGGGTTGTTGGATACGAATACGGAGTAGGACTAGAACCAGGACTAGAGCTAGGACTAGGAATAGACTATCCTAGAACACAAAAAACATGGATCATAGATTCATAGACATTGACCTGATACAAGCTATGGATACCATACCCCCGCAAAGAACGGTGAAGGGATCCAAAGAGTTGAATTTGTCATCCGCCGAGAGAATTCAAGCAAGAATATCCGCAGACGCGGAGCGGCAGAGGAGGTGAGGTGTGGTGACACTAGATTTGTGGATCCCGGAAGCTTTTTTTCTTCTTCTCTTTTCTTCTCTCAATGCACCATCGGCCTATCGGCAAGGGGCAAAAGGCGAGGCGGCACATCGGGCGGGGAAAAAGATGAAGTTTTTCAATGAGCGGAGCGGAGAAGGGAGAAGCTTGAAGATATCATACACTTGTACGAGACCAATGACTAAACTGAGTTTCAATCCAATGATGTATGATGATGCTTAACGAGTTCCATTTCCTAGAATTGTCTTTGTCGTAGTAGTCTGGGTGGAGTTGGTGGTGGGCTACTCTACTGTTACGATGTGGGATACTACTACTCCGTACATGTATATAGAACTAGAGAGAGAGTACGGAGTATGTACACGTATGCTCTTAGAAGCACAGTGAATCAATCGTCATTTGTCATACTCATGAATAAAAGGATTCATGCAGTGGGAACAATAAGAGAGGAGATCAATATACCCACATGGAAATGATCAACTCGGCTTTTGTAAACTATGGCATCGAGAGTCGAGATTCGGAGACATTTTGTAGTACTGAGTAACAGATTTCGGACACATTTGTAGATACTTGGCAGGCAAGAGACCCACGGAGAAGCAAGGGTGGGTCCATCGTCGGACCTGTCGCCATTCACTATACGAGTACTCCATACTCCGTACTCCGTAGTCCGTACTAGAAGTACGAGTAGTGCCACAAAGACACAGAGAAGGGGGGTCCATCCGTCATGAGAATGGGTCTTGATTGATGGATTTATAAGCTCCATTGTTTGTCTATTGTCTCTTCATACATATCAATATATAAAGGTCTTCTGCAGTTTGTCTCTTCTTGTATCTCTCTCTCTCTCTCTCTCTCCCCATCAACTCTCAACTCCAACACACACAAACAACCCATCATCACCACACTACACTACTACCTACATCAGCAACCATGGCTACCGCTACCTTTGGTGACATCGTCCTCAACCTGGCCAACGACTCCCTCAAGTCTCTCAGCAATGTCATTGCCAAGTGTGAGGAGCACAAGGTCTCAGAGACGGACATCATCCCCGCCCGTCTATACGAGGACATGCTCCCCTTCCGCTTCCAAATCTACTTTGCCACGTCTCTGATCGCCAAGATGATTGCCCGCGTGTCCGGCACCGAGATGAAGGAGTACAAGTACGACGACGACGACTGCTCCACCTACGAGCTCATCAAGGCCCGCATCGCAGAGGTTCAGTCCATTGTCGACGCTGCCGACAAGGACACCATCAACGCTCGTCAGAACGAGGTCTGCCAGCTCGGTGTCGGTCCTGGCAAACCTGACGTTCAGGTCACTAGCTGGGGGTACGTCCACGGTTGGACCCAGCCCCACGTTCTCTTCCACGTCGTTACCGCCTACGATATTGCTCGCAGCAAGGGTGTGCCGCTCAGCAAGACGGACTACGGCAGGCACTTTTTGATGAAGCACGTTATTGCTTAGATTCTCTTAGCGTCATGTGTTTTAAAAATAAATAAAGATACCATTGATTGTCAAATTGCGTTTCTTCCGTCTTTTAATTCATCTAAAATCAAACTCGTAGATGAAGTTCCAAAACTTCAATGTGTGTAATACTCGATGTTGGTGGTGGTGGTGGTGGCGATGGTGGGGGGTCCCTGACTAAGAATTTCACCATGTATTCTTGAATAACCTGTACTTTCAACCCTGATCAATCTTCCCATCAACAACATCATCAACATCATCACATCACCATCACTGTAATCATGGCCTGGCACTGGTGGGCCCTCAGGGCCATCCAAACAATGGAAGACCGCATTGTCGAACTCATCCTCCGTCGACCGGGATTCCACCGCGCCGTCGGTCGCATCCACCGCACCATCCACGATCGCCAGTACGGGAGGAATCCCAATGAACCTCTCTACCAGGGTGAAGCGACGGGTATGTTCCATCTCTCCTCTTCTCTCAGTTCAATACTTGCCCTTGACTGATAAATTCGCTTAATGAAACTAACGTCCTATGTATCATAGCCGACCCTGACTCCCCTCGCACCTCGTTTCTAAAACACTTTGGCGCCGAGATACGCAACCAGTTTCGCGGCAAACCATCCGACATAGCCGAGCAGACCACCAAGAAGAAGTGAATCATCTCCTTGATGTCTATACAACGACAATCTCTTTCCTCCCCGAATAAAAGACGAACTCCAAACACGAATGGTTGAGGCCGGGGAATGCTCAGGATGGGCCCATACGACGCATCACCACTGTACCACCATTGTACCGGCCCATCCGAACATCACTAAGCGTGGCTTCGGGCGATGGTTGATGTGGCAATGGGAGAGTACCGATTCTCCAAACATTACCGGCCGGAACACTGAAGCACGCCGATCATCCCTCGCTGTCTCTATCACGTAACCTCTGTCACGATATGTCACGATACCCACCACAATACCTCTCACTATCTCTCTCCCGGAACCGCGATGCTTTACCATGCCCTCGGCACATACTCCCTCCCTACCACGTACGACATGTATCATGCCTCGTTTTCAAGATGGAAATGTACTACGAGTGTACCTCACTCCACGCCATCGTCACTCGTCCTTGGAACTTGGGACATTACACTGAGGCTGTTTGTCATGGTATTTGTACTACTACACTACAACTTGTGTCCATATACTCTGGCCCACCACAGCTCAACTGGTGAAATTGCAAACTGCATTACAACCTAAACATATGATGCTCCGTCGCAAATCGTGGCCCTTTCGAAACTGCTATAAATCTCTCCACTACCCTCAAGCCCTTTTGAAACGTCCTAATAAACTGATACAAAATGCCCACGCCAAACCTGCTCGCCTGTTCTGTCCAGAGCGAGCATCTAAGAGCCAGACAAGTCTGTGTCGACAATGCTGAGAAACTTCCATCCAGTTTGGCCATCATCTTTGTCCTCGCTCTCCCACCACTCCCCCCTACGCGCAAACTCGAGTAGTTTCCCCTGCGATATCGCATAGAGCAGCCCATCGTCAGCTGATGCCACGGCCGTGAAATTCTCCTCGATCCCCTCGGGTAGGCCATTGTCGACCGCGGCAAATACATTATGGCCTGTCCATTGGGTATTGTTGCCATGCAGCTCAATCAACCGTCCGCCGTTGTCGAGAACCCGGAAGATATAGTCGCCAAATTCGATCGAGGAGCCGCTTGCCCCCAGTGGAACAACTGACAAGGAGAGAGGCTTTGGGGTATCCAAGATGACTTGTTCCCCTTCCAGATCTGTCAACACCGCGCCTGTTGTTAGCCTTCAAGTCAAATTATTGCACGTTGATTGTGAGAGTCTTATGTAAACGGACCTTCCCACTCGGTTCCAACCTGTTGACACTGGTCGAATGTCTGGGCGTCGGTAAAAGTGCACTCGAAGGCCCCAATCGTCGTCTTGTACTGGTCGTCGGCAAGATCCCACAACATACGCAGGCCTGGGAATGACTCGTTCTGGGAGCCAAACGTTCTCGTGATGGGAGCAAGAGCAAAGCCTGGCGAGTCCGGATGCATGCTTACCCCCATCCTTTCGGTCCCCAGAGAGAACGTCGAGACCATCCAGCTATCCACATTGTCGGGATCTGAACTGGAAAGCAGGCAGAATATGTCTGCCCCGCTGCTCACCTGATACATGACGACAATGTAGTCTACGGGGTCTGCTGTGGTCGAGTTCAACGTCACAATGGCAGCCGAAAGACGGCGCATCTTGTCTGATGGATGAGACTGGACCTTTTTCTGGCCCACCGGGGTTGACAGTGGGCCGACCTCCCAGCGTTCGTCCTCACTTGCGTTGGCGCGGCGGATGGCGTGGGCGAAACGGAGGGCGTCGTCTATGTAAAACAGGTGAAGGTCTCCCTGGACACCGTATGTGATGGCGGCGAGGGGCGACCCCTTCAAGGGTTTGGCGGGCTCCGAGCCGGCGGAGCTTCCAGTGACGAGGCGTGCGGTGCTGCTGGCGCCCTGCCACTCGAGAGAGACGAGGTCGCCGTCCGTGTTTTGGAGCAAGATGGTGCGGATGCTTGATGCAGAGCTGCCCACCATGGAGAGGGCTACTCTGGAAGAAGGGAGGATTGACGACGTGTCGTTTCTGCTGTTGACGGCGTTGGCCTGGTCTGTGGAATTCGAATCGCCCGTCGACATCATGGTCCCCAGAACCCCCCCAAGAACACCACCGATGGCGAGAAGCGTGACAAAAATGGCCAGTGGCACGATGAAGCGTTTGCGGCGACAAGTTGCGGCGAACCCGGTGGGAGTGGGCGAACCAAGATCCCTCTTGTCAGGCATATTTCCCGGCTTGCCATCAGACCTGCTCTCCGGGGCCATGAACGAGTGGGGATGGTGCTGCGAGTTGGCGATGCCCTCATCGGTCTCTGGTATCACCACGGGCTCGGGGAGGTCATTCGAGTCAGAAACCCACATGGGCTGTTGTCTGTGATTGTCTGTGCTGTTGAATGACTGAGATTGGTATTCGGACTGAGGATAGCTCCCTGGTGGAACCGGCCGTCGAAGGGGGCCTATCCCCATGTCACCTTCCTCCATCCTGTCTTTTCTTTTTTTCGTGTGTGATGTTTGTGTGTGTTTGTTCACATGGACCGGGCGTTGGCGAGAACAAAGACGAGAAAAGGAAGAGAACAAGAAGACAAAAAGCTGTAGTGTGGATGTTGGATATAAAGAAAAGGAAATAAAAGAAATAATACAAGTGCGAGGGGTAGAGAGAAAGAGGAAGAAAGAGAGAGGAGAAGGTGAATAGGTGAACAATGGCAGGTACCTCTCCTTCTCTGCTCCTTCCTTCTTTATGATTTATTTCTCTTGTTGTGTTTTTTTTTCTCCCCCTCCCCTCACTTCTCTATTCTCACGTTTTCTCCTTTCCGTTTCTCCCTCTCTCTGCGGTTCACAACAGCGGGCAGCTGCTCAGTACGACGTGACCAGCTGCCAGCAAGTCTCGTCTCAGACCTGACAGCTGGCCGGTGTTGCCTTGATGGCATCGAATCACATGAGTCAATGGGCTCTGATTCATCCAAGGATCTGAGAACAATGTACTCTATTCAACATTTTTTATTGATTCATCTTCACTCGTCGAGACCTCGAGGCCCTTCAATGGCTACAAACAACATCATCCACGAACACTCGGAGAGAGCTATCTTAGATGATTGAAGGAAAGGCAGACGCAAAGGCCACATACATATTCTGGAACACATTTCAAGTTGCACAAAGTGACAAACACGCCTCCTCCAGCATCATGATAGCGACAACACACGGCATGGAACGTTGGGTGGCTGCTGGTAGGCTGTAGCACAGGATTGATCAAGTCCTACCAGCCAACAGTTGCGGCTCGAGGCTCTAGTGACTTGGGCAGCAAACAACTAATACGGGGTGAACTAGGTCCACCGGAGGGTCAGAGTGTAATAAACAGGCCCTCCTCATCTTGGTGATACCCGTTGTTTGATGAGACGGGACGCATCAATGATCATTTTGATGATGGAGGTGATGAAATATTACTAAGAAGAAAATTCTATTCGCTTCTCTCACACTTTGTGCCTTCCTCATTGTCCAAAATAAACGTCTGACTGCTTCCCTCCATTTTACAGTTTTTGGGGGAGTTTGGCGGGGGAGGGGCACCTGGGAAGGACCCCGACGTCGCACCTTCCCACCGACCACAACGCGTCAACGGTGTGAAAAAAATGTATTACATAATATTTATTTTATGTTTATTTTTACTTTTTTTTCATGTTCCCATGACTCTGATTCGAAACTGTCGAGCTACTCTACTACTACTACTAACAATAGTGATACTTCATACCTGTTCAAAACCTCAATCTCATTACGAAAATGTCCCTTGTCGTCCCGTTTCTTGAGGCTGTCACTTGATTCTATCCAGCAGCCGATCCTGGTCCTGCTGCCGTCTTCATCTTCCTAGGCCCAGCCAAACCCCTCCAACCATGTATCTGCGCCCAACGCCATGAACCATGAACAACAGCCGCAAAGTCAAGTTTGTCGAGGTAGACACGACCCGCGGCGGTCTCCCGGTGAAGCGCAAGCAGGTCCAGCAAGCCTGCGCATCTTGTCGCCGTAAAAAGGTGATTGGCTTCCATCTCCCCTTTGCGGGTGTAACCATTGAACATCTTGTTGACTCATGTCCTGTAGAGACGATGTACCCACGGCCAGGATATCCCAGATGAGGCCTCGGCCGATGGCCACCAGGGGAATCGATCACCATCTAATAACACATCGTGAGTATCCCGCTCATTCACCCCTTGAGCACCTTGTCCATCTCTCTTCAATGCCTTCCATGTGCTAACTTACCCAAGCCCGGGCGCCATATCCCCCTCGTCAGCCCGTGATGGCAGACCTACTCGCACGAATGGCGCCGAGTCGGGTCCTTCCAACACCAACGCATATGCTGATCCATTTGCACCACCAACGGCACCGCCGTCTACTACGCCAACTTCCAGCGAGGAGCCCACCAAGCTGCGATCGCGCTTCGTCAGTGATCTGAACCCAGAGAGTATGTTCTTCGATGCCACGGGAGCCACGGCGACGCGTGAGACGGCCCAGAAGGGCGATGTCGGCATATGGCTCTCCTCTGCTGTCAATCCCTCATCGGCTGGTCACCCTTCGCAGTTCATCACGTCGCGTCCGCCGCCTATTATGGACCACTTCTTGCTTCCCTTTGTCAAGGAGCACTGTCTCACTTGCAACTCACCGGACCAAGATTTCTCCAAGCTCAGGCATATCTTTGTCCAGAAGATCCATCCGATATTCCCCATTATCCCGCTCGAAGCTCTTGATGGGAACCCCGATGATCCTGTCACAATCGTCCTCCGCCAGTTGGTATCCCTCGCAGCTGCTACTGATCCGGACGGGTCCCCATTCCTGCGTCTCAAGAACAGGGGTCCAGATATTTTACCACCCAATGAATTCTCCCAGGCACTCTCCTCGTCCGTCAGGGCTATTCTAGAGACAAGCCTCATCGCAGATCGCGTCCTGCATATCCGCTCTCTGACAATGCTGTCACTGTACACGCAGCCGACCTGCCCTGAGGAATCCGACTTGCCTGCCCAGCTCGGTGGCCGGGCCATCCAACATATCCAAACTCTAGGCCTCCATCTCCTGCGCTACGACGCGCCCAACAGCGACGACCTGGAGAACTTGTTCTGCGCCGTCTGGGCCCTGGACCGTATGAATGGTGCCATGTATGGACGCCCATACCTTATTCACGAGCGGGACATTGGTACCAATCTGGACGCCTGTATCAAAAAGCGTCCACCTTGCTTTCGGCTATTCCTGCTTATCTGCCAATGGCTGGACCAGGTGATTGATCTTTACCGTCCCGGCCCCAGTGCCGAGACGTCGAGCTTGGCCAAGGTGGCCTACATTGATCTTCCTGTTCTCGAGGCCCTCATAGTGGAAGCTGACGCTCTGAGAGAGCCGTCTTCCCTCATCGGTTGGTGCCCCTCACTCTATCTGCTCTCTCTCTTCCCTGTACTAATAGTGATTTCCAGCCACCATCGAGACATTTTACCACTCTGTGAGCATCCTTTCGTGCCGTCTGCCTCGACCAGGAACGTTCCCAGCCGCGACGACACTGCCACCTCCATCGGCCAACGCGCGCCGCTCGCTGTCAGCCGAACGCATAGCATGTGCCGTCCCACGAGACTGCCTCAGTCCCGTGCCCTTTGTCCCGCATGCCGTCTCCCTCGCCCTGAGCGTCGAATACCGCAAAATGCGCCACAGCCGACTCCCCATGTTCCGCGCCCGAGCGATGACAGCATTCAGGCGCAACTGTCGAATCCTGCGCGACTTTGGCGACTACTTTTGGAGTGCAAACGTTGTTGCCGACCTTGGCGAGAGAATTCTCAAGGAAATGGAGAGGGCATCTACGACGTTGGCCAGGGAAGTCTCACCTTCGTCGGCAGCATTGCCCCCCGGCGGCGATGGCCGCGGCGATGGCCCTAGGGACTCGGCACAGGCCACTGCGGGCCAGGATAACAATGACACTTCTGGTGGGGGTCAGTGGAGGCCGAGGGGTGAACTTCTTGCGCCTGATCCAATGGCCATGCACTTGGCCGCTGGAATGGACAACTTTGTCGACTTTTCGGCCATTGATTCGGCCTCAGGACAGGACTTGTTTGACCACATTGATCCCAATTTCAACCTCACCGCCGTCGAGGACGTTCTCGAGGCTCATTTGGATATCGGACTCCCATTGAATTGGGGAGAATGGGGACAATATGCTGCATAAAACCAATAATCTACAACCCGTAATACGAAACCTTTGTTTACTTTTCCCCGTGTCAGTCACCGTAGCATCCACAATCAATCTGGCTGTACAGGTACATCACATTATGAGGCCACGGTCGCAGCACGGCTACGCATTACCTGTATGAGTATACTTTTCTCCCAACAAGCTTAAGAAAACAATTGTCATCTGTACTAACTCCGCAAACCAATACATTGCATTGTTTTCCACCTGAGAAGGTCTCACTAGACGGCCACCGCGTCCAAAGCCATTGGCCTGCATTGTCCCAATGACGACAAGGGGCTCGCGAGAAGTGGCACCAATGCGGGTACGCTAGTCCCCTTTGGGAAATAAGTAAACACGGGGACGACGGGAGACTCCTTGCGCAGCAGACTGATGGATTGCGCGCCCCTCCAAGACTCCAGGGATTCTGAGATGCACGATGGGGCTTCTATTATGGTGTTATTCGCCTTAACAAACACGCCTGGGCCGTGAACGCGGTCTACTTGCGAGTTCGGTCCACAAGCAGGCCCCAACTGTTTATGTTGCCTTTGTTTACTTTGCATATATGATGATGTAAAAGACTTGACTCCTGTCCTACAACCCTGTCCTTCATCTTTACCTTCTTCCTCTAGTTTTGCACGCAGCTCTGCCTTGTACACAGTCAATTGACCCCGTTGACAGAAGCACCATCATGGAAGACGGAACCGACAACCTCCCCATCGCGCTTCGTCGCACACGTCGCAGCAACTTTGGCGTGCGCGATGCATCACCAATCGCTCAGACAGAGACGGCTGTTCCCAGGAAACCCTCATCAGTCTACAAGACACCAAAGAAGACCAACAAGAAGCCTCGCTTCTCAGACACGGCCCTCCAATCGACGACATCAACCGGATTGACACCAATGCTCCGACGCTCCGTCATTGGAACCACAGGCGCAGCCCCCCGACGCGTATCCATGCCTGAGACCACCACCACAAATGGCTTCTGGGATCATGACAACGAGCATGGATGCATTCGCCACGTGCGAGACGGTCGAGTTGAACGTCGTGAGCGCCGCTGTGCCACGCGAGACATTGTCACCAAGGTCGAGGCCAGACACCGACGAGCTGCCTCCCAGGCCAAGAGCGAAATCACAACGCTGCAGGCGCAGCTCAACGCTCGAGACCGAGAAATATACGAGCTCAACAATGCTACCATAGTCATTGATACCGAGCGTATCTGGGAGTTGGAAAGCCAGGTTGACTCTCTGAGGAGAGATCTTGAAAAGGCCCAGAAGCACCAGCAGCAGCAACAACAACAACAACAGTCGTCGTGGCACAACGAAATTGACGAGGCATCCTGGTTCAATGACACAGACATCATTGTCAGTACGCCCTCGCGCAGGGCCAGAGAGTCATTCCCCACGCCCCCGGCCACGAGTCCCATGATGCCGGCCATCCCCGAGACACCGTCTACCGGCGCGTCTCGTCTACGACACGTGGATGTGCCGCCCACGCCTACCCTGGCCCCCATGGTCGAACACATGGGCGTACAGGCTTCCCTGCCCGATCCGGATGCCCAGCTTCGCGCACTGGAGCTCGAGTCTCTTCAGCGTGAGATGGGCCGTCTCACAGCCACCCTGGATGAATACAGGGACATGATGGACCGTGTGGGCCAGAACATGCCGCAGACTGAGAATCTCCCCGACGCCGATGTGTCGCCCACGGCCGCCTTCGAGAAGCAAGTTGCCGAACTTGTGCAAAGCATAAGCGAGAAGAACGCCCTGCTCACGAACATGTCCACGGCTGTTTCATCGCTCGGTTTCCCCGGTGCTGACGCATCTGAGATGCTGCGGACTATATCTCTCGGTTTTCGCCAGGCTAGGCTGGAACTCGAATACCTCAGCCCAGGCGAATGTTCTCTCCCCTTGAGCCACCACGGCGCCGAGGTTCTGGACCTAGCCCTGACCCAGCTGCGCGACCTGGCTCGAAAGGTGCAGGAGAAGGAGGATGCTATCGACGAATACCATGCCGAGGAACTAAGTCTGCGGCGCCAGCTGAATGACCGTGTATCTTTTGCCGAGAGGCTTAGGGGCGACTTGGACAAGGCCACGGGGCTTATTGGCGAGAAAGACACGCACATTCATCAGCTTGAGGTCGGTAATGACCGTCTCAAGGGCGCGGTGAACAGTTATCTGCGGGACATTTCCGAACTGGAGCGTCTGGTTGAGAAGATGGAAGCAGAAGGGTCCACCACTGTCAACAACGCTCCCAAGGACGACATGACGTCATCCTCCGAGCAGCAAAAGCAAGCCGACCTCGACCTCATCAGGGACCTTGAGCAGCGCGTCGCCGAAGCTACAAAGAGCGCCTCCGAGCTGAGTGACGAGCTCGACGTTGTCAAATCCTCGCGCAAAAAGCAGCTCGCCGACGTCAACAAGCGCAACGGACAGGCTCTAGCCCTTCGCGACGCCCGGGTCGGTGAACTCCGCAGCGAGATCGGTCGCATCAACGGCGCACTGAGCAGCGCCCACTGGGAGATTCACCGTCTCCGCGCTGAGACGCATGCCGTGCGTAGGGAGAACTCGGATCTTCGGACTGTTCTAGGAAAGGTCAAGGGTCAGCTGGATCAGGTCAAGGCCTTGAATAAGGAGCTTGCGAGCGCCAAGGAGGATGGACAAGACACAGAGCACAGTGATGAGCCGCAGCCGAAGCGTCTCTTGTCAGGGAAGCTAGCGAGGAGGAGTAGTAGGAGGAGGCCGGACTCTGGCGTTGGGCTCATAGATGAGGAGGCCGAGATGTAAAGGGTTGCTGCATATGCTTGTTTGTCTTTGTCTTTGTTTATTATTCTAATGACTAGCGCTTTGTCCCTTTCTTATTTGTTATCATTACTGGCGCACCTGGTTAAATACATACATATATTGACAAAAAACTGTCCTCGTACCCTTTGAACGTGCTACATATATGCACACGGCCTGTCATGAAGCCTTTCCAAGCCAACACCATGAGTCACTACCCTCTGCTCAGTATGCCTTGCAGTCATATATATGCTTTGAGATGATCCGGCAACACGCCAATTCGCATCATTCCTCGTGTAGAAGACCCAAGAATAACGGTATCGCCTGAATTGGCTGCAGACGCCGGCTGCGGTGGTATCCATAGCAGCGGATCGCCATTCCAGGTAACCCAGGATCGATTCTCGCATAGCCCAATACCACAAGCTTTGACTCGAGTTACGATGGTATCGGATGGCTCGGGCACATGCCGTGGGTCAATGTCGGGTATAACGACAGAGCCGACGTCGGTCAAAAAATACGACGTATCCTTCCCTATCGACAGACATTTCGGATCAGCATCCAGTATATGGATTTCGTGTGTACATCGGCCTCGTCTGTGGCCTTTGTCCAAGTACCAGATGCGAATTATCCCTTGGGAGGACAATGATGCGATGAATTTCGGGTCCTGTAAGAAAGCCACTGACACGACCCTTCCATCTTGTTCACAAAGCCACGCGAGGGAATAACCCCTAGTAGTGGCATCGCAATACCAGACTAGGAGTATCCCTTGATCGGATCCACGCGCGACCAGATTCAAGTCATGGGAGAAAGTCGAACAAAGAAATCTACCAGAATCCATGTATTTACCCATCATCGCCGGTATCGACATGGTCTGTATGTACTCTCCTGCGCTAGTCACCTTGATCACGGTGTCCATAAAGAGGGGTATGAACGCCATCGTCGATGAGTCGTATGAGAAGGAAATGGAACTACCCGGAGGATGGTACGATTCCTGACTCTGTGTCACGTATTCGCCCGTATCAGTAGACCACATACATACCGCACCATTGGACAATACTGTCGCGAGGAGGGACGATTCGGGTGAGAAGATGAGGGCCCTAGCCAATATAGGATTCCTTAGAGGTATGCGTATACACTTCAGCGTATGGGTATGCCAGACCATAACTTCGCCACAGTCATGTGCAGATGCAATCAGCGTCGAGTCGGGCGAAATTGCAACTGCATTAACATCCGTAGCTTCATGGATAGAAGACGCCCCGAATTCACTTGCACTAATGCGCCACACTTTGACGGTTCCGTCAACAGATGCGGAAGCAGCAAGGGCCGAGTCAGAAGATAATGACACAGACGTGACCGTATTTGTGTGACCTTGGAAGCATTTTCCATACTTGTATTCCCCTGTCAGAGCACGTAAATGTACCCAAACATAGGGGCCAGTAGTCGTCGCCAGGAGCGATGAGTCATGCATGAAGGCAGCGGATCGGAAACGTTTCTCGGCCCGAAATTCCTGATGCATAACTTGTCCCGTGACATTATCCCGTATCTCAACCGTCCCATCATGGAACGCAGAGGCAAGTAGTGTCGAGTTGCATAAGAAGGCCACAGATGCGACAGTTTGGCCTCTGCTTTCGAGCACGTCCAAGCACTTGGCCGTGCCGCTTTTCCAGCACTTGTCGCTTCTCCAGATCCGGACAGTTTTGTCCTCAGATGCCGAGGCGATAAGCTTCGAGTCGTGGGAGAAGGCTATTGATGTAATCAACTGGGTATGACCCTTGAGCGATTGTATCATTTCCCCTGTGTCTGTGTCCCAGATCTGGACCGTTTGATTTTGCAGGGCTGATATCAGGAGCGATGAGTCACAAGAAAAGTCGATTGACATATATGAATGTGGAAATAACAGAGGGAACGGATCAGCGACAATGGGGACCTTAAGTACTTTCATACATTCGCCTGTGTCGCTACGCCAAATCCTAGTCGCGGTGATGCGTCGCCAATCCATAGTCTTGGTGCTTATTGACGCTGACGCGACATATTCCGAGTTGGGCGAGAAGACAACTGATGTCACTTCGTCTCCGTGACCCCGCAGTATCTGCGTGCACTCTCCCGTTTTGTTAGACCAGATGCGCACTGTCTTGTCTGAGGAGCCTGAAGCAATGAGGGATGAATCGTGTGAGATGGCCACGGAGTGGATGGCACCGGTATGTCCCGAAAATGTCTGCAGGCAGGCATCCCACTCCAGGGGAACATAAGGCAAGGGAGAAGAAAGCCATGCTGGAAAGCTCTCCGAGAACATATTTCTGACAATGCTCTTCTCGGGAGCAAAGACGATGGCCGAGGAATAGATCTGCAATGGGTGTCTGCCAATGATCGAACGGTGGCTGAGAATGATGCGCAGTATATCCTGCAGTAAGGCAGAAATGCCACCAGAGCCTTGCGCCTGTGTATATGTACATACTTTGTCAGTACATGTATATATCAATAGAGCCTGGAAAACACTCGATATGGTCAATAACATACGTCGACACATTCTAGCAAATCGTTCACCATGCTGAGACTCTCAGGTATACGCCCCAAGAGGCTCAACGTTTCGAGCCAATGGGGGAGATGGCGGGTTAGAAATCGATCGACCTGATCCCCATCTCGTATTGGACATCGGCCCTCCTTCCAGTGAAAGACCCAATTCTGGCAGGCGTATTGAACATGAGGAGGGAGGTTGTTGTCTATCGTCTCCTGCGAGATTTTGCTCACGTGTGTCCCTGGATGCCTCAAGCCACAGATGTCTTCCCTAAGCGTACCGTCTGCCGATAGGAGCTCCAAGCATCTGTATGAAAGGTTCTTGTGCGTTTGTACCCGGTTAACCCAGTGGTCACGATTGTCTGGCTGCTGGGACTTGTCGGGATTAACAAGAAAGTCGCGGAATGATATATGGAGCAGTTGCACTGGCTTGCTTGCGTCGGTGGGTATGTTCAGAACAGAGTGGAACCTGGACAAATATTTCTGTACCACGTTGTGCCCCATTCCCAGGATCTTTGCGAGAGAGGCTGTCGATAGCGGGCTGGCCAGAAGCACGATAGATCCAACGATTTTCTTAAATCTATCCATCGCCAATCGCTTCAAATCTGGCGAAAGTCCTGAAACAAGATGACGTATCACGGACGTGTAAGCGGCATCGACATTCAGTACGTGAGTTCCATCTTGAGAGAGAAGAAACTTGAGCTGTGACTGAGGGTCTCCGAGGCGAGAGTCTTGGATTAATCGACACATTGTTGCCGCAGTGATGAACAATGGGAAGGCCATCCTGGTCAGCTCGTGGATGTATTCACCTGGCCAGTCGTCTGGGAGCCGTTGGTCCGAAGATTTGTCGCTGTTGTTTTCTCTGCGAATTTCCGATAGCTTATGCTCAAAGAAGATGCGTATGTCGCGCTTTATCACTGGTTTTGGGATGTCCTGAAGGACTAGGTCCTGGTAACTCCCGTGTATTTCCTTGAAGCCTAGTTGTATTGGAAGCTCCGGCCTACTAGTGACGAGGAATTTAAGCGTGACCGGCTTCAAGCTCTTAGCCAGAGAAAAAATGTATAAGAGCTGCCTAATGTCTCTCAAGTCATCACACTCGTCTAGAGCATCGGCCATGATGACCATCGTTCGGGGTGTCTCGGTGGCTTCTTGGAGCTTCTCGATCGGGCCTCGGATGAGCGTCTCAAACTTCTCGCCCATGGACTTGTGGTTTATGTCAGGCTCTGATTCGACTGCTTGACGGACATGGGGGGCAAGAGACGGAAGTTTGCGGATGAGTTGGGCCGCTATTGTTGGAAGAAAGAAGACGGCCCGGTCGCGATCTTTCTCTCCTTGTTTGAAGAAGAAGCTTGCGCCGAGTAATCCTTCCTTGGTGAATCTCTGACAGAGAGTCCGTGCCACTGTAGTTTTGCCTGTGCCGGCCTGCCCGCTCAGCCAAAAGATGCCCTTGCTGTCTCTGTTTGTAGCCCATTCCACGACCTCTTCAATCAGCTCTCCCCGAGTACCGGGGAGACACGATGCGTCGTCGGCATCAGCATGGGCGTCGAACGCGGCTCTCTCGACTGTTCGCAGGCCTTGCAAAGTGATCTTCTGGTCGATTCCTGACGTCGTGGAGTTGATCTGATGCACTTCTCTACTCACTTAGGATATGGTCCAGTCAGCTGTGAGCCGTGGCAAAACAAATAGACTGAGAAGTATGATAATATTAATACTGACTGGCACCGAGAACATCTGCCGCCTTTGATGTACTATGTAGTTGTCGAAGTGGCACATGGCCTAGGAGCTCTTTCGCAAATGCTGCCGCAGTAGCCGACGCATATTCTTGCCACTGGTCGTTCTTGTGGGAGTCGGCGTAGTCGCAAATGCCCCTGATTACAAGACAGGGAAAATTGTCCATCAGACCAGCTGCCTCCATCTCAACGCAGATACAAGACTCTCCGGTCGCCCTGGTAACCTGGTCTTCAATCTGATCCCGAACCTTGGCATCCTTGGCCAGGGTATCTCCCGACGCGATGATACCATAGTGTATTCTGGGGTTCCCGGTTTCTCGTAGCGGACGCTCAACTTCCCCTGTCTTCTCACACAGCTCGCACCTTTCACCGCCGACATGCGAGTACGAAGACAGGAATAGCCGATCATTTTCCTGTTTCTGGTGGACGAACCCAAACCCGGCATCGTCCTCGCCGGGTCCTTTCATGGATGGATAGGATTCCAACATGGCTTCCAAGATATCCGGAATCCTGGGTGGGCCTCCGGGTTTCTTGGGTGAGCCAAGCTTGCGCTCTGATTGCAGAGTTGTTAGCGCGCTGAGAAGAACCTGAGGTGGCTTGTTCAGCGTCCCCTTTGGCTCAAACCCCCCATCCATCGTCGCCTTTCGGAGGTCGTACTGGACAACGCCCCCTGATGTTCCATCGGGCTTGCTGACGACGACGTCGCCGAGTCGAATGTCTCGTTTCTGGTCTGGTCGAGGGATTCCGCCACCAATCCCCACCATCAGGCCGATCCTGATTTCCGGCAGGGAGGATAGCATATGCATCGCCGTTGTCGCGGCGGATACCTTGCCGTATACTCCTGCAGGCAGGGACGCTATCACAACGTTGTGCCCCCCTGTGCGACCCCATGAGTATGAGTTTGCATCGGAGGAGTGTTGCTCGAAATCTGCAGGCTCCGTATGACGCTCATCCATCACGGCAATGGCGGCGGCCCGCTCGATAGGAAGAGCGGTTATCCATCCGATCGTGTATAGTGACGCGCTCTCCAGAGTGAGCATGGCGATCAATGGTTCAGACGTAAACCTCTAGAATGAGGATACGCGGGAAGAAGGGATGGCGATAACAGATCTGCCCAAGTTGTAAATTGCATGTACTGACTGTAGCCTGTTTACACGTACACGCCTACATGCAGTAGACACCAGAGTCGCCGGGCATCAACGGGGGATACATGTATTGATATATGCAAATATGCGTCTCTTACCCCGCTCTCAGCCTTGAAAGTGCAGTTTTCCATACTTGCGATACGTCCCGCATTGCACATATGTACGGGTACTCCGTACTTTGTTCGCTATAAGTGAAATGCTCATCATGTAGGCGGGAGCCCGTAGCGAGTAATATCAATGGCAATGATGTTCAGGCGAGATAACACCGCCGGTAAGGCGCGGTGATACCAACGCGAGTATGTTTAGCGCAGGACGAGCGGCGCCAATGGTTGGCTTCTAGTAAGGCCCGTGAGAGAGTCGATCGTGTATTCTTGAGTCTCTTGTTAGCTCCTCGAGTTGACAAAAGTTTCAATCTTCATGTTGTTGGTTCGCGCATAGGAGTAGATGTCACAAAAAGCGGGCTCTAGTGCAGGGTCAGGGCCCCGTTCTCTCTCGCTTCTACTCTCACGTAAGGCACGCCATCTTTAGGAAGACCCTTTGTCTCGATAAAGTACATGTGCGGTTACTATCCCGGGCATAGTTCCGACAGGTTGTGGATCTTTGCCTGTTTCTACAGACACGGCACGAATCTTGTTGAACGCAACATTCATAGAGACTTTGGTAGCAATACATTGTCTTGTGGAAACAATACAAACCCTTAGATATGATGGGATTTAAGCGGTATATTGTCTTTTGGAGACAATACGAAAGCATAGCAGTTGAAAGTACCAGGCTTCATCTTCCGTCTGGCACCAACGTCTAATTCTATATACATGTATGTAAACTCCATGTCTACATATAAAATCCATGGCCCATGGTATGTGGTATGTGGTTATTAGAAACTTGATATAAGAAGCCAAGTTCAAGAAAGAAATCCTTGTATAGGGGGAAGTTATTCTCGACGCACACTGCAGGAATCATTTTCACGACATATCTACGGCGTATGATCTACGGCGTATTGCGCATGTGCCACCACATCACCAGGTCCACCTGACGAGATAAGACAATCAGCGGCTGATCTGACGCCTTTAGATGGACGAGCCATTTGCTTCTTTCACAAAAAAACAGCACCCCCCCCCAAAACCCCATTTACCTGGTTATACATCGAGCCCAGTGAGCTCTCGTCAATCGGCGAGGATGCGCAACCACATCTTCTCCTCGGGCGCCCCGCCACTGCGCTACGTGCTCCGACAGCAGCGAAGCCGACAACGACCCCAGCCGACGGTCGCGTTCCGCCGTCATCAATCGACCAAGCCCGACAAAACACCGCCCAAATCCGTTAGCGACGACGTGCCAATACCTGATGCGCCGGCGCCACTGCCGCTGCCGCTGTGGCAACGTCTTGGCCCTCTGACGACGGCGGCCACGGCCTACGGCAGAGCCCACACGCGACGACCGTGGGGCACGCAGTTTGCCAGCGCCTTGGTGATATACTGCCTTGCCGACCTCAGTGCGCAGAATATCAGCAGCGACGACCCCATCGATCCCAAGCGTACCGCTCGCAGTATCTTCATCGGAGGACTCTCGGCCATTCCAAACTACACCTGGTGAGAAACCCCCAAGGACGGGTGGCGCTTGCTGTCTGCATATACCAATGATAGTGTCCCTTGTTCCTGTATTCGTGTCTAACCGTGATTCTGTCCTAGGTTCACGTTCCTGTCGCATAACTTCAACTATTCCTCACACTTCCTCTCGCTCGTCGTCAAGATCGCCATCAACCAAGCCGTTTTCGCGCCTACATTTAACTCGTGCTTCTTCGGTATGCAGGCCCTGCTGTCTGGCTGCACCCTGTCCGAAACGGTCGATCGCATCGTAAAGACAGTGCCCGCCAGTCTCGTCAGCTCGTGCCAATTTTGGCCGTTCGCCCATGGCTTCAGCTTCACCTTTGTTCCCATCCAGTACCGCAGCGTCTTCTCGAGCACTGTGAACATCGGATGGCAGACGTACCTCGCCTTGCTCAACAGGCGTGCAGAGATGGAAACCGAGGTCGAGGTTCCGAGCACGGCTGGAGCGATTGAAAGGGTCAAAGATGTGGAATAATATATAGATGAAGACTTGACACGAACAACGTTACGACACCACGCAACTAGTCGGGGCACACAAACGAAGACCTTGGCCTGGGATTTGCAACTACACACAGATACACGAGGACGTTACCCTTGAGGCAGGGGATACAGCTTCCGGGTCATTTACCTGGACGCCCTGTATTCTAGGGACAGAAGCCCAGTACGCTTCGTCTTGGTAGCGTCGAGATGCGACACCGCGGAGACACAGACTTGACCACGGGAAGGTACACCGTCTCGGTTGGGACGGCGGCGTTAGCCACAACAACTGTAATCGTCTAGTAACTCAATATGCAACGGTGAAGCTCAAGACAATGCAAAAACAAGAGGGAGGTGAGAAGTCTTTTTGTCAGCAGAGGAAACACCGCCAAGGCCTTATCACCTGGATCTCGCATACGGAGTACAACGAGACATGTCACATATCAGATATAGAGATGTCCACGAGATGATGTTTCTGCAGAGAGGGTAACCCAAGTGTCTAAATGTATAGGCACTGCCATATATTGTACAGGTTGTAAATTCTCTTTGTTGTGCGTTACGCTTTCAATGACAAATAGAGACAAGTCCAATTGTTTGCAGGTCAGTGTGGGCCGTTATCGCTGACATTGGTACCAGAGAAGACCTTCTTCGAGTAGCCAGGTTCTAATCTATTGGCAACTCGCAGCACTTGCAGGATACTCGTAATCACTGGTAATGAAAGAGAAGTAAAGAACAATCCGTATATTCCGACCGTGACAGGTTTGAGCCAGGTTCAATCCCGGTGCTTCATTCCCCCGTGCCGTGACAGCCTTGTCTCATTTGTTCGACGGTTGCTCCTGCCGTCTGACGTGCTGACGCTAAGCCTCGGCGGTGATCGACAAAGGGTCTCTCCTCGTAATCTCTGGGTCCTTGTATCTGAACACATTCAAACCGTCGGTCAATTTTCCAAATCTGACATGACGATCCGGTCGAGCTCTCCTTCACAAGCTCAGATGCGCCTCCTTTCCTGATGGAGCTCCGCAGCATCCTGCAAAGGCCGTTGACCCATCTTTTCGGCGGACAACGGCCGCCGTCATCAGCTGCCGAGCAGCGCTATCAGACACTACCTGGCGGGCCCGGCGCCGACGACGACAACGACGACGATGATGATGACACCAGGCGTGTCTGCGACGGCGGCGATGACACCAGGGACGGATCCGATGTTGTCACTCGCGATGCGGCAGCCCTGTTACTCATCAAGCTTGGCCGGTCGCCGACCCAGCGCATCCACGTATCGCCAGAAGATAACGCCCGCGTCCTGAGGCGCATCGACGTCGCATTGCTGCCCATCATGTTGGCCGTCTACTTCCTGCACGCCCTGGACAAGGCTACACTGTCGTATGCCTCGGTGTTTGGCCTCATTGACGATACGCATCTCACCGGCAGTCAATTCTCGTGGCTCGGAAGCATCGTCTACGTCGCCCAGCTCGTCATGCAGCTCCCTGTTGCTTGGGCCCTGGTCAAGCTTCCCATTGGAACATTCACCAGTGTCATGGTGCTCTGCTGGGGGATCACCCTGACGACAATGACCTGGGCCAGTGGGTTTCCAGCACTTCTCGGCTCCAGGTTCCTCCTCGGCGCCTTTGAGGCCAGTGTTGGACCTAGCTTTGTTGCTATAACGCAGATGTGGTGGAGACGGAGGTACGTCGGTTTCAATCACAACACCAAGCACTCATAGGGACTAACAAAAGACGCTTTCAATTAGGGAGCAGACTGTCCGAGTTGGATCGTGGTACTGCATGAATGGTCTCACATGGGTGGTGGGTTTCACAGCATTTACGGTACTATTCTAGTTATCGCTGACGTCGTCTACAGTTTGGGAGTATCATCACGTACAGCCTCGCAACGGTTGAATCGTCCCTCCGACCCTACCAGGTCATATTTCTCTTCTTTGGGATAGTCACCGTTGTCGTTGCCACCGTCATGTTCTTCAGCATGCCCGACTCGCCGACCGAGGCCCGCTTCCTCTCGGACGACGACAAAGTGCTTGCCATCGGACGCCTTCAGGATAACCGCCAGGGAGTCATGTCTCGCGAGTGGCGTCACTCTCATTTTGTAGAGGCTCTCTGCGATCTCAAGACGTGGCTGTGGCTCTCTCTCGTCTTGTGTGCCTCTGTGCCATCCAACAGCTTTTCTACATTTGGCCCTCTGATCATCCAGTCATTTGTCGAGGACCCCTTTCAGACGATGCTCTTCAACATCCCCGTCGGCCTATCTCACTTCTTTGCTGTGACGGCCAGCACATACCTCTCGATGAGATGGAAGCTCAAGGGGCCTATCATTGCCCTTCTCTGTGTACCTCCCATTATCGGGCTGGGTATTCTCCTTGGTTTCGAACACAATACTGCCAATAAAGGTATCCTCTTGGTGGGATACTTTTGTCTATCTACGTTTACGGGTATAAGTAAGTTAACTGTTTGCTAATTTAGTAAATGAGGGCGAGAGGCAAAAAGAGAAGAAAACAACATACTAATGACGGATCATCCAGCCCCTCTCATCTTCTCGTGGTCGTCACAAAACACAGCCGGCGACACGAAGCGCAAGTCTACATCAGCCCTCGTTTTTGTCGGCTCCTCGGCGGGCAACATCATCGGGCCCTTACTCTTCACACCGGAAGAAGCCCCGTCCTACACGAGGGGCCTTCGTGCCAGCATTTCCCTCTTTGCCGTCGTCATTGGCCTCGTCGCCATCACTTCGAGCTATCTAGCCCGGCTGAACCACTCCCACAGTCGGCGTAGAGTCGCCCTGGGAAAGAGTGCCGTTGTTGTCGACACAAGTCTCGATTCTACTTCCGATGCTGGGACCGCGGGCCCCATGAGGCAAGGGCAGCATGAAGACGGTGAGGATGTGTCGAGTGGCGATGACGAGGTTGCTGGCGACAAGACGTTTTCCGATGCCACGGATCTAGAGAATGAAGACTTTGTCTATGTTTATTAATTTTAACCCATATTTTTGTCTATTTTTTTTCTCTCTCCCCTTCTCTTCTATTCTCTTTTCTTCTACTCCGTATATACGAGCATGTCCTGTCATTGAACTTGGACAGGCATCAGGATAGGCATCAGCAAGCGTCATAGACAACAGGGATAGACCTGCAGTGCATTTACGAGAGATGATGAAACTACCGGTCTGCTCCAATGACGATTGACATCTGATGAGTTTCATCACATTAATACCAATGCACAATATTGACCTGGTGATGCTAATAATATCCATCATCCAGTCCAAGCCCCAGCCTCCCCCCCAACAACGTCACAGCCACACCAAGCTGGCAGCTCGCACCGCCACATGACGCCAGTAAACTCTTGACCTCCACTTGAAAGCGGCAACGGAGCTTACGACAACACAGACATGCATCGCCATTCAAGCAACAACAACAAGGTGCAGGCAATTGGATCAAATCAAGCTTAGTCCCAGCCTTCGGTGACTCTGATACTCTACCGCCATCATTTAAAAAAGAAGTCTTTTCCATCTTCTCAGGCACCCTTATTCTTCCCCGCCTTCTTTCCCTCCCCTCCTTCTTCAGCTGCCCCGCTTCTTTTTCTCACTACCACCTACAATACGTGTACTCCGTCCGACTCGTGCTTGTTACTTGCTACCCTGAGTAACGGTACGAGGCACCAACAATACCGTAAATACGCATTCCACGCTGGGAGTCAGGGCTTCGGCCATCATCTTCATCGCCGTGTCTGCCGGACTTCTTATGCCCAACATGTTTGACTTTTTGAAAAAGGACTCGCACCACAAGGCGGACTCGGGCAGCGGCGGCCACAACCAGCAGGGTTACCGCACGGTAGCTTACTTTGTCAACTGGGCTGTCTATGGACGCAAGCATACTGCTCAGGATCTGCCGGTTGAGAACCTAACGCATGTTCTCTATTCGTTTGCCAATGTACGACCCGAGAGTGGCGAGGTGTAAGTATTTTTGTGAGCAAGAAATGTTAAGCGAGAATTAATGGCTGACGCCTCTGATGTCAACAGCTACATGACGGATGACTGGTCCGACACCGGGATTCACTACGAGGGAGACTCATGGAACGACACGGGGAACAACATGTACGGATCCCTCAAGCAGCTCAACCTGCTCAAGAGGCGCAACCGAAACCTCAAGGTTCTCCTGTCCATCGGCGGATGGACGTACAGCTCCAACTTCAAGGCGCCGGCCAGCACGTCGCAGGGACGCACGGCGTTTGCCAAGTCGTCCGTGGCCCTGCTCGAGAAGTTTGGCTTTGACGGCATCGACATCGACTGGGAGTACCCGCAGAATTCCAGCGAGGCGAGCGACTTTGTCTCCCTCCTGAAGGCTGTGCGGGCCGAGCTGGACGCCGCAGGACAAGGACGTGGCGGTCACCACTTTGAGCTAACGGTGGCGTGCCCCGCCGGGTCATCCAACTACACCAACATGGACATCGGCGGCATGGACCGGTACCTGGACTTCTGGAACCTCATGGCCTACGACTTTGCCGGATCGTGGGACCAGGTGAGCGCGCACCAAGCCAACCTGTACCCGAGCCGCAAGCAGCCTTCCTCAACGCCATTCTCCATCACGGGTGCCGTCGACTACTACCTCGGCCAGGGCGTTCGGTCAGACAAAATGGTGATTGGCATGCCTCTGTACGGCCGAGCGTTTGAGAACACAGATGGCGTCGGCACTCCCTTCCAGGGCATCGGCGAGGGAACGTGGGAGCAGGGTGTCCACGACTACAAGAAGCTCCCGCTCCCAGGATCCCGGGAAATCCACGACAAGGATGCCGGCGCGTCGTACTGCTATAGCCCTGATCAGAGGAAGCTGGTGACGTACGACACGCCTGCCATGGCCAGCGTCAAGACCGAGTACGTCCGCGACAAGGGGCTCGGAGGTGCCATGTGGTGGGAGAGCAGTGCCGACAAGCAGGGCGACGAGAGTCTAATCACGACCGTTGTCAAGGGCTTTGGTGGCCCCGGCGGCTTGCTTAAGCAGGATAACTGTATTGAGTATCCTAACTCGTCGTATGACAACCTGCGAAACGGGTTCCCTGGGAACTGAGGAGGTGTAGGAATACGAGAGTAGGCTTCGTATATGACTGTATTTTACAATAGTTGCAAAATGAAACATGAACGGTTCGAATATGAGTAGCCAACAACAGATTGAATGAAAGCAGAGAGAGTTTACCTCCAATTGGATGATAGATTCTTTCGTGAGATGACTCCAAAGGCAAGATGGTGAAGCTTCCAACTCTGTCTGTCTTATCGCACGTGACGTACCCCACTGTTACCATATAAGGTCTAGCGCCATCAGGCTCTGCGCTAAACCAAAATTTCCAAAGGCTCTAGCCGACTGAGAGCAAAAAAAAAAAAAAAAATCTCTAAGCAAAGTGGACGTGGAAAAAAAAATCATCACGAAAAACCCGTCACAACTCCCCTCCCTCCACACCGCAACCTCAACCAATTGGTATTAACTTGCCAATCGAAACGCATATACCAATTCGAGAAAAGAGGCAGCAACCAAAATGTCGGAAGTCGACTACGCCCTCTACGAGGCGCCCGTGGGCTACGCCCTCTTCAAGGTGGTGCATCAGGCCGATGTCGTGGGGCTCAAGACCAAGGAGGGCCAGGAGTCGGCCAACGATCTGGCCAAGTTTGGCAAGATGATCAAGCTGCAGAACTTTTCTCCTTTCCGGTACGTTTTCATCTTTGTTTCGGGGGAGATTGAGACGAGAGGGGAAGAGAAAGAGAAAGAAGTGGTGATGATGAAGGGGAGGAAAAGTTGTCGAGGGGCAGTGTGTTCTGTCCCTGGCTCTTTCCTCTTTGTCTTTCCCCTTTCTATCCTTGTTCTTTCCCCCATTCTCGACCTACTGATTTCTTTCGCAATGAGTACAACACAAAAGGGAAGGTGCTAACAATGGACTCTTTCCCCCGCAAACAGTGGCCAGAAGGAGGCGCTCGAGAACGTCAACGAGATTTCCGAGGGTCAGATGCCCGACTACCTCAAGGACGTGCTTGAGATCAACCTGCCCAAGACGAGCGGCAAGAAGGCCCAGATCATCCTCGGTGTCTCGGAGAAGAACCTGGCTAGTGCCATCAAGTCGGCCTTCCCCGGTGTCGTGTGCAAGACGGCCGACATCTCGGACGTCGTGGCTGAGCTGCTCCGTGGCATTCGTGTCCATGCCGGCAAGCTGATCGAGGGTCTGGACCAGGCCGACCTCCTCCAGGCCGGCCGCGGTCTCGGCCACGCCTACTCTCGCGGAAGGATCATGTTCGACCCCAAGAGGAACGACCGCAGCATCATCGAGTCCATCAAGACCATCGAGGTGCTGGACAAGATGAACAACAAGAACTACATGCACCTGCGCGAGTGGTACGGATGGCACTTCCCCGAGCTCAGCAAGATTGAGCCCGACCACTACACCTACGCCACCCTGGTCAAGGCCATTGGCGACAAGAACTCGCTCAACGACGAGCGCCTGCACGAGATTGCCGGCCTCCTGGGCGAGGACGGCGACAAGGCCCAGGCCATCATTGACGCCGCCAAGGTGTCGATGGGTCGCGAGATCAGCGCCGAGGACCACGCCATGATTGACGCCCTCATCGAGCCCCTCAACGGTGCCTTTGAGCTGCGCAAGTCGACGGCCCTCAACCTCGAGAAGACGCTCGACACCGTCGCCCCCAACCTGCAGATGCTCGTCGGCACCATGGTGTCGGCCCGCCTCATCGAGGCCGCCCAGGGTCTCAACAACCTGGCCAAGATGCCCGCCTCGACCCTGCAGATCCTCGGTGCCGAGAAGGCCCTCTTCCGCGCCCTCAAGGCCAAGTCCAACACCCCCAAGTACGGTCTCATCTTCCACAGCAGCTTCATCGGCCGCGCCTCGCAGCGCGACAAGGGCCGCATCTCGCGCTACCTCGCCAACAAGTGCAGCATTGCTTGCCGTATCGACTACTTTGCCGAGGAGCCCTCTATCAAGTGGGGCCGTGCTCTCAAGAAGCAGATTGAGGACCGTCTCGAGTTCTACGCCACTGGCAAGCGTCCCGCCAAGAACACTGATGTTATGGTATGTTTTCTTTTATTTTTGAGGGTCTCTCCCTTTCTCTGTTTCCTTTCACAACATCTCTTGTTTCCATGATGTGTGCTGGACAGTAAGCTAACTTGACCAAACAGGCTGAGATTGAGGCCCTAGAGGAGGGTGCCGACCTCAACGAGGAGGACCAGGACCAGGACCAGGAAATGGCCGACGCCCATGAGGAGATCAAGCCCAAGAAGGAGAAGAAGGACAAGAAGGACAAGAAGGAAAAGAAGGACAAGAAGGAGAAGAAGCGCAAGGGTGAGGACGACGATAGCGAGGAGAAGAAGAAGAAGAAGAAGAAGTCCAAGTCTGCCGACGATGACTAGATGATGGTCACTGACTTGGGCTCGGACTCGACCAACGTGATGCCTAGCGTGGAGGAGGAGCGTATAGATCCTCCTTCTCCTCTTCTTCTTCTCCCTGCTGGTCTACCTGTTCTTTTCCTGTTTATCACCATGTCATTTGCTCTTTTCTGGGTTTCTTTGTTTCCTCCGACCCCTCATTTCTTCTGTTCATAATGGCCTGTGGAGTTTTCATGGTTATGGTTATTTTTTTATTCGTTTCTTTACAAGTCATCCTTCTTTCTCGACACTGTCGTCGTCTTCCTTTTTGTTATTCTTACGGGGAACGACGCCCTTGAGAGAGAAAGAATGAAAGGATTTTAGGCGTTATGAGGCAGTTTTCTCTACATGTCCATTATCTATGTTCTATTCAACAGACTATGAAGTGAATTCCTTGATCAACGCTGTCCAGATATCTTGAATGTTATACCCAAATCTACTCGTACTCGTATTACTTTACTCTTGATTCTGGGGCTCTCCTAGTTCAAGGTGGTTAGCCACATCCAACTCAGCCACCCGAGGCAAGAAAAGAAAAACGGTACAGCCCTGGTAAAAGTGGAGAATAGGAGCACAGAGAGATATTAGAGAATTGGAGTAAATGGGCCAGTATTGGGTGTCGGTATCATGTATTGCTATGCATGAAGGGTTTACGAATGATAGTGCTGAGTCGCAGGGTTACGGGATGTAGAAAGCATGGATATCATGATGTATGACAAAATCATATTGAGAAGCATTGGTTTTGTTTTAGAAATTTTTTATTGTTCATCAAGCAGACCCGATGCAAAATTTTTGTTATTTTTTTGCTACATCAACGCCTAGGAATTATTTTTCCTCTCCTTCAAGCTTCACCCCATTTTTCCGCTGGTGATTTTCGTAAAGAGGTGAAGAAAAAAAGATCAAAAGAATTCATATGTCATGACCCGTGTCGCCCCATTTTACCCATTTTTGTTGTGCCGAAATCAAACAATGCAGTGAAAGCAAATTTACTGCTTGTCGAAGACGTAGGTGAGGTGGCAGCGGCCGCAGTACTGGCGGTCGGGCATGGAGGCCATGAAGACACCGGCACCGCACTATTGATAGTTTGTCAGTATACAGGAATATGGGGGGATTGGGTTGAAGTATAGAGGAAGATTGAGAACATACAGTGTCGCTGGGGCACTCGCGGCGGAGACGCTCAATGCTGCCATCAGAGCCGACCTTGTAGTACTTGAGGACGGCCAGCTTGGTCTTCTTGCGCTTGTGCTTGATCTTCTTGGGGGTGGTGTAGACCTTCTTCTTGCGCTTCTTACCACCACCACGGAGGCGGAGGACCAGGTGGAGAGTGGACTCCTTCTGGATGTTGTAGTCGCTCAGAGTGCGGCCATCCTCAAGCTGCTTGCCAGCAAAGATCAGGCGCTGCTGGTCCGGGGGGATACCCTCCTTGTCCTGGATCTTGGACTTGACGTTGTCGATGGTGTCGGAAGACTCCACCTCGAGGGTGATAGTCTTCCCCGTAAGGGTCTTGACGAAGATCTGCATCTTGCCTAACTGGAAGAGTTAGTATCTCCCAAAATGAAATGTTCAGATTGTTTCTGTCAAAATCTGCCTTGGATCACACGACACGCGGGATAAGGGGGGGAAGTATAGAGAGAGCCATGCTTCTGCTGCAGTCCCGCAGACGCAAAAACCAGTCTTCGTTGTTGTTTTTCATTGTTGAACGTTCATGTCGTCGGATGATGGCAAGACGGCATCTCGACAACGACGATGACGGTATCGCGGGCGGGAATGCAGCAAGAGGCGGCAATCATGTTGGAGTGTGCGTATCGTAATGACCAAGGCAGCGACATCTTTCAGACATACCTCGACAATAGTTGTATTGCCGTCCTAAGCAATCCTCAGATGTGTTTGCGGGTTGGTGAGTGAAAGTTCCGACGTTCAGAACGAGGCCCAGCTAGTCGACTGAAAATTGACCGAAAGCCCCAGCAGCCCTTGGTGCGTGGCGTGGGGGCGGGTGAGGGCAGCTTTGTCATCCCATCACATGACTAGGGTTGCGTCCATATCCTGCCCTTTGCCAGTGGAAAACTAGTATTTGCAGCGCTCTTTACAGGGGGGTTGGGCACTGGCCCACAGCAGCCCACAGAAGACCCAAAATGCTGCGTACGAGTACAGTGGGTGCATGACCTCACTGACAATCCCCACTGAGAGAGAATACGCCCACACCAATTTTTGTGCCCGCCACACACAGAAAAAAAATTAATCCAGGATCCAGCCCTGGTGGGGACCCACCAATTTCTTGATGCATTGAAGTTTGGATGCACAGAGCCCCGAACTTCTTTCCATCTTGCAACCACCGACAAGTATACTAACCGAGTGAGTCTTGACTTCGACCTTCTTCCTTTCTTCTTTCTTTTACTTACACAAGTCAATCACAGATACCGTCAAGATGGTCAAGAAGAGAAAGAACAAGTACGATCCAATCCCTTCCTTCCTGCCCTCGTCGTCGCGAGCAAGCCCGTTCTTGAGAGATGTCTGCACATCGCCAGTCCTGTGCAGCATCACCAAGCGAAGCGAACCTCTAGATCGGCCGGCATCTTCATCACCTTTACCTCCGCAACGAATACTAACAATTTCTTAACAGCGGCCGCAACAAGAAGGGCCGCGGCCACGTCAAGCCCGTCCGCTGCAGCAACTGCTCGCGATGCACCCCCAAGGACAAGGCCATCAAGCGCTTCACCATCCGCAACATGGTTGAGTCTGCTGCTATCCGTACGTTTTACTCCCTTGCCTGGCTTGGTTGTGGCTCCTCTTATCGAAATACCCTCAATACTAACACTCAATTTCACAGGTGACATCTCCGATGCCTCGGTCTTCGCCGAGTACACCGTACCCAAGATGTACCTGAAGCTGCAGTACTGTGTCTCTTGTGCCATCCACGGCAAGATTGTCCGGTACGTTGTCTTTCACGGGAGTGTGACAACTGCGCCATGGTGGCGTATGTGCTTTAGAAGAGCCTTGGTCGTACTTTTGACACACTCCCCCTCTCCTTGTGTGTTGCTGCTGGTGCTGGTCCTGCTGCTGTTGTCGTCTCGACGGCTACTTCGGCTACCCACCAACTGTGCGTCTTGGGGTCAGCCTCGTCTTCGGACGACGTCCGGCTGTTGTTCTGGCCGTCACTGCCATTGTGTCGTGCTGTCCAACAGCTGCTCTGCTGTCATACCCGTCGATGATGTGGTCCCAATGCGTGCCGTTGGTGGTCTATGCTACTCTCGCTGCTGCAGTAGAATTTGCAAGTGCATTTCCTTCTGCGGTGGCATCAGTACTCGCACCAGTAGCAACAACGATGAAATATCCGCTTGTAATACTGACAAACATATCACAGTGTCCGTTCGGTCGTCGGCCGCCGCAACCGCGCTCCCCCCCCTCGCGTTCGCTACAACAAGGACGGCAAGAAGATTGTCCCCAACGCTCCTAAGGCTTAAGTGTTTCGGTTTATCTTGGCGCTCGGTGCTAGGGTTGGTAACGATTGACGATGGAAAAACGTCATGGTTTTCGGGTTCATGTCTACTTGCATCACGACAGCAGTGCGTGAATGAAGAAATGAAAAAAAAGTTTACACCGTTCATTTTGACCATTCTTGTAACATTTGTGCCCTGTAATACTGTGATGATCTGCTCCAATGTTTGACGACGCCCTGTCCCTTCTACTGCACCTCAATCTTGGGCTCTTGCTGTTGTAATTGACGCTCCTTCAATCGTTTGTCGAACTGACGAATGCCCCACAACTGCCGTCAATGGCAAGTGTACCAACCAGAGATGAATCTCCCCACGATTTTTCTCGTTAAAATTGAAAGTGGTGCGTTACATCCCAAGCCCCAACCTCAACTCACCTACCCTGCGCCCACGACAAAACAGGGATTTCGCCATCATGTGACGAATAGTCGTTGGCATACTGCTGTATTGGAGTGAGGTTGAAAGTCAACTACTAGATTGTCAATCATGTGTTGAAATTGGTACCAATATCTATATTTGGTGAACGGTGTTGGCTGTAATCGTGGTGAAGCTCATTCTCTTGTTCCATATACACATCACCATCACTTTGAACAGGAAGACCACCACACGTTCTTCTGCTAGATGCAACAGTAAATCTTGGTCGATGTGATCTGACAGAGCCCATACGTATTTCACATAGCACTCGCGGATTAATCTTTGCATTGCCAGCAAGTTAAACGTCATGTGATAACAGAGTGATATAAAAATAACGTGATATAAAAAATAACATACTCATCAAACCGCCCAAGACGTAACCCATGCAAGCATTAAACCCCTTCATTAATCCCATATATACGAGTAAAGGCAAACAACCCATCATTACACTCGTCAAAGAACAAAAAAAGAAACACAACGCCCTATCACCTCATTGCCAAAGTCGTTGTCAAGCCACTGCTAGAGCTCGTCCCCGGCCTTTGCTGCTGTGATGACTGCGGCTGTGCCGGCCGTCCAGGACGCTGAATGTAGTCGTTGTTCTCAATCGTCACACTCTTGGTCATGTGGTTGACCTTGTAGACACCCACGAGGCGGGCCGCCAGCTCAAACATGTTGTTGCGCAGGGAGATGACGATGAACTGGGCGTTCTTGGTGCGTTCCTTGATGTAGTTGGCCACAATGGAGACCTGACAATGGTTGTTAGCTTTGATGCACATGAAAGACAACGATCGACTGTTATATGCCCAGGGGCATCAGCGATGGGGAAGGGACTTACGTTGCGGAAATCAAGAGCCGCGTCAATCTCGTCCATGACATAGAGTGGCGTAGGCTTGTAGTGGTGCAGCGCAAACACGAGGGCCAGACTGCTCAGCGTCTTCTCACCACCAGAAAGGTTGCTGATGTTCTTCCAGCTCTTCTTGGGCGGCATGACGCTGAACTGGATACCCTCGCTGAACGGGTCCAGGCTGTCCACCAGCTCGAGCTCGGCGTTTCCGCCCATGGTGATGAGCTGATACATCTCCTTGAGGCGCAGCGAGATGGCGCTCAGGCCATCCATGAAGCCCTCGAGGCGGAGGCGTCGCAGGTCGTCGCATCGCTTCTTGCCCGCGTCGCGCTGCTCAATAGCCGCCTGGAGATCCGAAGACCGCGCGGCATACTCCTCCACTCGCCTGCGGTACTCGGCCAACACCGCCAGGTCGACGTTCACGTTCTGTGTCTTCTCCTCCAGCGCGGCAATCTCGCCCTTGAGCTTGTCCTTGTTCATGTCAGCCAGCTCGTCAGGTGTGTAGACGGGGAGCTGCTGTGGGTCGACAATGGACTCGTCGTCACCATCCTCCCCTTCTTCTCCCATGTCTTCATCCTCTTCGCCCGTCTCTTGCTCCTGTCCTTCCTGGGACTGGGCATCGGCCATCTCGGCATCCTCTTCAGAGCCTGCGTCGTGTGTCGAGGCGTCCTCCATGTCCTCGTCTTCGTCCTCATCCTCATCCTCGATACCTTCTTCTCCTGACTCGCCCGAGCGCTTCTTCTGTTTCCGAGGCTGAGCCTGCGCTTGAGCCTTGGGAGACTTCTTCCGCCTCTGAGCTTGACCTCCTGTCAACTCATTAATGTCGTGCAGTGAAATCTTGGATACCTTGTCCTCCCAGTAGCGGAGACGTCGCTGGTTCTCGGTGAGGGCCTTTTGGTTCTCCTCGAGTTTGTTGCGCATCTCAATCTCGACTGCGCGCGTCTCATTGAGCTCAGACGTCCTCTCGTCCAGGTCGGCCTTGAGTGCCTTGAGCTCCTTCTTGGTAGCTGCAAGGGTCTCCTCTGCCTCCTCGACGCGGGCTCGCAGCTCGTCAGCCTTCTCGCCTTGGTGGTTGACGTCGTGGTCGAGGCTCTCGAGGTCCTGCTCTGCGGTGGCGAGCTCCTTGGTGGCCTTGGCGACATCTTTGCCGAGCTTGACCTTTTGCTTCTCGGCCTTGACCCTCCTGACCTCGGCATTAGAGATCTCCTCCTGGTTAGAGGTAATCTCCTCCTTGATGCCGTCCACCTTGGCGCGCTGGGCTCGTAGTTTCTCACCACCAACCTCCATGATCTTGTCCTGCAGTGCCTTTATCTCGGCCTCGAGGCTCGACGTCTCTCCGTGGAGCTTCTCAATCTCCCTGTTGAGCTTGGTGACCTCCTTGTTGAGTGAATCAGCTCGGCTGTCGTCCGTCGCAGAGGGCTGGTGCTCCTTGCTGACTTCCTTAACGCGTCGTTGGAGGTCGCCCAGGTTGCGCGTGGTACTCTCGAGCTCGAGGGTGATCTTTTGCATGTCCGTGTCGAGGCGGGGAATCTTGTCGCTGATCTCGCGGAGACGAGTCTCACATTCCCTCTGGTACTCCTGGAACTCCTGGTACTTGCCCTCCCACGAGTCTCGGTCCTCTTCGAGCTGCGTGACGTTCTCCCTGGAGATGTCGGCCACCTGCTTCGACGACATGAGACCCTTCTTGGCAGTCGTACCACCACCAGACATGGTACCCGACTTGTCAATAAGCTCTCCGGCCAGAGTCACCACGCGCCAGCGCTTGGCGCCGTAGGCGATGCGGTTCGCCTGGGCCAGGTCGTTGGCCACGAGGGTGTCCTGCAGTGCGTGGTAAAAGGCTGGGCGGAACTTGTCCTCCTTGGCCTGTACCAGGTCGAACAGTCGCGGGGCGTTCTCGGGCGTTTGGATGGGCGCCAGGTCGCGCGATCGCATCTTGTCCAGACAGATAAAGTTGCCTCGGCCGAGATTGTTCTTGCGGAGATGCTCAATGCACTGCTGACCGGCGTCGACGGTCTCCGTGACGAAGTTGTCGAGGGCAGCACATGCTGTAGAGATGGCGACGTCGTACCGCGAGTCGATGGTACCCAGACTTCCCAGGCGGCCGTGGAAACCGTCGATGCGACCAGACTCCTTCATGCGCATGAGGGCTGTAAGAACGGTGCCCCTCGCCTGGGTGCTGGCGAGGTTGGAGCGGGCTTCGTCGGCCTTTTGGCGGGCGTTCGAGATCTTGTTGCGCATCTTAGGCTCTTGCTCGAGTAGCACCTTGAGCTCCGATTTCATCCTCTCGGCCTCCTTTAGGAGCTCGGACTTTTCAGCTTCGCAAGCCTTGAGCTCCTTCTGCTTCGTCACCTTGTGCTCCTGGGCAGACGAAATCTTGCCCTTGAGGTCCTCGATGGCGACAGCACCGGCATTGGCCTTTTCTTGCAGGATATTGAGCTCACTTTCCGCAACAGCAATGGCTGATTGCTTCTGGTTGATCTTCTCTGTCCAGGGCTCGAGGGTCCTCTGCTTGGCGGCAATCTGGTCCGAGAACTCCTGGGTCTTGCCCTTGAGCCCCTCACGAATCGTGGCGAGCTCGGCCTCTTCGGACTTGACCTGCTCCTCGAGATCAGCGAGCTCCTTGGTGCGGGTGTCAAGCTCCTCGGAGCACTGCTCGATAGTCTCGTTGGCCTCGGCCGTCGAATTCTCGGCGTTGGTTATCGTCTTGTCGAGCTTCTTCTTCTTGTCGTCGAGGAACTTGCGCTTCTCGTCAAACTTGACCCGCTCGTGCTCAAACTTGGACATCTCTTTGACCAGGCTCTGCGTCTCCTTCTCCTGAACCTCAAAGTTCTTGTTGCCCTTGGTGTACTGCTTCTGGAGATCTTTGATGGTCTGCTCACCACCCTGGTGCTTCTCGAGCTCGACGTCGAGTTGAGCCTGCATCTGGCTGATGGCTTCTTCGGTGACGGAGACGTTTTCGTTGCATTCGTGGATGTAGAGCTGGTATAGTGCCGACTGCTTCATGAAGAGGTCGTTCTCGTCTCGCATAAAGGCCGTGGCCTTGTCCTTTTTGTCCTCGAGGCTGTTCTTCTCCTTCTCGACGTGCTGCACGCGGCCGTTCTTCTCAGCGCACACGTCGTTCAAGGTCTCGACTTCGGCCGCAGACTCCTCAATGGGAGTCTTGTACTTGGATGTACCTATGATGTCCTCGAGGTACTCGAGAAGACCGTCATCATGCTCGTTGGGAGCTTTGGGCTTCATCTGGGCGATCGACTCGACCTCACCCTGCAGAATCAGGAATCGCTTATGGTCGAGATCAACACCCCGATCACGGAGAAGGGTCGTAACCTGTGTGAAGTTGGACTCCTTGCCATCGATGTAGTATTTGCTCGTGTTGTTCTTGAAGGCCTTGCGCGAGACGATGAGTTGGGTGTCTGGGACGTCATCAGATCCGCCACCGGGCTATATAAAAAAATCAAGAAGTCAGTAAACAGATACTATGCATTGTAGACTTGGACCATAAGAAACATACCCTGTCCATGACCTCCTTGAAGTATACGGCAACCTCGCAGTACGGCAGGTTGGGGTACTCGGCTGAGTTGTGAATGAGAGCTGATATCTTTCCCTGACGCATCTTGCTGGCCCTGAAGCCAAAGACAAACAGCAGAGAGTCGATGACGTTGGACTTTCCAGATCCGTTGGGACCAACAACCGACGTAAACGAGGCGTGGAAGGGGCCAACCTCTTGGCGGCCGGCATAACTCTTGAAGTTCTCGAGAACCAGGTACGAGAGGACGGTGCGCGACTTGGGGGGCGCCTCCTCGATGAAGGGAATGGTGGTTGTGCGCGACTTGAGCATGATGTCGAGGGGCTTGTCCATGATACTCGTGTTGAACTTGTTTGCGCGGAGCGTCGTCTGTCCGTCTCGCTTCACCGTATTCATGTTGTTGATGGTCATGTCGGCCAGGGGTGTAGCCAACATGGGCGTAGACATGGGGAATGGTCGTTTCTGGGACGTCTGAGGCGTGGGAGGGACGATGTTGGACTTGGAGGAGGAGCTGGGCACAGAGCTCTGGCGCTTCTTGGGCGTGCTATTCTGGACAGCAATGGAAGGGAGTTGCGCAAGCTGGTCCTCGTCTTCCAGCTTCAATGCCGTGGCGTCGGCAGTAACATCGGCGAGAAGGTCGTCTTCGTCGTCATCGTCGGCAGCGGCCACGGTAACGCTGCTAGCGGTCGAGCTCCTGCGCGCGGGAATATCTAGTTCGTCCTCGTCTGCGCTCTCCTCGTACTTGGGCTCAGGTTCGGGCGTGGGCGTCTTCTTGGGGCGGCCTCTTGTTCGTGCGGTCGCAGCAGGAGCGGGGGCCGACGACTTACGTGTACCCCTTGTGGTCCTCCTGGAAGTCGTTGTCGATGTTGAGGCGATCGATGTGTCTGGTGCGAGCTCATCGTCTTCGTCATTGTTGCTGACCTGCGTAACCGAAGCGATCGACAACTCGTCGTCTGAATCAACCACAGCCGCGCGCCGGGTGGTCCGTCGTGTTGACCTCGACATGGTTGGCGCCCTTGTTAATGTCGTTGCTGCTGCTGCTGTTGGTAAGGTGGAAGATGTGCAAGAGAATCAAGTATTGGAACAAGAAGAAAATGTGGGAATCAAAATAAACGGAAACCCCCAGAAATGAAGCGCGAATGGGGCTTAAAGGGCTAAAGGGCGTGGTGTCGCAAATGTACAAAGGAGACGAGACCCCCGCGTTTGTGTGGATTTGTTTGGATTTGTCCTGATCGGTGCTTTGTAAACAAGAGACAAGGCTGAGGACCAACGGCCCCGCGAATTCACGTGACACCGCGTTATGCTAATAACGATATGCAACTAAACCAAATGGAGAGAGCTTCACTTTTGGCTTACTGGCAATAGCTTCACAGCCTCGTGGATTGATCAAACCAAAATACGACCAATTTGAGTCTCTAATACTCTCAGAAAAAGGACAAAATGTTCGACTATCATGACTCTCAGCAGGTCTTCCCTGCCGGTGCTCAGCTGCCGTATGACCGCGATCTGCAGGCCGACATTGAAGACAACCGCAAGACCTTTGGCGGCGTCCTGTTTATTGACCGCGTCATAAAGGCGCTAGGATTCGCAAAGGGTTCGTTTTATTGAAGCTCTACCTGCTTGAATGAAGTCGATTGAATTACTGACAAGCTCTTTTACAGGCAAAGTTTACCCCCCCAAGTCGGACAATGGCCTGCGACAACTCCACCGCCAGATCTGCGAAGCCTCCATGTCGCTTCACCACAAGTTCTCTATTCTCTACTATGTTCTCCTCGACTTTGACGAGTCCAACTCTCGCAACCTCCCGTCGGAAGCCTTTGCCTCGTCGTCTGGTATGCCGAGGAACTACCAGATCCTGATGAAGGGCCTGTGGCACCTGGACCACCAGGAGTTTTCGGTATGTGGTTTTGTCTTTTTGAGAGGCCTCAAATGTTTCTTTTGCTGAATCTGGTGACTGCAGAAATCGCTCGAGTACATTGCGCACCCCTCGCTTATCCCCGATTTTGCCGACGATATTCTTTCGGCCCTTGTTCGTCACGCCGACGACCCGACAGCTCTCGCGTACTACTACACGGTCCGACCGATCCTCAACACGTCCGCGGCCCTTGAACTCCTCTTTGACGCTATGGCGAGGACAAACGTCACCGAAGCTCTTCTCTTCTCCCGTACCCAGCCCGAGCACACCCGTGAGGTCTTGTTCCAGCGCCTCTTGTCTGTGGCCCTCGGAGGCAAGAGCCAAGACGTTTCCAGCGAAGTCGCCTTCTTGCCCTTTGAGGCCGACGAGGAGGCTTGGTTGGAGGAATACCTGACGAACGGCGACGGCAGGACCTTGAAGAAGGCTAAGGACACTCTCCTGGCCCGCAAGATTGCCGGAGATCGGTTCGAGGAGATGGCCCAGATCAGGAGCGGCGGCCAATGGGGTCCTGTTCTCGATGGTATCAAGGCTGGAACCGAGGGGCAAACGGACTGAAAAGGTTCAGTCCCCTGATACTGTCTTTTCTCTTTTGTACATAGCATAGCGGCGGCGTTGGTGACGGCCGATTGTTTCTACGGGCAGTTAGCCTCATCGCGGAGACATTCAAGCCTGTGAATTATAACTGGTGATCCTTTGGCAAGCAACCAACACATGGACGGTGATTATCGCAAAGGACTTGGCTCTTCGCTCATCGTGCTGCCAGACGCGCTTTAGATTGAACTCAAGCGACAACCAACAAGACAACGCAACGGAGGCGGGCCGACCCTCGATATGAAGTTCTCTGTTTCCCTGTCCTCATCTCCCCTGCTCAGCTGGAAGGCACGAGTCTCTATCCTGCCCGCGACGGTGCACCTGCCAGTTGGCCCATATCCTCAATGGGTGATATCGCATCTTCTCTTCTCGACTCTCCCATCGCATGCTTCTACCAAGACGAAACGCGCAACGCCAGCACCAATACTTCATTATTGATTCATTAATATTTATCACTATCAACTCAACATTTACGCAAATTCAAAAGAAATATCAGAGCGACCAACAATAGCCAGTATAATGCGGTATTCGACCAACCCGGTTACGCTGCACGACACCACACCGCACGCACAAGATGTACAGACATTCGCAAAATGATGAACATGTCATTACTTATCCTTGTACAGTTTGCCGTCGTCAGGTCCCTTCCTCTTCCATTGTCAGATTCCCGTGCGCCCATAGGCACTGCATGGATTGCGCACTAGCGGTACTCGAAATCTCGCAGTGGACTCAATCCACAACCTCCCTATTATGCTGCGGTTTGGAAGTACCCCCGTGGTATATCAGGCTACACTTGGTCCCAGTTCTCCAAGCAAAACTGAGACAAATAGAGGAGCAACGCATAGGGTTGCAATAGGTCGACTGGACTTACTGCCATATTCCGGCATACTCAACGCTCATACTGTCTAAGTTGATTGACGGGGTAATGGGAACTTGTCTGATGTGCAAGGCAAGAACGTGCATATCATGCAAGCCAAGGCTCCACGGGACCGGCTACTGTCCCAAGAATAGAGAGCTTAGACAGCTCCTTGGCCAGGCTCAAAAGGAAGGGTGGTGACATTTCCAAAGATGCAAGGCCTCCACAGCGCTCCGGAGAGGATACACCTGCCCACGTATGTCCCCCTCTCCCTTCTATACATACCTATTCTTTCATCTCGGGCATCAGACAGGGTTGACTATGGTTTTCCCTCTAGCATGCCCTTGTGGCATTGGGGTTTGTTGTTTTCGCGGAAAGGTATAAAATACCCGCAATTGTACGCCATTTGATCTACAGCGACATGAGGCGTCAGCGACTTGATGCTATGCTGGACTCTGGCTTATACGCTGGGGTTGGTTCATACATGTACATAGCTATACATGTATTCTACATATGCTACGTGTAGTATGAATGATATGAGGGTAAAGAAGCACCACGGGCATGACAGACAGCGAGTTAGGACAAGAACAGAATAGCGTCAATGGTAGATTCTATCATACATCATGTTATTGTGAGCGTATTAACACCAATACGAATTATTGTGTGTTGCATTCTCTCACGTTCAACATCTAGAACATTGAAGACGGTGGATCAAACGTCCCCATTTATTGTACGGTATCTCGGCCAAAGATCGACTTGGCCGACAGACTCCCTCGGCAATAACGCCATTTCGCCGCCTAGTTCGGAATGGTATTGCCTTTGGCCATTTCAACAACTTTCACAACCAATGCCCAGCCTTATGACATTGAAAGCCTGCCATCGGTCGCAATGGCCAACTTGACGGGTAGCCGAGAAGGCATGTCCTCCCCCGGGGCCCCGTATATGCCTCGCATCAGATCAATAGCGTGAGACGAATCATCAGACACACGGCCCTTCTAAGAGACAAGAACATTCTGCTGACTGGTCGAGATTCACTAGATGCCGTCGATGTCGTTCACGCAAGGTCAAATGTTCGGGTGAACACCCCTGCGACAATTGTAGACGGTCCAATCCTCCCGTCGATTGTCACTACCCCCAGAAAGATAGGCTCGTTAGAGTCAGCCAACGGTATGTCAAGGAAACAGCTTCGGAACTCGTACGTTCGGAACTTGTGGATCTTCAGTGATGTTGACTGATCGCATAGATATATCGATGAACTCATCGCGGAGAACCAGGAGCTCCGTGAACAAGTAGGACGGACGAAGCCCCACCAGGTCTCGGAGCCTGGCAGAGATGCCAATAAAGACCAAGGAGCGGAAGATCCGTCGCAAGTGACCGGGGTCAGCAACGCCCCCTGGTTCATGGGAATGGCCGTCCACCACACCCCGATCCTTCTGGCCGAGGCGGCTGATTCGGCATTTGCAACGCGTTTCCGCCAGGCCATGTCGGCCTCGGAGCAGACCCATTTCCCCCGAACCAGTTACCCTTCTGAGCGTCTGCTTCAGTGTCTCAGCGAGTCCACTAATGACGAGTGGCCGAGTCCACCACAAGCAAGGCTCCTGATCAATGCTGCTCTGCAAGGGCTCGCACGCAGATACCACATTGTCCGACGGAGCGTTATCCTGGCAGAGCTCGAGCAGAACCTCCAGCGGCAAAATGTTGGCAGCAGCACCCTCCAACAGAGCAAGTTTCTTGTACTCTTTGCCATTGGGCAGATGCACTCGACGAGGGTGCCCACTGCCCCCGATGCGTTCCCGGGGTTAGGGTATTATGCCAGAGCCATGAAGGTCATTCAGGACATCAGTGAGCGCTCAACAATTGAAACGGTAGAGGTGTACTTACTTCTGGTGAGCATCTAAGCACCCCGTGAGCCGCCTTGAACCCCGCTAAACATTCCAAGTCATATTACTCCCTGTGTTTAAACAGGAGACATTCAGCATACAGTTTGGCCGGGTTTGCCGTGAGAACAGCCATAATAATGGGCTTGCACCTCAATATACCCGGCGATCTCCTGGCGGACCCGGCCATGCGTGAGCATCGGGTCCGGATTTGGTGGACTGCATACGTTTTTGACAGGATGTGGGCTACGAATGTTGGATACCCAGTCATGGTACAGGATGACAACTTTGAACTTGATCTGCCGTCCACCGAGTTCCAGGATGGCGACTTTACAGATCCAGCGTACTCGATAGCCATGGTGGACCTGGCACGGATATCAGGGGATATCATTCATTCTATATACGGCAAAAATACGCAGAAGACGCCTCTCTCACAGAGGGTCAACGACTCCCTACAGGCTCTTGAGAAATGGCGGGAGCAAGTTCCTCCTTCATTAATGCTGGACTCGGGAGGCAACGACGGTCCAGGTCACAGAGGGGAGTTGCTGCATCTATTTTGCAATCAGGTAAATCTATGCAGCAGGCGACGGGGAGCTGATATCACATGTATCTTGTTATACTGACGTGCAATGCATGTAGCTTCAAATACTGGCGTCTCGACCAGTCTTACTCCACGTCTTACGAAATCTCTCCGGGGATAAAGGAAAACTGTTTGCCCAGAATATACCAGCGTCTGCAAGCGCATTATGCGACGTTTGCATCCGATGCTCGCGCAGTTCCAACCAGATCCTCATGGGCGCATGGGTCAGCGGATCATTCATGATGTTTGATTATTTCTATACCCAACATCTCTTCACCACGGCCATTATTCTAGCTATGTCGAGTCTCATCAACGAGGATGACAGCCGGTCTGACATTGAGTCGTTCGAGGCATCGACCTTGCTACTGGCACAACTTAGGGACAGTGGAAACTATGATGCTGCCGGATACATGCAACACATTGACGGTGTTAAGCCACTATTGTATGCCTCTAGAGACAAGACGGAGAAGAAGAGGAGAATGTCTCTATCTGGTCCAGTCCCGGATGTCAGTGGTGGTACCATGTTTCATAGCTTTGAACCTGGAGACCCAGTTGCTGTTGATGATGTCACGGTTGATGAGATGGGCTCTGATACCTTCTTTTACGATTTCCTGGGGCAGCCTATGCTTGAAATTGATTTCATCAATGGGCCGGCTTTTGATTTTTAATATTATGCTTGCATTTATAACGGAGTATTGTGTCTGCGTTTATACCTACCCCCTTTGCTAGACCCTCGCAACTTGATCTATAGCTTTGGCGACGTGGTCTACATTCTTCTCCGTGACTAAAGTCAAATGTCAAAACCAAGTGATTTGCGTCGGGGATTTGGGCAGCATGAACTTACGTCCAGTGAGAGACAATCTTCCAGATGGGAGTAAGTAGACGTGGTACTTGTCTTTCAAGAGCGTGCACTTCTCCCTCGAGAAACCAGTCATCGAGAACATGCCAATCTGCACAATCTGTTAGCAGAGACCTCCACGTGTCTTGGAGTATACAGGGTCTTACATCTGTCAACAAGTGTTCCCACTTCCCGGGAGTCTTCTTCTCTTGCAAAAGGCCATACAGCCTCCGTCTCATGGTTTCCATGCGCCGAATCATAGTATTGAGGTCCTTCAACCACTGTTCAGTGAGTTCTTCGCTACCGAGGATAGTGGCGACAATCCGGGCACCGTAACTGGGGCACGTGGTAATCTCGGCACGAGTTATCTTCTTCAGACTCCCTTCGGCTAGTCGTGCATCCCCAGGGTTCAGTGCGGCCACATGGAGGGCGCCGATTCTCTCTCCGTATAGACCAAAGTTCTTACTGAAGGACTGAGCGACAGCGAACGCCATGGTGTCTTTTCCAGAGAGACTGAAGAAGTGTCTCATCGCAACTGCGTCCTCAGACGCGGAGCCTGTCGCAAAGCCTTGGCTGTATAATTGCACAACGTTAGTAGTACTTTCATATATGTAATAACGTGGGGAGATATACTATGCAGAGTCAAAGAGGGCAAAGAGACCCCGGTCTTGCAATATCTGGGCAATTGTCACCCACTGATCCTTTGACAGGTCAAGACCCGTTGGGTTGTGAGCACAGGTGTGCAACACAACAACATCGCCTCTCTCTGCTTCCGTACTGAGAGCCCGGGTCATGCCTTCAAAGTCTAGGACGAATGTCTCCGGGTTATAGTAAGGATACCATCGTCGGTTGACCTCCGGGGCAGCATGCACCCACACGTCGGCGTGATTAACCCAGGTAGGGTCTGAGAACCACACATTCTTGGGCTTCAAGTTTTCTTTCAAGAATACTGCAGCGAGGTAGTTGGACCCAGTTCCCGAGATGGTCTGGATGGAGGCAACCCGGTCTGTGTTGGCATCGCCAAAGATAAACTCCTTTGAACGAGCAATCAGCTCCGGGTGTCCCAGGAGGGGAAGGTGCTCGTGGTTGATGTTGGGGTCAGCATGTATAATTTCTTTGGCCTATTTAGAGAGTGGTCTCGTGGTGTTAGTCGGCACTCATGGGAATGGTGTGTATACAAGCACGAGCTCAAGCGTGGGACTTGAAACGCACCCGCGTCACTGATGGAAGGATCCATGATTCGCCATTCTCCCCACGGTAGAATCCGGGGCAGAGATCGGCCTTGTCGGGGCTCGTGTCTCCGTTGTAAGCAGTCACTAGAGAGAACGCCACGTCTGGAGGTGGCTGCGGGATGTTGTTGATGAATGACATGATGGCGTCGTTTGGGGATGTAATACGGTGTTGATTTCACAGCTATGATTGAGCGATTGACCAAAGATTGTGTATCGAGCTTTTCGGATATTTCAATGTCATGATTCCTCTGCTTTTATATAAAGATCTTGCCATCACTGCAACGCAAAGGCCATGTCCCTGTACAGCAACGTCGTCCCCGGAGGCTGTCGGCGAACTGAACTCTGGCCGGAGAGTACAAGTGGGTCCCTCGGACTTGTTGACCGGCTTGTCGCCGATATTGGCAACCCGCATCCCGGGTTTGAGCATCCTGGCCGATATGAGACACTCAGTGTAGAGATCCTGGGGAATACTGTAGGCCGATCTTTTTAAGAAGACTTGTAAATATGATTGCAAACGCGCGCAATGCCAAGGTCAAATACCGACCTTGGTGAGCTCATTCTCAATCACTTAGACGAAACAGACGCCAGTGATTTTGCACGAGAGCTGTCCCAGGCCTCAATTCATAACAGCCCACAGCCTGTATAATCAATATGAGATTTTCGTATATCACAAGTTTTTTTTTTAAAGAGAAAACGATCGTGTTGCATTGGCTATATAAGGCCGGGGAAAGTGATGAATTTGACCGAATCGACGGACCAGCAGTACACCCTACATCAAGTGCATGTCAATCCAGGGTTCATATAGGTGAGTACACGTACACGGGAGCTTCGTATTACTCAATTGCTTCAGTCGCTGCATAAGCAAGTACATAGGAAGCAATGCTCCGTAAACCCCGCCACGGTTGACTCCCTTACACGGCACTCGGAACGAGTCATGGGGCCCAACTGTAGATCTGCGGGCGCAGGACAAGGGGAATGACGAGGTTAATTGGATGTTGACGTGCTCTTAAATATAAGCCTATTAAGACCCAAATCGACAACTTCCAAGTCACTTTCAAGTTTCACCGTAGCACCACACAGTGGACCCTCAACTGTCACCATGTTCTTTTGTCGTAAAATGCAATACTATACCTGTAAGCTCGTATACTCTGTAAACAATCGCAGGATCAATACACTCTCCCCGCGTCCCGAGCTTATCAATTGGGGCAGTGCCCATGCCGAGCCTTGGCTGCAGGGAAGCCCCTCATATTTCGTAGCTTTAACCCGGCCAACGGTATGTAGGACTTTGAGAACAGTTACATACGCTAATATTCATGGGGAAGGAATCAATGTTTGCTGCTATGCCGATGGATGCCTCGGCGTGGGAACAAAAGGTCCCTGCACAAGGGTAGAACCAAGGGTAGAGCCAAGGGTAGAACCCCATTTACGATGGTACTGTGGATGTAGGATTTACATAAGATCCTTTCCAAAGATGGTGATTCGTCATCCATCGGTACCGAATTAAGCTTATCTTCTCTTCACTCACAGTTTATTCTAAAGACTATTGCCGCCAGCCTTCTGCCAGAATTCCTAGTGGCCATACATTGATATGATTGAACTATGCACGCACATGTAAACTACCTAGGGGAGTCATGACTCGGACAATTTCACCCTTCAATGCACTCCCGGTAGATGAACCTGCTGTACTACGGGATATTCGTTCTATTTCAGGCTCGGTATTTCCGTACATATGCTCTTTCTCTGTGGTGGTATTCCATTGTGCACCACTTGCTTTCCCTCATTATATGCAGCCAAGATGTATGTCGTGATATTATTGCAGACAGTATGAAGAATGACAGTCATCATTCGCGGCGTTTAGCGCTTCAATGCCTTGAGGGGACATCAATGGTCTCTGTAGCCTAGAACGAACTTTTGTATAAGCGGTTACGCCGCGTAGCTCCTCATCACAGAGCCGCTTGCGCAACGTCGTGATGTTTGTGGAAACCGAAGCTCGCGCGGTCCTGCATCTCCACACCCCCGTGATATACTCGGCAGATGATACGATTGATGCCTAGGCGTGCCTAGATATGGCGACTGGGCGCCAAGCTGGGAAAGGCAGGTCTTTTTCCTTCTCGCATGTGCATCTTTGGAATTTTTGATAGCTATCGTACATACACGTAGCAAGCTTTATGGATCTCGTTGGTACATGTATTCAACAATATATAAGGACCTAGGCCTTCCCTCTATAGATCGCCAACTTTGTTTCTACATCAAGATACGCCTTCACTCAAGTTTCACATCTACACTGGAAAAGAAACACCCAAAATGAAGGCTTCCGTCATCCTCGCTACCATGGCCAGTGGAGCCATGGCCAAGCAAAGCATCTTCTCCGGGCAGTTTGACGCCTCCACCCTCCAGGCCAGCAGTGCTCCTAACGCCGTGCCCATGTCTGTTCTGCACCAGCGCAAGCTTGACAAGGTGGCCAAAGACCGTGCTGCTGGCGTTTTCGACATTGGACGGTATGAGAAGATTGGCGCAACCGCGTGCACCAACGGCAAGGCTGGTGAATACAAGTGCGGCAACGTCGATCTTAAGGACTTTCTCCGTCACCAAGACACTGGCAGCACAGCCCGCCAGGGCAACGATGTTTGGGGTATGTTTCACGGGGGAAACAAAAAGGGCTAGAAAAAGGACAGGGTTGGTATGATTGAGCAACGACTAACATTCTTACAGGCTGGACGTCCTCTACTGGGCGTGAGATTGCCCTTCTTGGCCAGGCAGATGGCACCTCATTCATAGAGGTGCTCAAGGATGGAAGCCTCAAGTACCTGGCGCGTCTGCCCACCCACACGGACCCCTCAACTTGGCGAGACATCAAGGTCATTGGCGACTATGCCTACATTGGCTCCGAAGCCGAAGACCACGGCCTGCAAATCTTCGATATCAAAAAGGTGCTCGAGGCTGACCCAGAGAGCCCTACGGTCTACAGCTCCAGCGACCTGACGGCGCACTTTGACGGCTTCGGCAGCAGCCACAACATTGTCGCCAACGAAGAGACCAACCTGATTGCTGCCGTTGGAACCGACAGGTCACTCGACTGCCGGGCTGGCCTCTGGATGATTGACGTCTCCGACCCGGCCGCCCCGAAGGATGTCGGCTGTGTCTCCAATGACGGCTATGTCCACGACGCCCAGTGCGTCATCTACCAGGGTCCCCAAAAGGAGTACCAGGGCCAGGAGATTTGCTTCAACTACAACGAGGACTCCCTCACCATTGTCAACATCGACGACCGTGCGAAGCCCAAGCAGATCTCGCGCACCACGTACAATGGCGCCACTTACACCCACCAGGGCTGGCTGACCAGTGACCACAAGTACCTCCTACTTGACGACGAGCTCGATGAGCAGGAGCAGACTGGTCCCGCCGCAGATCAGCACACTACCACCTACGTGGTTGACGTGAGCGGTAAGGGCTGACCAACCAACCCCCATCACTGACTAGGGGAGATTAGATCCTTCGTTGCTGACAGTATCACCATTTTTAGATCTCACATCGCCCGTGTTCCGTGGTGTCTACAAGAGCCCCCAGAAATCCATCGACCACAACCAGTACATTATTGATGATGTTTCGTACCAGGCCAACTACGGCTCTGGTCTCCGCCTGGTCAACGTTTCGTCCATCGACAGTGACTCCAGCGGCGCCGGGTTCGAGGAGATTGGCTTCTTCGATGTCCGCCCAGAGGATGACGACGTCGGTGGCGAGGCAACGTTTCACGGGGCCTGGAGTGTTTACCCGTACTTCCAGTCGGGGTACATTGTTGTCTCATCGATTGAACGTGGTATTTACTCCCTCAAGTACACTGGTTAAGGCTGAGCAAGAGGAACATGAAGATTGAAGTCATCCCCACATTGAAATATTACAAGGACAGACAGTTCAAAAGTAATGAATATTGCTCTCTTACTTTACCAGGATAATACGAGAATGAAAAAAGAAGAATCAATAAAAATAGTGGCGTGATGACGGTTACATGCATGCTTGCGTGTACTTTACATGTATGTATACATTGAATGTATACGAGTATGGCGTGTGTACACATAAACTGACCCCCCATCCCTAACATAAGCTGACCCCCCCC
>FYEV01001735.1:127485-193731 GCA_900188565.1 Geosmithia flava | reverse complement strand
GGGGGGGGGGTTAGGTTATGTTAGGGATAGGGGGTCAGTTTGTCTGCGACCTCCGAGTATGGCCCGTTACCCGTGGCCCGTGGAGTATGAGTGAGCCCATATTAAATGAAGCTTCAACATTAGTGCGGTGTGGGGGTGGGGAAACATGGAAAGCAGAGGAAGGCGCTACCGTTGCTGCTGTGAGGAGCTGAGCTCTTGCCGGAATTGGTTTCCCCTCATTAAATATTCATCAATTCGAGGGCGAGAAAAACATGGACACTTCACCACTTTGATCATAACATTGACTTGAAACCGTGACATTTGGTCACCCAACAAAAGCCATCTACGACTCTTTTTTGTCCCTTTATATACAGACGTCTCTCCTCTCTCTCCTGACCCTGGATCCCCACAGTCTCCATCCAAGAGGCGGAAAACTTCAAGTCCTAGACATGTGCTTATGACAATGACGCCAATGCCGCCACGGCAGCAGCAGCAGCCAACGTCAACAAGCAGCGGCACATGGGCTGAGGCCTCGCCTGCAACTTCATCGGGTTCCCCCGTAGCACAGTATGTTGCCCTCAATGCCGGGGCTGCTCCCGTCGACGTGGGGAACCATGGCACCTCGTCACCGTCGTCCAGGAAGAGATTCATAGTGCCCAGGGCCTGTGATCGATGCAAGAGGCTGCGGAGGGGTTGCAGCGAGTACCGGCCTTGCCGACGGTGCACAGACGCTGGCGTCGCAGACCAATGCCAGGTCGTCACAACGGCTGCTACCTCTGATGCGCCTCCCGGAGATCTTCAGTCTGCGTACCGCCGATTGTCGGACCTGGTCCCTGTCACCATCATCGATCACTGTGCCGCCATATTCTTTGAGAGGCTGCATCCCACGATACCCATTCTAACCCCCGAGTACATATCCCGTCTCAAGTCGGATGCATTCTCTGCACGCCCCGTTGATAATCTGGGCGGGGTCGAGAGTCTGTGTGTTCTGGTTGCCATGTGTGGCCAGGTACTTCTCCAGACTGGCGGGTCCGAGAGCCTGTTTAGCCAGGGGCTCATCCCCGAGGGTGGCCAGGCCTTTGGGCAGATGGTGCTCGATGCACTTGTATCGACATACCAGATACTTCCAAGACACACGCCCATCACCATTCAGCTGTGCCTTACCTCGTTTTTCCTCTACGCCTGTGAGACTGGACTTTCCCACCACAGCCGAGCCTTTCGGTTTCTGCGCGAGGCCACGACGCTCCTTCTCCTCTTCCAGCTTACCGATGCAACCGACAATATGGACCGCCTCATCCACGGCAGACTGTTCTGGGTGCTCCTCATTTCTGAGAGATCACACGCGATTCGCTACCGACGGCCCATTACAATGCAAATCACTTCCGAGACGCCTGCTCTCGATACGACGGACCCGGAACTCGCGGGATTCTGGAGCCTGGCCGCACTCTTCAGTCCTATCGACACGTCATTTATCGCCTTGTTCAACCACGAGGTCATTTCCATATCTGTCACACCTGAGTCACTCAATAATGTGGAGTCCCGCGTCAACTCGGCCCTGAACCCATCGAGGCTGGATCTGCATGACACACAAAAGGCCAATTTGAGGGTGACACAGCTATGGCTACGAATCATCATATGGAAACTCCGCCTCCACCTGGGATACCTGGTCGAGGAGTCGTACCAACACAATCTCACCTTTCGGTATCCAATCGATGTGGCCAAGGACCTGATGCTATCAACTAGCGATCTGCCTCACTCCAGCCTCAAGGTCCACGGCGTCGGGATGACGGAGAAATTGTTCGACGTAGCATCGGCACTTGTTGATGTTCTCGCTCGCATACCAATCAACTCGCCAAGTTTGAACCGCCCCGCAGCCATGGACACCCTCCCAGAAGACGTTTTAACATATTTGAGAAGCCTGATTCGAAAATTACCCGAAGGAGAAGGAGTCTACGATGACTTGATCGAGAAGCATATTCAGCAGACGGCCCCGAATCTGGCCACTGGAAGATTTGAAGCATAATGAGTAATGGAGAAGCATTCATAAGTGACAGAACAAGCAAACGCCATTTTTTTAATACAAAGGAAGCATCCATACATTGAAAGCATATACAAACATATATCCCCTACTCAGCAGGCACCAATATACATATATGTATTTTAAATCTTGTCGGCACTCTCCTGCTCAGTCACCTTGGCGTCTCCAGTGGTGGCATGGGCTGTGAATGGATCGACCTTTGTCTCGGCAAACTTCCTGGCAGACACGCGCTGCTCAAAGAGCATATCGAGCTCAGCATATGTACGGCCCTTGGGCTCGGGAAGACGGAAGTAGACCCAGATGCAGGAAAGGAAGCAGGAGCCGGCCCAGAAGAAGGCGGTCCGCGCACCCCAGTTCCACGCAGTCGATGAAAGCTGGTAGTTGGTCATGACATTGACAAAGATGTTACTGGCGTTGTAGGCAGCGCGGGCCAGAACAATCGTCTTGGCCTTGAGACGCGTCGACGAGAGCTCGGAGACCAGGCAGTAGGTCACAGGGCCGACGGCAAAATCGTAGGCAAAGGTGAAAACGATGAGCATGGCGCCAATGGCCCAGACAGAGGAGTTGCTGTTAGAGAAGGACAAGCAGCCGGTGATGAGGAGGAGGAGGAACTGGCAGCACAATCCACCAAAATGGATGTTGCGACGGCCATAACGGGCCATGAGGAACCAAGAACCCGCCGTGCCGACCATTCCGAGAGCAGAGTTGGCCATTGACAGGGAGAATGAGTTACTGGCATCCATGCCGGCCTGCACGAGGAAGTAGGAAAAGTAGCCCATGAGGTTCTGGCCGCCCAGGGTCTGGACGGTCCAGATGCCAACGACAATCTCAGTGCGGCGAAGGTCGACACCCCGGAAGAGATCCATGTACGTTGTTCCCTCCTTGGCTTTCTTCTCCATCTCGTTTGTGTGCTCAATCATGGCAATCGTCTCGTCGGCGTTGAAATTGGGCTGGTTGCTGCTGGTGAGGCGAGCCAGAGAGCGGCGGGCATCCTCGCGGCGTCCCTTGCGGACAAACCACCAAGGAGATCTAGATACGAGAAACATGAAACATTAGCATGAAACGTTTATATGGAATTTTTTGTTTCCTTGTTTCGATTTTAAACAAGGATATGACGTACTCCGGTGCAAACACGAGACCGCAAAGAATGAGGACGGGCCACAGCCACTGGACACCAAAGGGAATCTGGTAGGCCCGAGAGTCGGTGTACTGCACTGAGCCCCTGTTGACGGCAGCAGAGAAGAATTGGCCAATGACCCAGCACATGTTGATGTACGTGGTCAGGTAGGGTCGGAGGACAACAGGCGCCACCTCAGAGGCATACTGAGCGGCGACACTCTGGAAAGCACCCCAAGGAATACCTATAGTTTCACTCAGTCAGTCTTTGAGGGTTGCAGTTAATCTAAAGGAGAAAGTATCTGCAACTTACCGCAGAGAACCTCGCCAACAACGAGAACGGTAACATTGGGGGCGAAGAATAGGGCAAATACGGTGGCGATCATCATGCCGAGGAAACCAACCGTCGTCATTTTGGCACCGTATCGGTCCGTGATCCAACCGGCAAGAATGAGACCGATGATTTCGCCGGCACGAGCACCGTTGGAGAGACCAGACTGCCAGGCGGCAGAAATCTGATACTTTTCGTCTTCCTCACTCCAGGTGCCGTACTTCTCATTGAAGACGGGAGAAGCATACAGGTTCCCCAGGAGGGCAAGGTCATATCCCTCCATGACGAGAGTGCTGCTCAGAAGAACTGACCAACCTATGGCCTTGGGATATGTCTTGATGGCCTGCCAGATGCCCATCTCGTGCTCAGCGTCGGCAGCGTTGCGCGCTTCGGCAGCCAAGACGTCAGCCTGGATGGGCTCATGGTGCTGAGACTCAGCGGGGGCCTTGATATCAGCCATTTTCTTGAGGTTCCGGGTTGTCTTCTTCAATAGCGTGATATTTGGAGGGAAGAAGTGACGACGAAGAAGAAGAAGTCGGAGATGACCCGACGGAATGGAGACGACAAGCAGTTCTTTTTATACAACTTCTGGAAGGCGGACTGTGCCCCCTCTTCGGCTGGTATTATTGATTGGTCTTGTCTCGATGCGGGAACGAGGAAGTAAGAATTAAAAATTGACGAGCCAACAACAGGCCTCTCTCTCTTGGCTCAGACCAACTGGGGGAATGATGTAAACTCGTACGAGGAGGAAAGACTGGGGAAAGAAAGGGTCTAGAGTCTCAGATGGAAAGGAAACCATTCACTCGGTGTGGACTTTGCGGGGGTCCTCCGACCACGAGGCTTCCCAAGGTTCCACCTTACCGGACCGATAATTTGAATTGAGGGGAGACGGGACATGCTCTTCTTCCCTGTCTGGGGAAACTAAGGGGATTTGGCGGGGGGGAATTGGGGGGATGTGGAGATTGCCCATGGATTGGGGCACGAGCCGAACAGGAGACTCCGCCTGGGGAGGCATCTGGTGATGGCGGAGACTCCGCCGCCAAGACTATGTGGCTTGCAGCGGGAGGGGAAGAGGGTGAGTGAGAGCCAGACTCTCGGGGTCAAGATCAGCGACCGGAAACCCTCGGCCCCTCGGTGAGTTCAGAGTTGCCTTGAGGTCGGTCCAGTTCTTGAGGGGTCTCGTGCCGTTACAAAAAATGTGCGGTCCCTGCATGAGGTTATCCTTCACCCGTCTACAATCTCTCGAGACGATTGAATGAACCCTCAGACGGCAACGTCAGACAACGACAACCGACATAACAATGGGGTCTATTACCTGGGACAAGGAGTCTGGCTGGGGAGGCGAGCCGTACTGGAAGGCCGCCACTTTTTACCAGGTCTACCCCGCCAGCTTCAAGGACTCCAACGGCGACGGCTGGGGAGACCTGCCGGGTCTCATCTCCAAGATTGACTACCTCGAGGAGCTAGGCGTCGATGTCATTTGGGTGTCGCCCATTTTCGACAGCCCGCAAAAGGACATGGGGTACGACGTGTCCGACTACCAAAAGATCTACGAGCCCTACGGAAGCATCGAGGATGTCGATACCCTGTTGGCTGAGGCTCACAAGCGCGGCATGAAGGTGATTCTCGATCTCGTCGTCAATCACACGTCGCAGGAGCACGAGTGGTTCAAAGAGTCTCGCTCGTCGAAAGACAATGCCAAGCGAGACTGGTACATCTGGAAGCCGGCACGATATGACTCGGACGGGAATCGCCAACCCCCGACCAACTGGCGCGGATACTTTGCCGGCCCAACGTGGACGTGGGACGAGCACACGGAGGAGTACTACCTACACTTATACGCGACCGATCAGCCCGATCTCAACTGGGAGAACGAGGATTGCCGAAAGGCCATCTACGACAACACAATGAAATTCTGGCTTGACCGGGGCGCCGACGGGTTCCGCATCGACACTGTCAATAAATACTCCAAAAGGCAGGACTTTGTGGACGCACCCATCACGGACCCCAAGTCGCCGCACCAGTCGGCGCCCGAGATGTGGTGCAACGGGCCGCGCATCCACGAGTTCATCCAAGAGATGACCCGCGAGGCACTGGCTCCCTACGGCGCCGTGTCGGTGGGCGAGCTGTCCAACACGCCCGAGCCGCGCCAGGTGGTGCCGTACATCTCCGCGGCAGCCAAGGAGCTCGACATGGTGTTTGAGTTCTCCGTCATTCGCCTGGGTACGGGCAACATCCTCGGCCCCAAGTACATATACCAGCCTTTTACGCTGTCCAAGCTCAAGCACCTCACTGAGAAGTGGCAGAGCTTCATAGAGGGCACGGACGCGTGGACCACGGCCTTTATCGAGAACCATGACAACGCGCGCTGCGTCAACCGCTTCGGCGACGTGTCTACGACTGAGTCGTGGGTTGCCTCGGCCAAGGCCATTGCCCTGTGGCAGACGACGCTCACAGGTACCCTATTTATCTACCAGGGTCAGGAGATTGGCATGACCAACATGCCTGAGTCGTGGGGCATGGAGGAGTACAAGGACGTTGAGAGCAGCGGCTTTTACTCTGAGGCGGTCGAGTCGGGCGACGAGGACCGTATTCAAAAGACGCTACATGGACTCAAGCTTCTGGCACGCGACCACTCCCGCATCCCCTTCCAGTGGGATGACAGCGCGTATGCTGGGTTCAGCTCGGCGGATGCTCACAAGCAGCCTTGGATGCGTGTCCATGACGAGTATGCCAGCATCAACGTTGCCCGGCAGCGCAACGACCCTTCTTCCATCCTCAGCTTCTACAAGACAGCTCTGAAGCTGCGCAGAAAGCACCAGCACCTCTTTGTATTTGGCACATTCACCCTCATCGACCCGGATCACGAGTCTCTGTTCTCCTATGTCAAGCGTGACATACGACGGAACTCGGGCCAGGTGCTTGTCGTCGTGGTCAACATGTCCAAGGAGGAGCAGACGGGGCCTGATGTCAGGGCCGCCCTGGATGGTGCCGACCCCCGTCTGCTCATCAGTACGAGGAGGGAGAAGGGTGTCAAGGACGGCGGTGACAGACCTGTTCTCGCTCCTTGGGAGGGCAGAGTATATACCAACTACGACATAGAATAGAGACAGGCCAGGCAACAATGCGAATGAGATCAATTAGAAGGAAAGACGATGCAACAAGGGCAACGACACAGAGCATGGACATGTATAAACATAAGATATTTCATATTCTTGACTTCATAATGACATGATTGTTGACATAAAGAAAACTAGGTTAAGATGCTGTCCCTGGTTCATGTAAAAGGGAACCCCTCGAAAAACAAAAGGGAAGAGAAAAAGACAAAAGATGATTTACAGCTTGGCAGGCGTGTCATTGGGGTCCTTGACCTCAACCATGAGCTTACCAGTGTTGACACCATGGTACAGGTCAACGAGAGCCTGCTCAGCCTTGGTGAGGCCACCCTTGACAATGGTCTCGGACTTCTTGAGACGACCCTCGGCAAGCCACTTGTTGAGCTCAGCACGAGCCTCGGCGAAGCGGTCACGGTGGTCAAAGACGATGAAACCCTGCATACGGATGCGCATGGTGACGACCTGGGATAGGGCGCGGATGCCAGCGGGCTTGGCAGAGTTGTACTGGCTGATGGCACCGCAGGCGACGAAGCGAGCGTGTTCCTTGGCCTTGAGGAGACACATGTCGAGGATTTCTCCACCAACTACATTCCACATTGTTAGTTTCTTTTCCTTTTTCTTCTTGAGTGGATGGATAACACATACCATTGTCAAAGTAGACATCGATGTAGTTCTTGGTGGCCTCATCAAACTTCTGCTTAAAGTCGGCAGCCTTGTAGTTGAGGGCGACGTCGAAACCCAGCTCCTCAGTCAGCCACTTGCACTTGTCGTCCGAGCCGGCGAGACCGACGACGCGAGCACCCTTGATCTTGGCAATCTGTCCGGCGAAGCTGCCCGTTGCACCGGCGGCGGCGGACACGACGACCGTCTCACCGGGCTTGGGGTCGCCAATCTGCGTCATGCCGTACCAGGCCGTCATGCCCGTCAGACCGTGCACAGAGAGCATCTCCTCGGGCTTGGTGACTCCGGGGTACAGAGCCTGAGGCTCAAATGTGCCGTCCTTGAGGATGGCGTACTGCTGCCATCCTGCCGAGGCTACGACGAACTGGCCCTCGGTGGCGAGCTTCGACTTGGATGCCAGGACGCGGCTGACGCTGATACCTGTCATGACGGCACCGATCTGGACGGGGGGGATATACGATCGACGGTCTGTCACACACACACGCACGAGTCAGTCAATGTGGTCTCTTGTTTTGAGGGGGGTGGGGGGTTGTTGTTTATATCCTGGATGATGATACATACCATTGAGCTGAGCACGAAGAGAAGGGTCAAGAGAGAGGTAGAGGAGCTCGACGAGAATCTCTCCATCCTTGAGGTCGCTCGGCGAAGGAGCAGGAGACGTCTTGGAGACGAAAGTCTTTCCAGGGACAATCTCCTCTGTGGGCCTCTCGGCCAGGCGGATGGACAGGTTGTCTCGCGACATGTTTGTGTGATTCTTGGTATTTGGGTATGTATAAGGTATTATGAGTATGGGATTGTGTGTAGATGGGGAAAAGAGACGGGATAGACTGGGAGATCCAAACTTTTTGAATTATAAACCTAAAGGGATACCCCAACAAAATTGATACTATTACTACTACTACTACTCATTGCTGCTACTAATACAGTACAGAGTCCTGCGGAGTACTGATACTATACTACATGTAGTAATACTGCTACTAGTACTTCAATCTACATGTATTTCTAATAGTGGTAATAAAGTAATAATACTTCTCTCCTCGACTCCGTATTCCAGCCTCCTCCTCCTTCTTCTCCTTCTTCTTAACCCCTCCTTCCTACTACAAACGTTGCTGCTCCCCCCCCTCCCTCGGCCCCTCTTCGATATGACGCTATCGGGACGGATAGACTATGCCGATGCGGCGACGGCGCCGGATGAGGACCCACCTTACCACGGGGCCAGATTCCCGAACCTGGATATATCACCGGACACGACTTTTCCACATCAAGTGCCCGTCCGTTCTTCTCTCTTTTTCTTTTTTTCTTTTTCTTTCTTTCAAGCCTGTATCTGTACTTGACACGTTTTACATCTCCGATACAATAGCGGGGAAGAGAAAGATGATACTGTAACTCGTATAGTACTCGTATATTCGTACTCCGTACACACGCACACACACACACAAAAAGCCCTTTGCAAGGCCCTGACCTGATCTGACCTGATACACTACATGTACAACAGAGAGAGACAATTGTTGAAAGCCGACACAATTGCCAAAGAGGGACAGAAATGCATTCAAACAGAAAGACATAAGAGTCGTATTGTCAATGCACCATCACGCACATATGACATATACATCAGACAATGATTCCATCTTCTTTGCTTTCAATTCCTTGAATGGGTAACTCTGCCCGCTCGGATTGTCCGGGAACCGAGGCCAGGACGAACAATGTCTCCGACGTACAACGGTACTCGTACACCGGTACTCGTACACCGCACGGGTACATGTTCCATACAATGTACAATCAACGATAAGAGAAAACAGAAGAAGAAAAAGCAGCAAAAACTCCGCTCCGCCCAAACACCACGCATTGGGAAACAATGTACCGACGCTACGGCCCGTTTTTAAAAAGGGCCCCATCACTATCAAGCCTCAACCCTCAACCGCTAAAAATTTAGACTTGCCCCTCCTCCTTGTGGGAGACGCTTGCCCTCTCCTTCAAGCCACCTGTAGCTTGCACCTCGGCAACCTTTTGCTCAAACGTGGCCTGTGTCGTAGTACGCCAAGCGGGGATGTTGTCGTCAAAAATGGTGTCAATCTCTTCCAGTGACTTCTTGACCGTCTCGGGGTACGTGAAGAAGATGTGGGCCGTCATGGCGATGCAAAAGGTGCCAAAGATCATGTACGTCTGCCACTGAATATTGGTAAAGGCCGGAGGGACGAAAAAGGCGAGGGCGAGGTTGAAACTACACGACGTCTGTCAGAACGGAATTTCTCTCTCCAATTTCACTTGCATCATTCATTGGAACCACTAGCAGTGCATGTACGAGTACTCACATCCAGTTGCCTGCAGCAGCGAGGCCAACACCCTTCGCTCGGTACTTGAGAGGGAATACCTCGGCCGCATAGATCCATGCTCCCGGGGCCCACGTCAGACCGTAGACACCGACAAAGATGTAGGCTAGGGCGATGACAGCCTTTGCAGGGTGTCCACTAATAGACCACTTCAGGATCTCATTGCCTGCATGCATTATCATGTCAGTATTATTGCTAGCTTGTGGGGAACCGCCGACGGCGGAACTTTTTTTTTTTTTTTTACGTACCATCGACATTGTCCACGTGGTGACCATAAACGGCCATGACCGCGCCACTGGTAAAGTGAAGGATACCGCAGACCAAAGCACCCACCAGCAGCAGCCAGCGACGACCAACGCGGTCAATTATGGGCAGAACGCAACCGGTCGTGACGAGGAAGATGACGTATTGGATGATGGACGACGTGAGGGCAACATTGCCAGACTGCACCAGATGAGCGTTAGCAGACATGCAGCGATTTTCAGCAAGACAATAAGCGACAACGCACCATTCCAGCCATGCTAAAGATGTAAGTAAGGTAGTAGAGCATGACGTTGCCTCCCAGGAGCTGCTGCCAGACCTGGACACTGACACCGACCAGGGTACGCTTCCACACACCAGGTGCGAAAAGTCCAAGGTAGCCAATGTCCTTGGACTCGGCAGCGATCCTGACAGCTTCACGGACCTCCTCGAGCTCGGCAATCACGACAGCGTTGTTGAGGTCTCCCTTGGCATGGAGGTTGGCCAGAATCTCGTGCGCCTCCTCCCAGCGATCATTGCTAGCCAACCAGCGCGGCGACTCGGGGAAGAAGAAGAGGGCGATGAAGAGAATGACGCCAGGGACGGCCTGGAGACCCCAGGCGATGCGGAAGGCCGACGGGCGTGGGATGGAGACGGAGCATCCATACGAAATGAGGTACATGATAAGGATTCCTGGTATACGTCGAGTGTCAGCGACCGAAAGTATATGAAATAGCACTCACGGGGACATGGTAGACATGGAAGAACTTACCCCACTCGATGGACCATTGCTGGATACCGACGATGGCGCCGCGGTTCTTGGACGGCGCGAGCTCAGCCAGATAGACGAGCACCTGGGAGCTGGTGACACCAATGGCCAGGCCACCAACAACGCGGCCAGCAATGAGATGGCCCCTGTTCTGGGCAGAGCACTGCAAGATGGCACCAATGATCCAGACGATGGAAGCAATCTGAATAGCACCCTTGCGGCCCAGCCTATCGGCGAGCATTCCTGCGACAAGGGCGCCGACAAACGAACCAGCCGACATGGAGGCTGTGATGCCTCCCTGATCGGTACTGTTGGGGCTGTCAAAGTAGTCAAGATACTGGGGCGAGACAATCCACGCGCTCATGGAACTAATCTCAAAGCCGAAGAGCATGCCGCCAATGGTGCCAAAGGCGGCCAACACTGATGACGGAACGACATGTTAGCATCTCGGAGAAGAGATTGTCGTGATGAGGGGGATTCTTGCTTACCATAAATGTTCCAGATCCGATACATGGTGGGCAACGGTTCTTGTCGCGACTGTGTCGATGTCAACCTTGTGCTGCCGGTTGATGCTTCTTTTTTCCTGTACTCCGTATCCGTCTCTCAAAACTCAAGATGGAGACAAAAGCAACGAGGTGGAGAGCTTCAGGAACTGGGGAGAGAGGGTCCATCCCGCAAGTGCTGATCCCTTTGATATAAGTACGACATTGTGAAATCATGTCGCCATTTCCCACGTGAAATTCATGCCTCAAATATGGGACAACCGCACAAATGGCCTTGCTTGTCCGGGGCCCCTCGTCCCCCTCACGCAAGCGAGTACGAGTATTAGCTGGGGTACTCCATATGAGAAGTCTGGGGAGGTATGGGGTAACTCGGTGGGCATAAGCGCACGTATGAGAATGCAGCATTCGTTGGAGAATTCTGGAATTCTTGCCTTGTGCCGATGTTGGTTGTCTTGGCTCCAGGATCGACGGACCGGATTGCCCAAGTTGGAAAATAGCACCGTACCGGGAACATGACGTTTCTGAGGGGAGAACAGTCATATTCTGGGGGAGAACGGCCGAGAAATGGCCCCAACCTCTCAACCCCGCACTGTCAACGTACGATGTTGACGGACTTCATTGTGATATTCTTTGGTAATGGATTTGCCCTGTTGGAGAGACCGATGTGGTATTCCTTCACGTTCCACCAAGAAAGATGGCCATGGTCGACATTTCGGTGCTCCTTATTCGGCAAATCAGTATACCCTTAGAAAAGGGTGGCAGTCTACTAGTGTCCGCCATCGACCCGTACCAATGGTTGGAGAAGGGGAGCAGAGGCAGCGTTCAATGTTGCTGTCGTATCGACGGCTCTGCCCCCGGCCTCTGCAGGACTATCTGTTCCTTGACACTGGTTGGCCATTGTCAGCTTATGGACAGCGGCACGGTCTTGAAAAGGGCCACATGATACCACTCACAAAAAGTCCTTGGTCCGTGTTGTTTGGCCTTCCCACTCGTCAAAGCCGCCGGCATGATTAGGCTGCATATTCGGTACTTGCCTTTGTATGGTCTGGATAAATGCGCCCTTGGCACCGTGACTTCTCTCCCATAGGTGCGCAGTCAAATGCCTGTGCCTGTAGATGGACATGAGGTTGTGAAAGAAATGGCCCGTGTGTGATTTTCAAGGACCAAAAAGAGCAATAGCGAGTAGCGCACCAACAGCAACGATGTTTGTTTGGGTTGTTGGGCATATGCAAGGAGCATGAAGAATTCGTGATGCCGTACCTCTGGGTGACAAATTACCCTGTGGCTCCCACCTCGAGGAAAGAGCAAACAACGCAGCTGCGATATTACTTGCAGAATCACAGAAAAAGAGGCTTGCATGAGTATTGGGAAGGAGCGACAGGCTTTTCCACAAGGGTTGTTAATATTTTGGGAATTCCCACTTTACGATCTCATGACGCTGGAGTGGATGATAGTAATTCACTTACAAGTGCACCTCGCAATGCACCAGACCAGCCAGTGGGTTCACTTTTCTTTTTTTTAAAAAAAAAAAAAAAAAGAAATCACGTACAGAACAAAAGGTAGACAACACAAGCAGATGAAAATCACAAACAGTCAAGTCCAAACAATGAATCAAGCCAAAATACAAGAAGATGCCCAAAGTCGAAGCAAAAAAGAACGATGCCTGCACCACGCCAGGTGGTACAAAAAGCAAAAAGATAACTCCGGTACAGGGAATCGAACCCTGGGCTCCGCGGAATATAATCCCTCAGGTTTTGAGAGCGCGAAATGTTAGCCACTACACCATACCGGAGAAGGTTGGCTGGTTTGAATGTGAAGAATGACGGAGAAGTTGTGGTCTATATTCTCCTCGTTCCGTGACAAAGTCGAGATGGATATTCACACATGACAGGCGGGTAGACTCAGAGTATTCCCGTACAGGCAAAAGGTGAAACAAGACCCGCAAGTGCAGCGCTTACCGCAGGAATTGATGGAGAGAAATGCAGGGGCTGAACACGAACACGAGAAAAAAATAAAAAAAAGAAAGAGAAAAAGAATGGGCCCAGTTTTGGGCGCACTAAAAAGTGTGAAAAAGAGCAAAAAAGAAATGATACTCCGGTACAGGGAATCGAACCCTGGGCTCCGCGGATTGTAATCCCTCAGGTTATGAGAGCGCGAAATGTTAGCCACTACACCATACCGGATGTACTCAATCGTGGCTGATTGTTGAGAAGTGGCGTCAACATTTGGTACTATGAGCCTTTGACGTTGCGCCACAGCTACTTGAAGCTCACCGGCCTTATCTTCATGTTCGTAGTCCACGAGTGGTGTTCTCTGGCGACAATGAGATGGAAAGATATACAATGTATATTGATTGTTTTGGAATATGATCCGTTATTCCGGTGGGAGAGTCTCCTTTCTCTTTTCCCAATGAATGAGCATTTGGTAGATGTTGGTAACTCGGACAAGCCCTGATCACGAGTTTGGTTCTTGGCCCTGTTCATTATTCTGCGGTAGTAGATGTGCCGAACAGTGCTAACGAACAGCGCGAACCAGGTATTGATTCAAATACATTGGCAGCCATCGCGGTTGAATGCCCTGTTGGTCAGACTGCCCCCCCGCATTCAACGGGGGAGGAAAGCGGAAACATCCATGCGGGGGTGGTGTGGAGGAGACTGGGGCGCATGGTGTCGTTTTCGGGTATTATTCACCCGAGCGTTTTGAGAAAGAATATCCGAAGGCTTCAAGTGGCGTAGCTATCTTAACTTAAGTGAGAGCCGCTCCCCCATGAACCCACCATGACGGGTATTGGATTGTTAGCTAGGACGATCATATGGTGGTGTAACCGTCTTTCCGAGGCGGAGGAGAAACTAGCCTATTATCCGTCGGTTCGGATCTGATATCCGATAACAACAGTCTCCATGACGGATGATTGAGGGGTTCATCGGCAGTCGCATATTTCAATATATGTAGTTTACAAAGTAAATCACATACTTAATACCTGACTCGATCACTTTGCTTTGTCAAACTGTACCTTCAATTCAAGATGACCTCACGACCATCATTTGACTCTCTTCCCCTCCGTAAAGACGGCCCTCGCGGTAACGCCTGGGGCCTATACGGCTCCGACGACGAGCTCGGGACGATCCACCTCCTAACACCAGAGAGAGTAGCACGGGCAGCGCGTGAAGAAGTCCTCGACGGTGGTCGCGTATCCGTCGACCTCGAACTAGGCCATCTGACACCCCCTTGTTTCGGCAGGGCACCGCTCAAGCACCGTATCTGGCAGAAGAAACCGCGCGTGGTACACGATGACGAGCTCTCTTTCAACACGCAGAGCAGCTCACAGTGGGATGGGCTCCGGCACTTCGGGTATCAGGATGCTGGTCTCTTCTACAATGGGAACACTCTCGAGGATATTGCCACCAGTAATGTTCTTGGGATTCACGGTCGGTTACCCCAGTAGTGGTAAACTTACACACCCTCCTGGAGGCCTTCAACTGACATTTCTTGGGACTTAGCCTGGGTAGATAGAGGTGGTATTGTGGGACGTGGCGTTCTGCTCGACTACGCCGCTTGGGCAGATACCAAGGGCCTGACCCCCGCCATATTCAACCCGACCAGTATTCCCGTATCTACGCTGAAGGAAGTAGCAGTGCACCAGGGTACCTCCTTCCGAGAGGGGGACATACTGTTTGTGCGCTCGGGCTATGTGCGTGCGTATAATTCTGCTCCGGCAGGTGACCGACAAGCGCTTTCCGAAAAGGATACGCCGCCTGCTATAGGAGTGGAATCATCCGAGACGACGCTGCGCTGGATATGGGATAATGAGTTCGCTGCCATTGTGGGAGATCATCCAAGCATGGAGGCTTGGCCGTGTCAGAATAAGCAGTTTATGCTGCATGAGTGGCTGCTCTCGGGCTGGGGGATGCCAATCGGTGAGCTGTTTGATCTGGAGAAGCTGAGTGAAGAGTGTGCCAAGAGGAAGCGCTGGTCGTTCTTCTTTAGCAGTATGCCTCTTCGGGTGAGTACTTCATATCGCTGCCGTTGGTTTGTTCGCTAACTGATTTTGATGATAGGTGCCTGGTGGAGTTGCCAGTCCTCCTTGTGGAGTGGCAATGTTCTGAGCTGCATACTTCATGTATTAGACGTTCACGACGAATGAGTTGAATTATAATAATCGTTCGATTTCGTTTGGGAAGCGCGGTCATCATCGATGACCTACGCCAGGCCCTCTGTCTTCTCAATCTCCTCCTTGCTCCAAGAGAACTTGTCCTGTAGATCCTTGTCCAGAGTGTTGGCGATAGTCGACGCGGGCCACCATTCACCCCAGCTAGTGAGGAAGATGCGGTCGGGGTCCTCAGGGAGATCGCCCTTGGTGAAGGCGCGGATCAGGCTTTCGCCACCTGAAGATGAAAAGCGTTAGTGGTGCGAGGAAAGGTTGAGGGAGACATGATGATAAGAGGAACCTTTCTCTGGCTTTTGAGCATCAGGCATGCTATAGTCCAGCTTCATGTCACTGCCACGGCCGATGCCAGTTTCGGGGACGAGCCCAGGAGACACGGCAACGACAGTAGCCTGGTCCTTGAGCTGGCGACGCCACCAGTGAGCGTTGAGGAGGGCAACGAATTTGGTGTTGCAATAGGTGACTCTGCCGTCCGCACCGGAACCGGCCTTGACCTGTTCCTCTACGGGAGCTAACGTAGAAAAACATCAGTAAGGGAAAGAGGAGTCATATTCGAGTTGACGTACAGGGGTCTTCGATGCGGCGGATGGCGCCCGATGAGACAAAGACGATGCGCGACTTGGATTCAACAATCTTCTCACGGAGAAGATGCATCAGGTAATGATGAGCTGTTAAAAAAGGGTCAGTACAAGCGTTGTCTTGTGATCATTGAGGGAGGGCACATACAAACGTGGTTCACAACCAGGCTCTCGCACCACTTCGACCCATGAGGGCCAGGGCCTTCAGCGCCGTTGCTGATGCCCGCACAGAGGAACACATAGTCGAGCTTCCCGCCACCGAGCTTGGAGAGAATGTCGTTGGCAAATGGCTTAATCTGCTTCAGGTTGTTGAGCTCGAGCGGCAGGACGGTGACGCTGCTCTTGGTGCGGTCATAGCTCAGCGCATCGTATGCAGACTGGGCGGCGGTCGTGTTGCGCGCTCCAAGGATAACGCGATACGGCTCGGGGGACTGAAGAAGCTGGCGGATTGCCTCGAAGCCCTGTGCGATATTTGTTAGATATCAGATATTTCATCTCACACAATAAGGGTTCATGCCGTTTTGAACGTGTGATGATGTCATTGTTGCGTTGCTTACCACTCCAGATGAGACGCCGGTCGCGACGATATTCTTTGCCATGATTGATAATTTGTTGAAGATGAGTTTCGAGGATTGTACGATTCAAGAGGGGAATTACGTCGTTTATGACGATCGCAAGAAGACGAGATGAATGTGTTGAAAATGTGTTATGGTTGAATGCAAGCCTGTAGCGTGGTCTTCAATACCATCGATGTAATGGCGGGGAAAACTCAGTGGGTAAAAAAAAAAAAAATTGAGGCACGTCGGACATTGGAGACGACAGCCACCGTTGATTATGTTAACACGGATAGATTGAACAAACACATCTCATAATCAAGTCGTCCATAGCCGACGGCCCGGACAATCTCTGCCTTTCAAAACTCCGCGCAAAATCCATATAATTGTCATCGTTTTATATTCAAGCCCGTATATACGAGTATCGTACGTGCCATTCTCCGCAATCCACCTACCGATATACTGGCAGCGGAGATAACGCGGGGCCGGACAGCCGCTAGTCGGTCGGCATCTTGATTGCTCTCCTCCGCAGAACTGCTGATTTCTCATTCAGCCCATGGTAGTCGTGTGCACCGATGCAGGCCTCCCTGCTCCATTCGACAGCCACGCTGGTCCGCTCTCGCATCTCTGCTTCGTAAGCGTCCATGGCGTCCTTGCGGCTCGCTCTGCCTTCGTAGATGTCCTGCAGTGCCCGTGCCAGGTGATACGCGTCCATTATGCCGTGGTTTGCAGCCTCACCCCGAAACATGGTCATCGCGTGGGCTGCATCACCCACCAGAGTCACAGAGCCGTCGTGGTTGTCCCAGGGGAGGCATGGCCAGTCCTGCAACGCAATCTCCAGCGGATTAGATTTTTCAGATACGAGATTGACGGCGTCGCGCAGTTTCGGGTGGAATTCGACGGCGCGTCGTTTCATCTCCTCCACACGACCCGTCTCTGTCGAGGGTACTACTGCGTCTTCAGATACTTTGATAGGCCACGAGAGGATGATCTGCATCTTATAGTATTCGTTACTAGACCCGATGCTCCCGTTAGTCTCAGGCGTGTCGATTGTCGAGACCCAAAGAAATCCATCAGTGTCGGGATGGCAGCCTTGAAAGAGTAGGGGATCGATCTCTCGTAAAGAACTGGCTTGCTCGGGCGTCATGTCGACTGCAGCTCCGATAAGTTTGACGTCGAGGCTTCGATTATGGTAATTATCGGGTACAAGGAACTGCCTCGTAGGCGAGCTGGCACCCTCGGCACCCACGACGACAGCACCTTTAGCAATGCTGCCATCCTGGAACCGGGCACTCACGCTACCATTCTCCAAAGTGTCGACACCCGCAAGGTTTTTACCCCAGTGCACACGATCACGGATTCGTGCATCAGATAGGAGTGCTTTGCGGAAACGCTGACGGCCGACACGCCGACGATCATTGGGCGGGATGCGGAACTTGGTCTCGAGTGTGGCCAGGTTGAGAAAGAGAAAGTTGCCCGTGTCGTTCCGAGCTACGTCCATGTCGACCTGGGCTCCATCCACGGCATCAAGAGAATCTTGTCGGAGTAGACGGCGGAGGAAAGCGAGTCCCCAGTGCAGAGTAATGGCCCAGCCCTGGGCTCGTGAATCGGCCTCTTCATCTCGTTCGTAGATTTCAAAAGGGATGCCGGCCTTGATGATGTCTGTTCAGTATGTAGCTTTCCTCGTAAAATTCAGGCAAAGCAGGCAAACATGGAGAGAGATAAGAGAATCATGGCGGCAGCGTGATGACGAAAATTCTCATGGAAATTTGAAAAGATGCATTATGTAAACAAGGCACATACATTTGCCAATCCATGGGCAAGAGCGAGGCCGACGACGCCTGCCCCAATAATGATAACGGGATCGGAAGGTGGCGTCATGATGGCTCCTTCCCCGAATGATGCGAAGAGGTGAACCGCCAGGTGATTCAGTCTTTGGGGACTGGACGATGGGTCGGAATTTGTTTCTTTGTTTACGGTCACCCTTTTAGGATACAATCAATTTGACGATGAAAGGGTCCTATGTTGTCGGTTCTTTTGTTTCCTACTGCGGGGTTACCACGCACGACATGATAGCATAGCAGCTGCCGCGCACCGTCAGCATGGTCCACGTTCTGTTCCTCTCTGCCTTGGGCTTTGACCCATTCTCCCTGCATGCAATGTACAGGGCAGCGAGCCACGAAACAAAATCGGTGCACGACCCTGTTCATGGGAGCCGACGATGGAATCATTTATTACTCTTCAAGCACCGATGTCTCGGGTCCTTCTCTCGGTACTTCCACTGACAACTACCGTGGGATGCTTCTAGTGCCAGGGACGATTTGATAGATCTACGGGACCGCGGTAGATCGAGTAAGTTGACATTTATAATGGAACAGAAGATGATACTAATCATGGGTAATATCGTATTGTGGTGACGATAGGATAGTGCGGCTCTACTTCTAGGATCCAATGTGCCATACCACGAGTCAGCGATACGCACGCAGCGATACTCATGTTTCTTCGGCCGGCCCTTGGCGCGGCCGCAACCTGCCATATAACCGATGGGTAGGACGATGGCACCAATTTCGGGGCTTCTTGAGCTGGAGACAAAGACCGGCCATGAACTTTATCTACGACTCATTGCGTTCGAGCCGGGGACATCCGCGTGGTTCAATGCGCGATGCGGTGTGAATGGGGAGCCACGCCCACACCCTTGGGCCATTCATTGATTTGATGGCTGGGGTGGGACGCACCAGTGACACCACATGGCTGAAGGAGACACATGGGCTGGCTAGGTTCTAGGGGCTCGTTCACTTAGAATCCCAGGGTGACAATCAGCATGATTGTGACTTTGAACATGTATTCCACATGAGTACGAGTACACACACGCACTCAGACGCACGCAACCACGAACGCACAGTTATGTTGGTGGCAAACGAGCTCGTTTTGAACGTTGCAACGCTTGGATCCGGGCCAATCTTTGGTCGACCACTACCTGTACGGCACTACCTGTACGAGTACGGAGCACCTACCTACTGCGCCAGGCGCTTGTTTTGGTGCTTGAGCGCCCGGGGGGCGGGGGCTGCATGACCCGACGGTGCGAGTTTGTTTCTGGTTGGTCCCTCCACCCACCCACCCAGCGACGCGGCAGGGAGGAGAGAGAGCCAGGGCCATGTGGATCCTTGCGCTGGCATCGCCCTTGGGCCGTGATCGTCGTCGGGGATGATTCCTCCTTCCACCTCGTTGGCCTCGAATAGCCAAAAGCTAAACCGAGGGCCAGCGACTGCACAGGAATGTGGAGACATGGGAATCAACGGGAGAGCCACATCGTTGGATGCCCACGAGCTCAAACCAAAAAAGTACGTTGCGACTGGCTGGCTGAGGGCATAACCTGACGACTCGACCGCGACCAGAACGCCCCTACGAGTACTTGCTAATAGCCGATGGCATTATTCTTAGTGATCGACGGCTTGATTGATGCTTGTCCCAGGCCGGCCATTCAAAGGTCCACTTGAAGGTTAATGATGCATACGAGAGTGCGTTGACGGTCGTACAGACAGACCAGGGGCGGAATTAGCTCGTTGTGATTTACTTGGGAAGTCCGACCCCCCTGTCACCACACTGAGCGAAGAGGCACGGCACATTCCCACAGAACTGAGAGTAGCGACCGGCGCGAGCCCCCCGTTCGGTTCAGTCCCCACTGGTTGGTCCTGCGTTTGAGGCGTTGGCTCTCTGGGCCCTGTACTCCGTATTACTGTCAATGCATCTCGTCATTTGTGACTTCTTCCTTCCCTCCTTCTTCGACCATTCGAGGCTTTTCATTTTTCTCTTCCACATGTACATCTGACAATCCTGCCAGTTTTTGCGACACACGGAAGAAAAGTGCCCCCTACGAGCTCATGGCCAGAGCCCACGCCCAGCTCCTATCCGGACTTAAACGCGCCGAGTACCTCGATCGCCCATACATCCGCTAATACCCTGCGACATGTCAACCGGGCGCCGTCCCGTCTGTCACCGCTGCGCCCAGATCAAGCAGGCCTGCGATGGAAACATCCCATGTTCACGATGCATACGCCTGGGACTGCCATGCCGACCTCGAAATGCCGGCGACAATATCCTGCCTGACCCAAGCATCGACGATGCTGAAGCCCCCAAAGCACGAATACGTCGAGTCCAGACGGGGTGTCTGATGTGCAAGCAGCGAAAGAAGAAGTGTGATGAAATCAAACCTAGGTGCGGTGATTGCCGCCGTCTCTGTCTCGAATGCCACTGGCCGCTGGAGCGACCAAAGGATTGCAAGGCTGTCATGACCATCGACAAGACAACAGCGCGGCAGCGACACCAGCAGCAGCAGGATTCACCGAGCAAGGTACTGAGGCATGGCTCTCTGGACAGCCAATCCTCCTCAGCAACCTCAGATGCGCAATCTTCAATACAATCAGGCGCATCAGATATTTCGACGGAAACATCCGTTGCCCCCACTGCATCATATGAGAAGCTACCGATTCACCCACCGAGCCCTCGAATGCGCTCCCCCGTCAGTGTCAAGCAGGAACCGTCCGCTGGTAACGACATCGTCCCAGTTGATACGGCCCCGCCTATCGGTTACGACTACTTGATGAACGGCGTGGCCGCATGGCAGCATGAGTATGAGCAGAATGTGCCCAGTGCCACGACTCCACCGTGGTACGAAACTCTGTCGCCCTCAAGCAACCAAAGCTCGCTCGACTACTTTGATGCACCCTCACTCTCCCTGTATATACCACAACTACTTCCACAGCTCTCATCGCCGTATGACCGAGCCCTTCTCAACCACTACTCGACCATTGTCTCGCCGCTACTTTCACGTCGATCGAGCACCCTCACGAATCCATATATTAGCTACCTGCTACCCATGGCCCAGTCCAACGACCTCGTTCTGCACTGTCTACTGGGACTTGCGGGAAACCACTGGCGCAAGATGCAGCCAGGCATGGGAAACCGCGGACTGCTCCACCAAAGCAAGGCGACGCACTCGCTGGCTTGTCTTCTGCCCCACGTTGACAGATCTAGCGCCGACATTGCGCTGGTCAGCAGCCTCCTGCTCTGTATGACGGAGCTGTTTGACGGCACCAGCGAGGGTTGGAAGCTGCACCTCAAGGGGGCCAAGAGGCTATTGGCAGAACTGAGACAGCAATACGGCGACCTCTCGACAGGACACTACAAATTCCTTGTACGGCTGTCGCGATTCCTTGACTCGGCAGCAACAGTGTCGACCTGCCGTCCACCACTGATGGAGGAGGAGGCCAGGGAGGAGGCGACGATACAAGGCATGACACCGCTGGCAGACACGGAAGATTCGGCCGTCTACGGCATCCCCAAGGAACTCTTCCACCTGGTGGACCAGATCAACAGCCTAGCTGAGAAGCGCAAGGACAGGGTAGACGCGGCCTCGGAGGCAGTCTTCCGGAGGCAGGCAGCTGAGGTGGAGGAGCGTATCAACACCTGGGCGCGCGACTATGGAGGCCTTGACCGAGCCGTCACGACCTTGGCATCGGCAGACAAAGACGCACTCAACGCCACACTGGCATTCGAGCACGCGCTGCGCTTGCGTCTGCACCAGATCATCGAAGGTTATGACCTCAACCACGTGCGCGTCATGACCGACGTCGAGGGCATACTCGAGTCGGTGCAGAACATTCGGTACGGAAGTCCTCTCGAGCCATGCCTGTTGTTCCCGCTCGTCATGGCCGGTGGGGCGTGCTGGGGTTTAGAGCAGCGGGCCGTAATCCAGGACCGGCTGATGGTGATGGAACGGACATGTGGGTTCGGATACGTGTATAACGCGCGGGATCTGGTGGAGCGGGTCTGGACTCGGAGGGACGAGACAGTGGGGACTGATGAGGAGGTGAACTGGGCGCGTATTCGGTACGAAGAGATGCACGGGCTGGTTGTGTTTTAAGTGTGTACTTTCATGTTTTTTGCTTCATCTGTCGAGTATCTTTTTCTCAACAGATATGCGCGGCGTTGGAGGGATATATATGAGTGATTCGGTAGGACCAAGCCGGACAGTGTTTATTTTGCGATTTATTTGCGGGCGCAATGGATCATGGATGGGATATCTTCAACTGGGCACATATGTATCCTGGATGTAAATGAAAGCCAACAGGCACGGATTTTTATTTCTTTCTCACTGGAATGGCAACTCTATGCCAATTGCCCCAGGGACTGCTTGCCGTATCTGTCTCACGATGTTTTCTATGACACGTTTGTGTCAATAGGACAACTGGGCATCTTTATCTGCTGCTATAGGAAGTGGTCCAACCGTCTACGGATCTGGCTCGTCAACACACGGCGAAGTGGTAATCATCAACCTTGGCCGTGATAACGACCGGCATTTGACGGTTCCAATCATTTGCCATTGGCCGCCGTTTTACATGGGCTGGGAATTCTCCCCGCGAGATACGCCCGGCCGCCCAATATACTGCTTGTGTGTATATCTTAGCGTTGACCATCGTTACTCATTACGAAATCATTAGCCATATGCTGCTACTTGGTGCAACTTGTCCCTCCCGAGCTTATCTTCGGTTGGGCCCCGAGCCACACAATGCACATCCGACCCCGCAGGCGGAGATGTACGCGACCGGATGCAGCCGGTCCCATCCTATCGTGAACGACAGGGCCGAGATGGTAGGGTAGAGTTGACATGTTTGTCGTCCTGATTCTATATCGGCTATATATATTCAGTTATTCAATCGATGAAAGTGACAGAAGAACAAGGGAGAATTACATGTATACATGTAACAACAAGAAATAAGAAGATAGACACAGCACCGATACCTACTACTCCGGATATACTCTGATCACGGACATCATGGCGCCTCACCCGCTTGACCCGCTTACCCCGGCCGAGATTCACAAGGTACGACACAATCTCTTCACTTAATGACACTTGAACTGCACTCTCTCACACAAAAATAGACGGCATCAATTGTCCGACCTCACTTCCCCGGGCATGAACCGAACTTCCGCGTCATCACACTCAAAGAGCCGTCCAAGAAGGACTTGGTGCCCTTTCTGGAAGACTACCATGCTACTGGGAAATATGGAACTCGACCACCGCGCGAGGCCAGAGTCCAAGTCGTCGCCCGTGTCAGTGATGAAGACCAGTTCCACGAACTGATTGTCAATGTCGACCAGGCTGTCGTCGCGAGCAGGCAGCATCTAAAGGGGAAGCACTCGTACATTGACGCCGCGTACATGAAGGCCGTGGAAAAGGCGTGCATATCTGACCCTCGGATTCAAGAGGAGATCAAGACGCTGCATCTTCCAGAGGGGGCGACTGTGTGTGTCGAGCCCTGGGCGTATGCTACAGACGGCATGATTGACACGGCGCAACGAACAAGCATGGTATGACACAGCCCTTTTCACATACAAAAAGAAGTGGCGTATTGACAATGGGCAGTGCTGGTTCTACATGAGACTGCTTGACAATCCTGACGCAAACTACTACGCCTACCCTCTGGATCTATGCGCCGAAGTCTCAGAGCAGCTCCTTGTGACCAAGATATACCGACTCCCCTCTGCCGCTGACGAGAAAGTCCACGACAACAAAAATCCATACGACAAGCAAAAGGTGCACGACACATCAGCCAGCGAATACCACCCGGACTTGCGCCCACCTCCTCGTCAGACCACCAAGCCGTACCAGGTCGTGCAGCCCGAGGGCCCATCATTCACGACAGACGGAAACGCCATCTCATGGGAGAAATGGACTCTGCGCGTAGGTTTCAACTACCGCGAGGGCCTGACACTACACGACGTGCGCTACGACGGTCGCTCCGTCTTCTACCGTCTTTCCTTGTCGGAGATGTTTGTCCCCTACGGTGACCCACGCACGCCCTACCCGCGCAAGGGGGCGTTTGATCTGGGTAACGACGGGGCAGGCATTAACGCCAACAACTTGCAACTCGGGTGTGACTGCCTCGGCACAATCAAGTACTTTGACGCGTGGCACAATACCAGCACGGGAGAACCGATGAAGCTTCCAAACGTTGTGTGCTGCCATGAGCAAGACGATGGTATCCTCTGGAAGCACACCAACTTCCGGACGCAAAACGCCGTTGTCACACGGTCGCGTATCCTTGTTCTTCAGACTATTATAACAGTCAGCAACTACGAGTACATTTTCGCCTTCCATTTCGGACAGGATGCTTCTATGAACTACGAGGTGCGCGCTACGGGGATCCTGTCCACCGCACCCATCAATATCGACGACAAAGTCCCTTACGGAACGATTGTTGCTCCCGGAGTCTTGGCCCCGTACCACCAACATTTGTTTTGCCTGCGTATCGACCCGGCTATTGACGGCCACGCCAACTCTCTGCAGGTGGAAGAGTCGGAGCCCATGCCGCTCAGTGAGAGTGAAAACCCCATTGGCGTAGGATACGTGACAAAGTCTCATGTCGTGGAGGATGAGCAGGGTCTCGACCTCGACTTTAATAAGAACCGCGTCTTCAAGGTGATTAACGAGAAGAGCATCAATCCCATCACCCGGACTCCAGTGGGGTTCAAGATCGTCCCGTCCTACAGCCAGATGCTCCTTGCTCATCCGTCGTCGTACCACTCTCGTCGATCCGAGTTTGGCCAGCATGCTATATGGGTTACACGGCATGACGACGACGAGATCTTTCCTTCGGGACGGCATACTATGCAATCGACTGGTGGAGACGGTATTGCCTCGGGTATTGAACGCAGGAAAGCTAGTCCGGAGGCTGGTACTTCAGTGCGGGACGAAGATATTGTTGTCTGGCATACGTTTGGGTCGACGCATAACCCGCGTATCGAGGATTGGCCCGTCATGCCTGTTGACAAGATGGTTGTGGGGTTGAAGCCTGTCAACTTCTTCACTGGTAATCCGGGGATTGATGTTTCTGTCTCGACGCAGGAGAAGAATAGGAGTGTGCTTGTTGAAGATGCGTCGTGTTGCAAGCACAAGCTTTGAGGTCTTCGATGTGAATGGGTAACGGAGAGGTGATCCATGCTTGGTGTCTACATAATGATGGACTTGTGTTTGTGATTATCGCTTGTATATACTTCCAAGAACTTCAATGGGGTTCGATGCTGATGTTCCGCGTCGCCACTGGATGAATAGTGTTTGTCTCGACGCATCAGCTGTCGTTATTTGCTGTGATTGCCTCATATTGATTGGAACTTCAACATTGAAAGGTGAACCTCCAGTATCTATCTCAAGGTAACTTGCAATTATATCTGGGAGTTATTAACTATGGACTCTGACCCCTTACTTCTGTGAGATACATATATATGTAGCCGCTTCCGGCTCTTAGTACTTTACTTTGTTTCACTCCCAACTTCCAACTCCTGTCTTTACATACACCAGGACAGCGACAAATGCAGACGGCCTCAAAGTTGGCTGCGACATGTCAACATCCACGGATTACAGCTATCTCGGGAGACCCCAAGGATATCCTGAATCCATTCCGTGGCCCACCATTCCGGTTTCCTCTCCGGGGCGTGACCAGCTCTATCAGCTGAGGCAACAATTCGAACGTCACTCCAACGTCTGGGACGATGCCACCAAGACCACATTCGCACTGAGACTAGCAGTCATCAAGTTTCCCGACGGTGAGCCCAATGGGGTTCCGTACGTCAGGAACCATTGGCTACATGCCCACCTAAGAGACAGCCTGGACACTCACAGTTTTGACATCAGTGCAGTGCACATCCTCATGATCATTTACGGCGAGGAAGCTTTTGGAAGAAGCCACATAGGCCAGCAGATTCATGACCAATGGATGTGGATACCGCGACTCAACTCTCATGGACCGCCTCCGGCGCCGCTTCTTGGGCCGCGTCTATACTCCGTACGATCCCGTCCTGCCCCGCGCACCCGTGCCCCAACGGCTAAAGCCAAGGGAGGCAGTCGAAGTAAGGCAATCCCCCCCCCCCCAACCCAACCCATCAACTATGCCCTTGAGCATCCTTGTGTGGTCGATACATAGTCTAACCAAATCTCTGTATGTTTAGCAAAGTCTTCTGCTTCTCGGCGGACTAGAAGGACAACTACAAGACGGGCACGGACCACCACCAGACGGGCAGCAACTGTCCTTCAGTACTCGAACAAACATGGTCCACCCCAGACCTGCACTTCGACCACAGCGCAGCCCGCTGGTAACAATATAATCAACGTGTGGGTTAACGCCGAGCCTGCGGCTGTGCAAGTCAGTCAAACTGGCTCAAATGTGCCTGAAATACAGTAGGTTTATGAATTGACATTCAGCCATGACGTCCAGTCCGCTGAGGTGGACGTTAAACCCGTTACGGAGAGAGTAACTAATGTGCATCGAATAGGATGACATCTTAAAAGCCATCTGAAACAAAGACCAGCATGCCTTCACCATGAGAATGATGCTCAAGATGTTGGTGAGAGAATTGAGGCGATGGTCAAGATATGCAAGCCCAATGCAGTGCGCAGTACCAGCAGCATCGTGGCCAATACTCGTCAGCAGTTGGCGAGTCCTGCTGAATTGGCCTGGGGTATGGATTGGTTAGAGAAATGGAAAATGAAGAATAGTGCTGAAATGGCACAGTCTATTGACGATGAAAGCTCATAGAAGAGACTCCGCTTAATCCAAAATCCCCACTCTTGTAGACATTATGTAGATGTGAAGGTGCTGGAGGATGAGTTGAAAACTCGCCCCCTCCGATAGTAGGAACTGTTCAATAGTGTATGTAGAACATCGTCTTGTGTTGGTCGCACGACTGTGGCGATATCATTTGAATCAAGTCGTAGTCAACTAGACTAGACCTGTTGGTCATGCCTGTGCAACCACCATGTCTATAGAGGAAGGGCAGTGATCAATCATAGGAAAGAGAATGATTATCGATATCACGACATGGTGCACGTACAACACCCTCTTGAAGCGATTTGAACAATGAATACATGTATGTGATCCTGATGTCTCAACGATTTCCCATAGCCACGAAACGCTCAAGCCGTTTAGTTCCACCCACCAACCGCATAACACTTGCATAGAGCCCACCCCCAGTCTCGACTGTTTCCCAAACCCACAATTCGTCTGAAGATCACGCGAGTCCACACGGCCTGGGTGTATCACCATCCCGCCCGATCGGCTCGGCTGCATCGAGTGGCCTTGGAACCCGCAGATCCAATCCTACATTGCCTTCCATTTCACGTTTCACCGATCCCACGACTTTTCTACCTGCCCTATCTAGGAATATTTTGCATCCGTAGACCGAAAACATAAAGACAGTGGAGTGGAGGCTGCGATGAGGTTGGAATTACAGAGTACATCTAATTTTTCGCGTAGGGTACGACAAGTGCCATAATGACTCGGGAAGTGGGCAATTGTCCTTTTGTCGTCTTCTGAGTGACATGCCACGATCTACTTGAAGGAGTGCAAGATCTATCTCCCTTTGGTCTGAACCTGTCTCCCTTTCCCCGATAGACGGGTTCGCTTCAACGTTATACTGTATCGACTGTCACATAAACCCACAAGATGTAATGCTCCGCAAGGGCCGTTGGCCAACCCCAATCTCCATATCAACAGTTCAATGCTTGTCTATGTCTCATTATCCCCGCTGTTCTAGCGTTGTAAGGCTCTCTGAGGATACGTTCAGTGATGTACTCGTAGTCTCGTACAAGACAAGTGACATGCTGCTAGTATTAAGCGACAACTCAATTGCCCTTTGTTGCTACGTCCTTTGCCCCCTGATTCTGTTTTCGTAAATGCGAATAGCAATACATTGAGCTTGACAATTTGTGCGAGTTATTGCACCATGGACTACTCAGTCATACGTTGTATCCAATATGCGTGAGACTGAATATAATATGCGTGAGACTACTAGTAATTACGAGTAGGGAACGAGGTGGCGTATACTAAACGGAACCTGTCATCCGACTTCTCTACTCTTCTCTGAGAGTTCCATGTCATCAGTCCCTGAATAATTGCCTTGGCAAACACCAGGCGGACGGGTGTGGCTGGGCCCAACGCCAGCTACCGGCTAAGCGGCCCATTCGTGCAGCGCCAAGAGCTCGATGCTAGGATTGCCAGCATCTAGTTGCCCCATTTGGTGCGCGTCAATGTGACGGGCCACGGTTGTCGGTGGGTCGTTTTGCTCGTCTGAAGCCACTCGGGACAGACAGCCGCCAGTGCATTCTGCATATGCCAAGACACCCATGTACAGGTATGGCTAGGAACATGGAGAATTTTCCCTAATGTCTGGTCTGACGGCCCACGGGGGACGGCTTATTTCCCCATGAGAGCTGTTGCTTGTCTTTTGTTTCGCAATCCTCATCCCTTCCGGTTGCCGTTCTCACAACAGCATCCATAGCCGTATGAGCCGGTTATCACCAGAATCCTCCGTAACCGGCACGATGCTCACGATAGTTGACTTTTTCTTTCTTTTCAAACTGGAGTCATAGTAGACGGATGTAATGCCTCGCCATGGTGGCTCGATCGTGACAAGCCATTCAACTCAACTGCAGCTTATATTGCCCTCTGTATTACATACGTGCCAATACTAATAGGTAATAGACTATGTAGTATACGGGAGTGGCTTCAACGCTAATAAAGAACTTTTGCAATGTCGCAATCCGTGCCAAGATAAGCTTCCCATCCTCAGAATTGCCACGACAAAAGAAGGGAAACAAAAGGTAGCATTTTATGAAAACTTGTTGCATGGAATTGATCGTCTCTCATGGTTGGTTGCATGGTCAAAGATAACGCAATGGCGGGGTACGACTACGTGCTGTCTGTGCTCGGATCATGGGTTTCACTCGTATGGTTTTTTCACCTATTGGACTACGAGTATAACCAAGAAACACACATATGATTGATGAGTACAGGCAGTATACGGAGTATATACATATATAATAGATAATGAGAGCCCCCTTCGGTGGATCACTTGGATTATGGGAAACACACCCGTTTCGTCCGTCTTGTTTCCAATTACTAGTACCATCTAGAGACCTGGAAGCAGCATATGCCGATCATGGCCAAGTCGGATGAAACCACCAATTCGACGGTGCCTGTGGGAGTAGGCGCCGAGGAGTCGATCCAAAACCCCCCGGCAGGAGAGAACGATCTCGAGAAGCCTCCCTTCATCCTCACCACCAAGGACAAGAACAGCGAGAATGGAGAAGAGGTCATCCCCGATGACGACCCGCGTGTTCGCGACATTCCGCCGTACGTGCGTCGCGTCGTCAGCCTCACCGACGACCCCGAGCTGCCGACCTTGACGTTTCGCTACTTTGTCCTGACCCTCATCTTTGTCATCCCCGGAGCCTTTCTGAGCATGATGAGCCACTTCCGTACCACATATGCCCCTTACTCTGTCTTCTTTGTCCAGATCGCCTCCAGCTATGCCGGTGTCTGGATGGCCAAGTACACGCCCGCCTGGACCATCAAGGTCCCCTTGACGCCTTGGAAGTTCAACCTCAACCCGGGTCCCTTCAGTGTCAAGGAGCATGTTCTCATCACCATCTCCGCTGCGTCCGGTGCTACATACAACCTTGGATATGCCCCCGTGTCTATGGCTGAGCTGTACTTTGGTCAGCAGGTGCACCCTGCTGTTGCCATCTTCTTCATGTGGGGTATTGTGTGGACGGGATACAGTTTTGCTGCCATTGCGCGCCAGTTTCTCATCTACGACCCTCAGTTTCCGTGGTTTACATCGTGAGTAGATTCTTCGAGTGTGGTATGTTGTGTGTGTCTTTCATGCAGTTACTGACATGTGGTTCACAGACTCTGTCAAACTGCCCTGTTCGAGACTCAGAAGCAGCAACGCGAGAACCCCACGGCTCTTTCGCGGAAGCAGACTAAGGTCTTCTTCTTCGTCCTTCTGGGCGTCATCGTGTGGCAGTTCCTCCCTGAGTTCATCTTCCCCATGCTTGGTTCGCTTTCCTTCCTTTGCTGGGTTGCACCCAGTAACCCCGTGGCCAATTTCATTGGTGCAGGTTACGGAGGCATGGGATTCCTGAACCTGTCCCTCGATTGGTCCAGTATCTCGAGCTTTTACAACCTGTTCCTCACCCCTTGGTGGACTCAGGTTGTCATGTTCTCTGGATACGTGATTGCCTGCTGGGTCCTGCTCCCGGCTGCCAAGTATGGTAACCTGGGCGAGTGGAAACTGCACCTCATGTCTAACCGACCTTTCCTCCGTAAGCACTCTTTCCTCGCTGCTTCATTTCGCATATCATAACACAGCTAACACCCGTGTCAGAGAATGGCACTGATTATCCCATCGATGCCATCCTCACACCCGACATCTCCTTCAACGAGACAGCATACCAGGAGTTCGGTCCTCCCTACGTCAGCACACAGGTCCTGTGGTCCATGTTTTTCGACTACGCTTCGTACGCCTCTGGTCTCGTCTGGATGCTCGTCTTTGGCTGGAAGCAGATCAGCACCGCCCTGGTCAACCTATACGAGCGCATTAGACGCAAGGACGCCAAGATCTCAGAACAGTATGGCGACCAGCTCAGTATCCTCCAACGCTCCTACAAAGAGGTGCCCTTCTGGTGGTTTGCGGCGCTGTTCGGCGCCTCCTTCGTCGCGCTTGTCACTATCGTGGCCACCGACAGCTTGTACATCCCCGTCTTCACCTACTTCGTCGCCATCATCACGGGTGCCATCATTGTCCTGCCTCTCGGCTACCTCTACGCTCTGTCCAACTACCAGCTTCCTATCGGAACGACCAACGAGCTGCTCTACGGACTCATGGTCAACGCCGTCAGCGGCCACAAGAACCCCGCCGGTGCCTCCGTCTACGGTAGTATTGCCGGAAACGCTTGGTACCGCGCCCAGCTGAACCTGCAGGACATGAAGATCGGCCACTACATGCACATCCCTCCCAAGGCAGTCTTCTTCTCGCAGGTGTTTGGGTCGTTTATTGGTATCCCTATCAACTACGGTGTTGTCCGTTGGGTTCTCGACACCAAGTTTGATTACCTCACTGGTGCCAAGGAGGACCCTACCCATCAGTGGACGGCGCAGGATCTTACCTCGAACCTGACCATGGGCGTTCAATACGTCCTCATTGTAAGTCTGCCCTATACAATGCATCACATGATGTGAAGTGAAATCACATAACTTGAAGCTAACAGCAAGAACAGGGCCCTCGTCGACTCTTCGCGATGCACATCTACAAGTACCTCCCGTACGGATTCCTTCTGGGCGCCCTGGCTCCCCTCCTGATCTTCACCCTGCAGCGCTTCTTCCCTCGTATCAAGTGGAGGCTCTTGAACACGACCATCTTCTGCTCCACCATGTCCAGCTTCTACGGAAACATCAGTACCGGTTACACGAGCGCATTCATCGGTGGTTTCGTCGTCATGTTCTGGGCCTATCGGTACAGGTACGATGTCTGGGCCCGGTGGAACTACATCCTCGCCGCTGCCTTTGACGCCGGATTCAACTTCAACATGCTGCTCATCTTCCTCTTCTTTGGAGCTGGAAAGATTGTGACCATGCCGTATTGGTGGGGTAATAATGAGGAGAGCAGTGAACGCTGCTTTGGACTGGATAGCGATTAAATAGATGGGTTTACTTTGGCCTGGGAATAGAAATAAACGGATATGATACCAAATGTAATATGGATTTTAGAAACTACATGTAGCTTTAATATTGACCATTGTCGAAGCTCAAGGCATGACAAAGTGAATACCCCAATATTCTCATTTCCAATCATTGCCAAGAGTATGGAAACTGTTAAACGGCCGCTAAATCCGTTGTTTGACTTTCGGCATGTCTTTTCTAGATGTTACAGAGTTGGAGCGGAAGACGTGGCTACGCGGTAAGCCACATGGTTGTTGTACGGGCTCGGAAACTAGGACTCATTGAGCGGTACTGAATAAAGAACAGCTGAGATGGATGCTCAATCTTCCTCATTTGGTCCGAATTGTACATTGTATGGTGCTGATTGGGACGGCGAGGTTCATAAAGTATACTCAGCCACAACCGTAAATGTCCTTTCTAGTTTAATTTGGGATATAATTGCGAGTGTTTCTAAACTACATTCATTGTGTAGAGTACATTGTCGCGTCAAAGCTGCAGAATGACCATCATGTATATACAATGGAGAGTTGGACTTTTTCTCTGGGATATAGACCAACATGAGAAGGCATATACTCAGAAGACAAATATGCCATCGGTCTTAACAAGGACAGTCTTCAACGATTAGCCCTGTCGCCGGGACGTCCGCTAGTCTGTCGTCGCACATTGGCCTCGTAGCCTCCCGCAACGTTTCCAGCAGGCGCATACTTGCAGACAATGTAGACACCAGAAGCACCGCAGTTCTTCCAAGCACAGCCAACCTGGGTCGTGCTAGCCCAAACAAGCTGGGTGAAGTGACCGGTAGACGTAGTGAAGCCAGGGCTGTTCCAGTTATACGAGTTGCGCTCCTGGCCCCAGCCATTGACGGCGTCGAAGACTGGCGAACCGCCACCGGATTCAGAAAAGATGTTTTCGCCGAAGCCAGAGACGGGGTTCTGCGTGTGCATGTCAGTTTGACTTCTCCTATTATTGACATCTGTCTTGTCTTGAGGGGATATACTGACCTGATGGCCAAAGTCGCAAGTGTTGACCTTTTGTTGAGCATAGGAGGCACCACTGCCACTCCAAGTGACATCTCCTGCGCCGTGTTGTCTACGGTAGAAGTTGTGGGTTCTGAGCATGTCGTCGACAAAGGTGCCGGGGTTGAGACCGCGGGTCTCGACGTTGGGGGTAGGGCTAGCCATGACAGTGGCTGCTAGGGCGACGAGAAGAGGCTTGAGGGTGAACATGATGTATAGGGCTGGGTATTATAAGAATGATTGTCTTTGTAGGGCTGAATTGTATTGAAAAGAGCTGATGAGCATCTATAAGGGATCTTCATGTATAAATGGGATGAGCAAGGGTTTGTTTTTATATTTGAAGATAGTTGTCCAGTTTTGCTTCCTCCATAAGCTGATTCCCAAAGTCCAGACTCATGAGTTGGGGATGAGAGCTCTCGAATATTGTAAATGGCGAGTCAGGAGATCTATAAGGATCATGGGAGCTGACTACGATGCCTCATACAACACATTGTACACACTAGTACACGATCAAATTGGGAATATTCTGCGAGTTCAACAAGTCCGTCGAATACAGCACCCACGCAGGTAAGATGCCGCTGGGTCTAGCTCCGTTGGAACTGTTTTCCGAGCAAGGTGTGATGATTCAATGCTGAGGCATGTCGCTTTGCCGCGCAAATACACGACGTGGACGCGGATAAGAAACGCGCCATGTTCTTTAGCTCTATGGGAGATCAGCAGACGCCGTCTTGGTACCTTGCATGCCCGCTAATCAGTAGCTTCCTTGGATCCATGATGCTCGCGGTTACATGCGTCGGACCCACCGGTACTAAGAGCCGCTGCCACTGCCACTACCGTGGGGAACGATATAACAATGGAATTATTACTACATGTAGTATTACAAACGAGAAAAGGGACAGGGACGCACTAGATGGTCGTGTAGGTGTGTCGTGTTGCTGCATTGGTGGATATATATGCTAGCTGACGTTGGTTGTGCAATTGTCTATGTCAAGACGAGTCAGAGGATCATGGATGATCATTCATCGTTATGGGAATTTCCTCTTTTGGTATGGCCTAAATGAGAAAGATCCAGAACTGACATCCTCTTCAGCTATTAAGGATCCGGAGATACGGGGTTCAATAGAAGGGTGTGAACGTTGTTCAATTGTATACGGCTTCTACATGATGACGGTACCATTCTACTGGACTCGAATTTCACTTCAAGCTGGGACCGGGGATCTGGTGTTTAGTTAGATGCCGAGGCCAAAGGTTTTGGAGTGCTCGGGGATATCCCTTCAAGAGAAGCATGCAGCTAAGATAGGATGACTAAAGAAGCTTTTTCTACTGTACATGATTCCCCTCTTATTCTTTAATAGTACACCTTGATTGTATCGTCTTGAGAATGAGGGGACGTATATCTCTCTGTTGGAAGGAGGCTATAGTCCGTTGTGACTATTGTAGATACTGACTCGAGCAAGATGCATTGTCCTTGACTCGTTCTGTGAAGTTATCAAATAAATCGTTCTACAGCCACTTACTTGTAATGAGTTGGAAAGAATGTATATGAAGGAGATGTATCAAACAAGGCTGAACCTTGCTCTTTCATCACCTAGCAAGGTCCAATCCCAGTTTCCTCGATAGCCTTTCCATATCATGTCTTTCTTCATCTTACCGAGGTTCTCGGATTATTTATAGATTCGGCTCTTACTTGTAGACATACAGCTGATTAATTGGGTTGACCCTCCATCCCATGTGATGATGTCTATAGGATATGGCAATCTTCCAGAACAGCGACATTCAAGATGCGCTACTCGAATGATGTCGATGACGAATGTGGCTCTCGTGCACGAGGGCTTTCTACGTACACTAACAGTGAGTTTCAGCTCCTGACTGGCTTGACCTTTGGGCGGACATGGCTCCGTTTGGTTTCTACTTTTCCACTAGCTACGACCGTTATCCATCACCAAGTCGGCGAGCCTGGGTCCATTCATGTTTGTGAGTTTGGATCCAATCCTGGACTTTCTGTTTGTTCATGAATGCTTGGCCAGTGCTTCCCCAGCCGTTGCGAAGTGTTTCCACTTATACCCATCTTAGTAGCGTACGGTCTTCACCTTCCCGAGGTCCACACGGGAGAATGGCAGTTCCTCTATGAACAACTGAGGCTTTTTACAATGGAACAATCAAATTGAATTGAATTGAATTAGTATGCGACGTCGATTGACGAGGCAGTGTGTTCCCTCTACGCTACTACATGTAGTCTTGTGTATTGCGTCTCAACTCGTATACCTGCAACGTCAATCATCTACAAACCAAACCTGTATATCGCAACCCACACGACATTCACCGTAATTACTCATTTTTAAAACAATTTTCTTCCGTTTATTCCATGTCCTCAAAATAGTACTAGCTAGCAAAAACAGATTTGTCATCGTGTAATCCGAGCCTTAAAGACAAAGCGGAGGTGAGACCGGGATTTATCGTAGCTCTTTGTAAGACAGCGCCAGACTACCCGGAATCTCCCTTAACTAACCGCACGGGATATAGTAGTATAACGTCCTCAGTTCCCTGTCTTTCAATTTCTCGTCATACAACTTACACATTCTCTATACAATCATGGCAAAGATATTCTTTGGAGCTGCAGCTCTGGCTGGCACTGGAGCACTGTTTCATTATACTCGAGCGAGACGCTTCTTCCCTTCGGAGATTCAACTCCAGGCTACGGAGGGTCATGACCAGTCACTTGGTTTTCACATAGCCAACCCCCGTAACCATGAGACACAGCAGGACTTCTACAGCTCAACCATACCAGCTTCTCGTCTGGAGAAGGGAATTACCGACGAGGAAATTCTTGCACGATTCGTCAAAGGCTTCTTTAGTGGTACATTTGTCCCCGAAGGACTATTTATGCGCGCGACTGGGTTCAGCGTCACAGACGTCACAGGTATGTTTTTCATGCTTCTCCTCAACACTGGGTCTATAAGAGAGATCGAGAAACAATGCTGATAGGTATGATCTACAGTCCCCAGTGAGCTATTTGGTGCTATAACCAAGGGCCGCGGGACAACTGCCAAGCTCCCAGAGATATGGAGTGGTTCCGACATGTCACCAACACATGCACCCACATTCGGGACGCTCCTCTTTGGCAATTTCCTCGTTGCGGACTGTAGCTCTACAAGTGATTCAGACGTGCAGATGCTACGGTCTATGCGCGGTGATTTCTCCCGGCCTAGCTGCGCATTCATTGAGCTCATGAGTGGAGGCGAGACATCTCGACTCACATCGTCTCATCGTCTCGAGATCCATCGCGAAAAGACGGATGATGCCTCTGGTTCCGGCGAAGAGGTTATCACTTTCGTATTTTCCCATGCTCGGTGCAATTCTAGGAATGGTGGTGTGACTACCAGAGCGGCGTTGACTTGGTTTCACATACTGTATTCAAGGTTTTTGTTTTCTGACGCTATGAGAGGCGTTTTTCGAGACTCTTGATTGGAAATACGAGATTTGTAGGATGTGAAGGACAAAGTGGCAGTGTTCATGTGGATAAATGGTGGATTTGTATTAATAGTGGTAGTATGCATACATGTATAGTAGTAGATAGTCTAGGGACAACTCAACTCTGGGAAGGAGTCAATAGATCTAATCAGATCAATCATCAGATCGATAATGAATCATGAAAACCATCGACACTGAATAAAATATGGAAAAAATAAAGAAAAATACAGTGTTATTCAAAGACCAAGACCAGAGCTGAAGTGAACAAGAAAAGCTGAAACGGCTTCCCCCCCACACTGACGTTATGAGGGGCGCAGCGAGGGCCCGCACCCGCCGCCAAGAATAGCACCAGATCTACTAGACTACCACAAAGCTCCCTGCAGACTTGCAGTTGCCATCTCCAACTCGGTTGAAACATTCACGTTACAACATTCGTCTTGGCTCCTTCCTTTTCTTCCCTTCCATCTATTTTCTTCCCCCTCTCTCTCTCTCTCTGGCGACTCCCCTCGTTACTTTGTCCCATCTCCATAGTCGCCATGAGACATCCACGGCCATGTAAGAAGATCTTCACACGACAACATGCAAAACCCCTCCCCATCGGTCGCTAATATTTACTTCTTCCTCTGCTCTTAGGATCGAACCGTCTATCCGTCTGCGGCGCGCCATTCATGCGGGCGACGCGCCCCTCGTCCGTCGCATCCTCAAATCATCCCCTCATCTACTACACAACCCCGACGCATCCCCCTCGGGGCTATCCAACTCGAATCTCCACCTGGCGGCCTCTCTCGGTCGGATCGACGTCTGCCAGGCCCTCATCGAAGCGGGACACGAAGACCCCTGCCCTGCCCTCAACGAAGAACACAAGACGGCTCTCATGCTGGCCGCCCGCGCAGGACACACAGACGTGGTCCATCTGCTCTGCGAGTCAGACAGGGCGTGCATCCTGCGACGCGACTCTCGTGGTCGCGACGCCATAATGGAGGCCAGCATGGGTGGCCACGACACCAGCCTCCAGATCCTGCTCACCTATGTACCCGGTGGGCCTGCCGAGGCCGTCCATCGATCCGATCACGAGGGAAACACGGCGCTGCACTTTGCCAGCGGAAATGGAAACTTGCTCGTCCTGCGTACACTGCTTGCTGCTGGAGCCAACGTCGACAAACGCAACGCTTGGAACTGGCCGCCCTCGGCGTACAGTGCTACTGTCCAGGCTGAGGTTTATCTCAAGGGACTCGTGACGGAGATGGGGAGGCGTCAGTTGCAGCAGAGTAGTCGCAAGGATGCTGCTGCTGTTGCCGCTGCGTCGCCAAAGATGATGGCTGGAGGCCTCAGGGTGGTGACTGATGATGTGGCTGCCTGATGATGATGATGCTTTTGTACTACCACTACTACTCTAATGACGTTATGCGGCGCTATTGCTTTTATTCTTTCTTTCTCGTCAGCCTTATTGAGCCAGAAGCTATACAGTGCGTTTCTTTTATACAAGTTTCTTCTTTATTATCTGTGCAGATTGTCAGTCCCCTCTCCCAACACTAACCGAAGCAGCTTCATCCACACACATAAAACGGTACCGTTTTAATAAGTTCATTGTCAATTTAGGTCATACATACTATTCCAAACATAAACAAACAGGTACAGATAGAAAAAGTGCTCAACAAAAACAAGGACCGAGTAGAGAGGATCAACATCGTCCAACACCATCAGCTCAATACTCGCAACGCCCGCAGTATCCACACTCCTTGTCACAAGCAGTAAAGTCCTTCACCTCGCTATCGTCCGACCATTCATCATAGGGCGAGTCATCGAAATCAGAGTCTTGATTGAACCGACTGGACTCTTCCTCGTAGAAACTCTGATCTGAATGAGTGTCGCTCGCGTTTCCACTGGCATCCAACCATTTCTCCCACCTCTTTGCTGTCTCTGGTGGAAACGCAGAGGCCACATCCGGCATCTGCTCCATGATGCGGATGACGTTCTCTCCATCGTTGCGCACAATCTCAAACTTCCCGTCGTCCTTGTCGCGGGCTAACTGGGCAATCCTCCGGAGAAGCAGGACGAATTTCTTCACCACTGACTCCTTCTCAGACTCCCATTTGGCAATGGCCGGCCGGACGTCTTGGATTTCAATGTCATCGAAGACGCCCCATTTGTGGTGCGCCAGGACTAGATTGGGGATCTGAGAAACCCACATTCGGGGGATTTCTACCTCTAGCATGTCCGCTGCGGAAGTCCCGTCCAACTTCTTCTTGGCACTTCGCGTCTTCAAGTCAAACACAGCGTCTTGGGGAATTGATTGTCCAGCAGTAGATATCTGGAGGCCCGACGGTTTTTCTGAAGACGGCGTGCTGGAAGAAACTGCATGTCCTGTCAGAACAGACGTAAGGCCGTCAACTGATGATTCGCCGTGGCTCTTCTCGACTTTAGCAGTGTTGCTCTTGAGATCGGGCACTTTGCCAGGAAGGTATCCGTCTCCCTTGAACCGGACAAGGCAGTTCATGCCACCAAGTCGGTAGCGAATTATGCGCTGATGAGAATCGGAGCCGCGCACATCCGAGTCCCAGGACGTGTAGGCCTCGGGAAACGCATGCCCGTACCCGTAGATACCGGGGATGATGTCTTTGGGCGAGTTCTCCCTTCGGATGAGGTGGACTGTCTTTCCGACGACTTCCACCAGCATGCGGAATTTTTTGTCCCCTCCGTTGACAAATCGAAGGAGGTTTCCAAGGGTGCTTCCACAGGCAAATATGTCCACATCAAAGGTGTCAGATGTGTCATTTTCCTCCGCGTTCAACTTCATGATGGCCTCGGCTGCCGGCTCTATGGGGTGGTCGGGGTATCGGCAAGCATTCTGATCGCGGTAGTAGGTACCCGAATCTTGCTCAAGTTTGGGTGTTGAGGATGGTGGGGACCATTTTGGTGGCATTCCTATATGCTCTGGTCAGTTTGAATCTCGATTGTCTGGGGTTATAAGTATCTTCATACCAGGGACGGTGATGGTCGCATTAGGCTTGTCGAGCCAGTTGTAGGATGCAACAAACTTGCAGTCGGTAATACCATGTTTCTCCTGTTCATGCTGAGAATTGGCAACAACATCATCAAGAGATATCTGTTCAAGGAGAGGTCCGCATGGCGGGGGAGGAGTTTCTTGAACTGGCGTTGGCTGCTGACGAGAGCCGCGACCACCGCGCCATGAGCCATGTCCTCTCCAAACCCCTCCCCGAGCTCCGCGGAAGCCATTTCCACGTCCGCGTGTATACAGCATGACTTTTCAAGCGCTGAAAAATGGATTTGCTTTTGGTTGATATTTGGTAGAAGATGGTGAAGGGCATACATGTGCATACATGTACATGTATATATGCCTGCTGGTACATGTGGTAGGTATCATGGAATCAGCTGCAACCACGGAAACAGTGAAACTAATCAACTACATATAACAGTCAATTATCTCTTCTCACATGTGTACAGCATGGGAGAGATACGGAATCCGTCATCACTGATCAGCCCAATGCAGCCACGATGCAAGCTGTTGGCCGGTGTGAAGGGGGCCATCCGTTGGTTGTGCCGTGCTTCGCCTCACCCTTCTTTGCACATGCAGCTGGCCACTCAAGCAACGACAAGCAAACAAACATCAATGCAATGCACACATACACACGGCCCAGTCACTGGCGGCCGGGCACATTTCTTCCTTTGTCTGCCAGTCCATGGCCGTGCCTTATCACTTCTATGCCTTTCCATGGGGGTTTTTACACTCAATTTGAGGAGCGGGGTTAATACATGCACATCAATTGTGCCATGATTCAATGCAAATCTCGACATTGGTTCTATGCAGAAGTACATGTATGAATTGACCTCGTTGGTCCAGTTTGTTTGGTTGCATGATATTCACGTCGTGATACATGTAAGGTTGATAATTGACGTCAATGTGTGTATTCTGCCTTGAACAAGCAGGCAGGAACGGACAACCTTGCTCCTTCCTTCTTTAAAAGTCACCACGAGCCGTGTGACAGCGCTTTCCATCATTCATAATTCTTCATCCATATCTTCACCTTTGCCGAACGAATAATTGTTTCCGTATACTATCCACTGCTTCAATCTTGGAGCACAACCTCCCACCATGACGCTGGTAGTCGTCCCTGATGAGCGAGCTGCTCGCCTTCAGAAGGCCTTCATGACCTTTCTGAAAGGCACTCGAAACATCTCAACCACCCGTGACGCTCAGCTGTTTCTGGAAGCTGTACCAAAGCAGCCATCGCCTTCCATTTTTGTTGAGAAGATCATTACAAGTTCATTTGGCCTCAAAGCTGTACGGCAAGCCGTTCGAGCCAGCGATACCGCTGAGCACTTGACTGCCCATGTTCTGCCATTTATCGGCTACATATCCGACCCGGATGCGAAGGCCCTGTCTGAGGGAAAGCTTCTTCACAAAATCATCCTTGCCATCGTGGACCCTCCCACGGCATGGTCACTACTGCTGGCTCTCTACGCTGAGACGGGATTTGATACCTCCGAGCCCAGTGCTGTTGCTTTCGCATGGCTATGTCTCGAAATCGCTAGTAGCGATGATTCTGAACTTGCTGAGCTTCTGGATCAACTCAACACAACCCTCCACGATCGACCTCTTCTAAAACACGCCAGCCACAAGGTCCGAGAGTATGCGTACCAGATTCAGCAGATGTTGAAGATACGTTTCTCGCAGGACGCCCCGGCCGCTGTCCTGGGCATGGAGGCACCGGGTGGGAGGCACGACAACGACTTCAACAACTTCCGTGAAATTTCCATCTATCCGACAACTGACGAGTTTGCTTCGACTCTGAAGCCATTCTATCGGCGGCTTGCAGATATTGCGGCCCTGGACCCATCCATCAGATCCAAGACACATATCGACAATCAGTACCGTCTTCTTCGTGAAGACATGTTGGCCGAACTACGCGAAGATATCCACATTGCCACTGGGAAAAAGAAGTCTCCCAGGCGCCCTGCGAAGATTCTTGGAATATCTGGTATAACCCACCTTGACATGGGCGACAAGAAGAAGAGCCGGCCATGCAATCTAGTCGTCAACATCAGATACGGGCTACAGGTACTGGAGAAGAAGAATACCAACGAGCGCAAAGCCTACCTGAAGGACAACCCCGGCTTCCTTCGCCATCAGGCCTTTGGCGCTCTGTGCTCAGAATCTGACGTTGTCGGATTCGCTTCGATTTATCGTGACATTGATCTTTTGGCGCTGGAACATCCTTTGATTGGGCTCCAGTTTGCAGATAACGCAGTTCTGGCCAAGGTTGTGGGCAACTTTGTCAGTTTCAAAGACCTCCGCTTCATTCTTGTCGACACACCGGTCTTCGCCTACGAACCTGTCCTCAAGCGACTCAAAGATATCAAGCAGCTCCCACTTGAATCCCAACTTCTCCGGTTAAATCCTGACAATGATGGAGCCTCTGATGGATTTTCCCCACTTCCACACCTCTTGCCGTTCCTAAAGACGCTCGAAGCGTCAGGGGAGCCTGATCAAGGTCACGCTTTCGTAACTGGGGGCAGAAGGTATAAACTGGATTCAGCACAGAGCAAAGCAATCTCCTATGCTCTTGGATCACCCGTGTCAACAATCCAAGGACCGCCAGGTGAGACCTCCCCTCTACTTTTCCTGTTCCTAGAAGCCTACTTGCACGGACAGGTCTAATGTGAACGATAATTAGGTACCGGAAAGTCGTACATTGGGGCCCTCGCTGCTAAACTGTTACTTGAAGACCCTTCGGTACACATATTGGTCCTGTCGTACACCAATCATGCACTGGATCAGTTTCTCGAAGACCTCATCAAAATCGGAATTTCAACAGCGAACATGACCCGCCTGGGATCTAAGTCATCTGAAGTCACTGCTTCCTTGTCATTCGAGGACCAATTCCGAGCGTCTGGCTCCCGCCATGCGAAGACGGCATATTCGACCATAGATAAGCTCAAAGCCGAAGGCTCTCAATTGGAGGAGCAAGTTAATGAAATGTTCATCAAGATCCAGCGCAAAGTATCCGGGGCTGAAATACTTTTCCACCTTGAGTTCTCCGAAGATCCACAAGACGAGGAGTTCTGGAAAGCCTTCCAGGTACCTCGTGCAGAAACCGGGTTCAAGGTAGCGGGGAAAAAAGGCCATACAATGGCAGAAGATCATTTTATCAACGTTTGGCGGGTGGGACAGGGACCTGGGCAGCTTAGAAACCTCATTCCACCCAGCTCCCGATTCATTTGGGACATTCCCGCTCCTCAGCGGCAAGCTCATGTGGTCAAATGGACCTGCGCTCTCCGACAAGAGCGAGCCGACGAGTTCGAGAAACTTGTCAACCAGTTCAACGAGAACCAGGAACAGATTAACATGTACTTCAACGAGGCCAAGTGCCACTTCATTGCTGAGAAGCGAGTCATTGGATGCACGACAACAGCTGCTGCCAAATACTCATCCCTCATCAAGGCTGCTAAGGCAGATTGCGTGCTGGTTGAGGAAGCAGGAGAGATTCTGGAAGCTCATGTTCTCACCGCGCTGAATGCTACGACGAAGCAGCTCATTCTCATCGGCGACCACCAGCAGTTGAGACCCAAGTACAAGAACTACGACCTGAGCGTTGAGAAGGGTGACGGGTACGACTTTAACAAGTCCATGTTTGAGAGGCTCATCGAGCAAGGCCACCCGCATGTTACATTGCGTAACCAACACCGAATGGACCCCGAAATCTCGCAAATTGTTCGCGAGATGACATACCCGGAGCTCCTTGATGATCAAAAGACAAAGTCCAGAGCCGCGACTCGTGGAATCATTGGCCGTGTCGCCTTCGTCAATCACGACAAGCCCGAGAACGAGGTCGGCCGACTACAAGACACGCGTGATGCCGGGAACATGACCAGTAAGGAGAACAGCTTCGAGGTCGAGATGGTTCTCAAGCTCGTCAAGTACCTGGGGCAACAGGGGTACAAGACGTCCAACATTGTCATCTTGACCCCCTACCTTGGCCAACTGCGCTTGCTAAGAGATGCATTGGTCAAGACCACGGACCCAATCTTGAGCGATTTTGACGCAGGCGAGCTCGTTCGAGCAGGATTGCTCACTTCTGCTGCTGGTCGTGTGGACAAGGGCAAAATCCGACTGTCTACGATTGGTACGTCACCCTAAACCATCATCATCATCTTGGTGTTATCGAAAATATGTGCTAACATCGACGTTTAGACAACTACCAGGGTGAAGAAAGTGACATTGTCATTGCTTCATTGACACGCAGTAATGAGAGAGGAGACATTGGTTTCATGAAAGCCCCCGAACGTCTGAATGTCCTGGTCTCTAGGGCACGCAATTGCCTGATCATGATTGGAAATATGGCAACGTTTATGAACTCGCCGCAGGGTAAGACCACCTGGGTCCCATTTTTCAGATTTCTCAAGGAGAAGGAGTATCTCCAGGATGGAATCAGGGTCCGATGCGAACAGCATCCCGATAGGAAGTCTCTCCTGGCCAGTCCTGAGGACTTCGACCTGAAATGTCCCGATGGTGGCTGCTCAGAGCCCTGCGGCTCCCAGCTAAAATGCGGCATCCACATCTGCAAGCGCCGTTGCCACCTGCTATCCGACCACACCAAATTCCCCTGTCGCGAGAGGGTTGAAAAGGTCTGCGAAGAGAATCACACATTCAAGGTCGGCTGCCAGGATGAAAATGCTCGATGCCGCCGGTGTGTGAAGGAGGAAGACGACATCCGCCGTCGGGCCAAGCGCGACTACGAGCTTGAGAAGGCTAGGGTGGAGCGCCAGGATGCATACCGTAAGGAGCTGCAAGAAATCCAGGATGAGGCGGACCATGAGAAGCGTCTTATGAAGGCAGACATGGAGCTTGAAGACCAGTCGCGCACCCTGAAGCAACAGCGCTCCGAGCTGGCAGATCTGAAAGAGACCAGGAAGAGACAGGAAGCAATGAAGAAGGCCGAGGAGGCGAGAAAATTGGCTGATTCACAGACCAACTCCACCCCTGCCTCGTGTGCCAACGGCCTGGCGGGAAATGGGGAAGCTGCCCAATTTGAGCCCGGCACACCCGAGGAGGAGTGGGACTACCTCAAGCGAGAAGAGCTAGCAAGGAGTGAAGCTGTAGATACGCTGATGCAAACAATGATTGGACTCAACGATGTCAAGCAAGCCTTTCTCGACATCAAGTCGGTCGTTGACACGGCTACCCGACAGAACGTGTCGACGAAGACCGAGAGGTTTGGATGCAGCCTCCTTGGAAATCCCGGGACTGGTAAGTTGCCATTTCCCCTCTATTCCTTTACTCATCTTTCAATGCTGATGTGTCGTACATCTTTCATCAGGAAAAACGACGGTGGCCAGGTTGTACGCCAATTTCCTAACATCCATGGGTGTCATTTCTGGGAAATGCTTTGAAGAGACGACGGGTTCAAAGTTGGCCAACATGGGCGTATCTGGAGCCCAGAAGCTACTGGATGATATGCTTGAGAAGGGCGGCGGTGTTGTCTTCATTGATGAGGCATACCAGCTTTCGTCCGGAAGCACACCTGGCGGGAAGGCTGTCCTGGACTTCCTGCTTGCTGAAGTCGAGAACTTGAATTCGAAGATCTGTTTCGTCCTGGCTGGCTACACCAAGCAGATGGAAGACTTCTTTGCCCACAACCCAGGCCTCCCAAGTCGTTTCCCGCGCGAGATGAAGTTCGCCGACTACACAGATGATGAGTTACTCAGGATCCTGGGTCTCAAGATGAACGGCAAGTATAAAGGTCGCATGAAGGTTGAGGGCGGTATCAAGGGCCTCTATCTTCGGATTCTTGCCCGACGACTTGGCCGTGGACGCGGAAAGGAGGGATTCGGAAATGCCCGTGCGGCCGAGAATGTGTTCTCCATAATCTATCGCCGCCAGAGTGAACGCCTGAGACGTCAGCGTCGCCAGAAGAAGAAGCCTGATGACCTGCTCCTCACGAAGAACGACATCATCGGACCGGAACCATCGAATGCACTCGCAAATTCTGAAGCCTGGACAAAGCTGAAGACACTCACTGGACTGGCCTCTGTCAAATCCTCAGTCAAATCCCTTGTCGACAGTATCCAGGCCAACTACCAGCGTGAGCTGGACGAGAAGCCAATCATCCAGTACAGCCTCAATCGCGTCTTTCTGGGAAATCCCGGCACTGGAAAGACTACCGTGGCCAAGATATACGGACAGATCCTCGTCGACCTCGGTCTCTTGTCAAATGGTGAAGTGATTGTCAAGAACCCGGCTGACTTCACGGGGAGCGCACTGGGACAGTCGGAGCAGCAGACAAAAGGTATTCTCTCCGCCTGTGTCGGCAAAGTTCTGGTCATCGACGAGGCCTACGGGCTATACGGAGGAGGCTCCATGTCGGACCCTTACAAGACAGCTGTCATAGACACGATTGTTGCCGAGGTACAGAGTGTTCCCGGTGACGACCGCTGCGTCTTGCTCCTCGGGTACAAAGACCAGATGGAGGACATGTTCCAGAATGTCAACCCGGGTCTTTCTAGACGATTCCCACTGGCTTCGGGGTTCCTGTTCGAGGACTTTTCTCAGGAACAGCTGGCCTCCATATTGGACGGGAAGCTGAAGGGACAAGGGTTCGGGATCACGGAAACGGGCAAGAAAGTGGCTCTCGAAATGCTCGACAGGGCAAGGAACCGCCCGAACTTTGGCAACGCCGGCGAGATTGACATTCTCCTGGACCAAGCAAAGGCTCGCCATCAGCGCCGGCTTTCTGCGAAAGAGACCAAACGTGTGTCAGACCTGGAGGCACTGGACTTTGACGAGAACTACAAGCGTATGGAGAATTCTGATACGAACGTGGCCGACCTGTTCAAGGACACGGTCGGCTGCGAGCGTCTCATTGCCACCCTTCAGGGCTACCAGGAAGCAGCACAGCGGATGCGCCTTCTTGGAATGGACCCGAAGGAAGACATACCGTTCAACTTCCTCTTCCGTGGGCCTCCCGGAACAGGGAAATCGACGACAGCTCGAAAGATGGGGAAAGTCTTTTACGACGCCGGGTTTCTTGCTACTCCGGATGTCATCGACTGTTCTGCCTCTGACATAATTGGCGAGTATGTCGGGCAGACGGGTCCGAAGGTTCGACAGCAGCTCGACAAAGCACTTGGACGGGTCCTTCTCATTGATGAGGCTTATCGCCTAGCTGAGGGACATTTTGCCAAGGAGGCACTTGACGAAATTGTCGATGCCGTGACAAAGGAGAAGTACCACAAGAAGCTCATCATCATCCTGGCGGGGTACGACGACGACATTAACCGCCTACTCAACGTCAACCCTGGTCTCACCAGTCGATTTCCAGAGTCCATCGATTTCCACGGTCTCGACCCCGATGACTGCTTCAACCTCCTGGTCAAGAAGCTTGTCAAAAGGAAGTCTTCCCTGGAGAAGGGAAAGGGGAGGATGGATGTCAGCTCTCTTCAGAAACCTTCGCAGAAGTTCCACAAGCAGGTCCTTGAGATGTTTGACGCCTTGTCGAAGCTCCCCAGCTGGGCCAGTGCCCGGGATGTGGATACACTGGCCAAGGGGGTTTCTCAGGCGGCCATCAAGACGGTCACTGCGAGCAGGATTGGGGAGCCAATTATCGTTGAAGAGGAAATGGTCATGGCACAGACGGCAAAGATGCTCAAGGAGCGACAGAACAGAGCAAAGCAGGCAGCGGACCCGGTGTCAACTATCCTACAACAAGATCAAAACGTGCCCCAGCCCAAGCCCCGGAACGCCGATCAAGGTGCCCATAAAATCAACACTACAACCTCCATGGAAACAACGACACAGGTTCAAGATCCGGAGCCAGCCATCGATATTGCAGAAGAACAAGCGAAACGCGATCCTCCTACGGAAACCTCCGAGCCTGAGAATTTCAAGGGACGAGGTCTACTCGGCACACGAGACGCAGGCGTCAGTGACGAGGTTTGGGAGCAGCTCCAAAAGGATGCCGATGAAGAGGTCCGACGAGAGGCAGAATATCAGGCCAAGATCAAGGCATCAAGAGAAGCCAAGGACGACGCGCTCAGGGAGCAGATTGTCCGGGAACTGATGGCAGAGGAAGAGCGGAGGAAAAAGGAGGAAGAGATGAAGAAGAAGCTTGAGCTCTCTGGTCGGTGCCCAGTAGGGTTTCACTGGATCCGACAAGAATCAGGTTTCCGGTGTGCAGGAGGATCGCACTTTATCTCGGAGATGGAACTTGTGTCTGGCAATGGTGCATGAGACGGTAAGGATGTTGAACGTTGGTATATGTGTGTTTGGGAGAGGGAGAGATGATTACATTGAAGGGATGCGGTATTCCATATTGGCAAGGAAGAAAGGAGATATTGGATCATCTGGGAACATCAATTCATTGAAATACACACTTATTGGATCTGTGGTACATGTATCATCGGACATGCAATTGGTGGGTGATGAAGCTTCGCATGATGAATTACGACGGTGATTCAGAGCCACAAACGAGTTGAGTCCGGGATTCAGCACCGCCGCAATTACATGCAATCACTACCGATTCTACGACTTACACACACACTCACAATACTTGTTGATTTGATTCGTCACATGGGGACTCCAGATATACTGATTGACATGAAAAGCTGACTACATAACAGGGAACCATCGTCAACTTCCCTTTTCCCTTTTCTCTTCTTCTTCCTCTCCCTGTTCCTTTCTCTATCTTTTTGTCTCCCCCTCATGTTATCTGATCTTATTTCTTCATGTCCTTCAGCATCGAACCATACTCTACTATAACTGCTGTTGACGAGAACTTCTTGCCCTACCCTGCGACGAAACTCGTTGTCACACAGTACTACAGTCCCCTCATCCCTCCACCATACTGGGCTTGGATCATTGTCGGTGCCTTCTTTGACTCTGAGCAGAACATTCTCTGGAGTACCGAGATATTCTTTGGACTGGTGGAGTTTGGTCCATTCTCACGGACTCGTGTTTACCGAAGAGAACCAATACAAGGTACAGTTTTCCCTCCTTTCTCCTCCCTCCCATACACTAATGCACTCATGCCATACACTATATCCATGTGTACATGTATACATGATACATTGCCACAACATCAACTCTGACACACTGTTACTCCAGATCCACGAGGTACACAACTGTCACGGAATTCGCGAGGTCATATCCCATCACCGATAATCCCCTTCCGGCCTCCGCCTAACCCTTTTCAACAACAACCACACCGTGGACATTGGGTCTCTGCTTTTGATCCAAATACACAAGCTTGGGTGAACACCTGGCAGCCTGAAGTTTGAAACAATAACCGCAAGAAGAAAGACGTTAATTGATCAAAATAACCATCATCATGTCTGGAGGCTGGAACCCCGTTACCGGCCGTGACACTCAAGGTGGACAGCCGCCCTTTTCACCCGTGGTGTACCCTAGCTACGGCCAACCCTGGGGTCAGCCCTATGGTGAGTAAAGCATTTATTCGCACCCGTCTTGATCGTTGCAACGTCTAATTTCACAAATCAATTGCAGTTTACAACGCGTACCAGAACCCATGGTACCCGATGTACCCCAACGGCACTGGCAACATGTACGCCCGCCAGCCTCAACCAGCTCCCCGTGTAGACACAAGCATGCCAGCAGCGCAAATGACCAACTCGTCTGGGGGAGCGGGCTGCGAACCAGGGTACAACTACTTCTTCCCAGCCGAGCACACGAAATGCCACATCTTCCGGTCAGACACACCCCCCTGGCAACTACCGTCCGGTTCTCAAATTCAGTTCAAGGCCGCCCATGTGCCATGTTGTGTGACGGTGGCGGAACTTCTCAAGGGATTCGGGTGCAATAACGCCGACCCCAAGAAGAACAGGTGCTATGAGATCGTGGCTGGTAGCAATGGTGCCTGGTACAAGGGCATCAGTTTCACGGGAGCTGACAAGGATATGCTTAAGAAGACGATCAAGGAGCTTGGCTGGGACCAGACGAGGACGGGGGCGCCGGGGCAGAAGCCAGTTGTTTGCCTTTGGTTCTGCAAGGATTGATTTCCGTTGGTGATGTTTTGAGACTGTAGGGTATCTACCACCGGGACGGAAACGTGCACTTACACGAGGAAATGGGCCTCATGGCTACGACTGGAAGTGTGAATGGAGCATGGTGAGGGAAATTGTCATATATATTGAAGCTCATTGAAAGCTGATCTCCGTCTCACCCGCGGCATCAAGTATGAAGCATTGAATCTTGACAATTTGCGTAGAGCCATCTTCCAGACGTAAACAGCAACGAGATGTACGCAGAGACAAGGAAAGTCATTTCATATAATCATATTAACGAATTAGATAAGAATGTCTATATACAATATATACATCATGTCGCTCAAATGAAACCTCACGCCGACACAACAGTAACCTTGGTGGACTGCTTGAGGTCCCTGCTACTGAAACCGACAGAGAGGGTGAACTCGCCCTCGGGGATAAGCCACTGCTGCGACTTGACGTCCCAGTAGCTCAGGTCACGACGCATAAGGTCAAAGCTAGCCTTGGCAGTCTTTCCAGGAGAGAGGAAGACCTTGTCAAAACCACGGAGCTGACGAACAGGAGTGCCCTTGGGGGTACTGTCGGGGAAGCTAACGTAGAGCTGAGCGACGGTGGCACCCTCAACATCACCAGTGTTGGTGACATCAGTTGTGAAGGTGTAGATGGTCTCCCAGAGGGAAGGGTTGCCACCAGGCTTGACGGGGAGCTGCTCGGGCTCAGAGGCAACAGAGTCGACGACAGACTTGCCCTCGAGCTTACCGAGCTCAAATGTGGTGTAGGAAAGGCCGTGGCCGAACTCGTACAGGACAGAAATGTTGTGAGCGTCAAAGTAACGGTAGTCAATCTCGAGCTTCTCGTCGAACCACGACTGCCAGTCATAGACACCGGTAGAGTTGATGTCGGTGGTAGGCGGGGCATTGTAGTCGCTTCCATTGTGGGCAATAGTGTAGGGGAGCTTGCCAGTGGGGTTGACGTCGCCGTAGAGGATGTCGACGAGGGAATTGCCAGACTCCTGACCAGGGTAGTGGGCTGCTACAATGGCAGTGACATTGGGGTGGTTGGCCCAGGGGAGAGTGTTGATGCCGGACGAGTGAGTGACGACGACGGTGTTGTTGCACTGGCTGGCAACGGAGACGACGACATCGTCACCGTCCCAGTCGACGCTGAGGGACTCGCGGTCGGCAGCCTCCTCGGCCCAGGTCTTGAGGAAGACGAGGCAGACCTCGGGAGGGGTGGGTACCCAGAGGTCGCGCACGTCAGAGCTGGCGATGAGGGTATTGTTGAGCCACTGCTGGACCAGGGCCTTATCCTTCTTGGCACGCTGGTTGATAGCGGCCAGGGGGCTGATCAGGTAGGATAGGCGACCGGTGCCGGAACCGCCACCAGTAACGAGGTTGCCATATTCGAATTTGGCCTGGTTGTAGAAACCCTCGGTGATGTCGCCGGCGTCGTTTCCAAAGACACCAATTGACTTAGGTGCCTTGAGGGGCAGGGCGTTCTTCTCGTTCTTCAGGAGCACTGTGGCAGCGGCGCCGTGCTTGCGGATGAGGTCTCCGTGGTCAGCACGGACGTCACGGCTACGCTCGCCGGTGAAAGTGAAGTTGTACCTCCAGGTTGATTTGGGGGAGAAGGTGTTGAGGTCACCGGTGGAGCCGTCAATGCTAGGGAAGCCGTTGTCCTGACCGAGCCAGTAGTAAGGGGTCATGATGCGCAGGATCATGTCATCGACGCGCGACTGGGCGACGGTGCCGTTGTTGACAGCCAGGGTCAGGTTCTTTCCAAAGTAGGAGCCGGAATCCCACTCGACTCCGTAGTCACCGAGACCTCCGGGCATGTTCATGTCGAGACCTTCCTCGATGGAGGAGACGCCAGAGTGGGTAGCACCCCAGTCGGACATGACGTAGCCCTGGAAACCGAGCTCCTCCTTGAGGAGGCCGTTGAGGGCCTTGGAGTTCTGGCACGCGTAGGAGCCGTTGAGCCTCTGGTAGGCGCACATGACGCTCGAGGCCTTGGCGTGGATGGCGTTGGCAAAGGGCCACAGGTACAGCTCGTGCATGGTGCGGTCATCCATGTTGGCCGACAGGGCCTCGTAGAGAACGTCTGTGAGAGTGCCGTTGGGGTCGAAGACGGGGTTACGCATGGTCTCCTGCTCGTTGCCGATGAAGTGCTTAGGTGTGGCCTGGACACCTGCCTCCTGCAGTCCCTCGATGCTCTTCTCCATTGCCAGACCGGACAGATAAGGGTCCGGGCTGAAGCCCTCCCAGTTGCGACCGGAGTAGGCCGAGCGACCGAGTGGACCAGAACAGGGTGTCAGGGCGACATGTGCTCCCTTCTTCTTGTACTCGGCTCCCATGGCCAGACCGCGCTCGTAGATGATGTCCTTGTCCCAGGTCGAGGCGGCAGAGACACCGGCCTGGAAGACGCTGACGTAGTCGGCTACGCGGACTGATAGGGGGCCGTCCTGGAGACATAGACCATCAAAGCCCAGACGGGGGATGGGGAGGATGTTGCCAACACAGGGACCGGGGACACCCGTCACCATGTTGGACTTCTCCTCCAGAGTCAGTTGGGAGACAAAGTCGCGGGCCTTCTCTAGGGCCTCCTCCCAGCCACCGGATCCTGTGGCATTGGCTACAGTAAGAGGATGGTTATGTTAGTATATTGTGAGCTGGGGTTGAAGAGGGAGGAACATGTACGTACGAGACGGGAGAAAAGACGGGCTGTGGCCGTAGGGGCCGAGGATGGTGGTGTTGAGAGGCTGGATCCATTGGAAGGCATCTTCGTTGCGTTCACCAGGATTGTAGGCCTGAGCACTAACAGAAGGGGCGAGCAAGAGGCCCGAGACCAGCAGGGCACGAGAGATGGCCATGATGAGGGATAGATTGATATTGACAGATGCTCGTACTCAATGGGAGGATGGGGGACGAGACATTGTTCCTCGACGGGACGTATGCCCATTATATACTAGCCTAAGTGTATTTCTTCAATGTACATGTACCTTGGCCGTATGCTCTCATGGACTGAATCAATGTTACTTGAACGCAATCATCAACTTCCCCCGTACCCCGACTTTTGGAGACAATGACGAAAGGTCACGATATGGGAAAGAAAAGCTTGGTATTTCCCCATATTGTGGGTATCGGGCCGAAAGACTTCAAGTTTCTCTGTCTCTAGAGCATGCGTTGTATAGAAGTAAGTCATCACGAGGACATTGAGGTAGAGAGACCTGGACATCCCGTCGGTTAATTTTACCCCAGAAGACCGATGGTTGCGCCTAGCATTGCCCCGGAGGACTGCTGGCCGCGGCCAACTTCCAGCTCTCACTTGGAGACGACGCTTCTAGTTGGAGACGACATTTGGGGTTGTGGGGACGGGGTGGAGAGTCACCCGGTTGAACTTGGCTGCATATAGTGTGGTGGTGGCTGTATTGAAGCCAGTGATGGACTAGTCGTGATGGGTTAGACATGGGCGGGGGCGGCTGTGAGTCCGCAAGTCCTAGGGCGTTGACCGACACCAGTTGACTCCAATCTTTGCGACCGGTCTGTCGTTTGTTGAATGAGTGAGACGTTGGTTATGTTTGTTTCCCTCTGACATACATATACACGGTAGTTGTATATATCAAAATGTTTCATGATACCCCCGGAAAAAGAAAGATTCGACATACGCTTCCACCCGGTCGGTACTGATACGTAGCAGAATACTACGTATATGTACGATCATGGAGATTAATTCCCTGTCTTCGGTTACGAGCACAATTCACAGCCGAGATCAGCTTGCCAAGCATTGCTCCGTGGGGAGCCCCGTAAAGCCCCGCAAAATGATGGCTCACATGAACTGACAACGACAAGAAGAAGCCAAAGAAGCCGCTTTTTGTCCCGCATCTGCCGGTATTCAAGAGACGTTTATCCGTGATTCAAGAGAGGCTTTACCGGTATATGCCAGATGCGGAAACATCTGCCGACCTGGTTGGACTAAGCCGAGCTTTACGGGCTTGGCATGACAACATTGAAGCCGGCATATGCATACAATTGCCAGCATCATGTGTTTCTTTCTCTTTCTCTAACCAATGGTCGTGTTGTTTCTAAGAACGCATTTTAGACATTAACCGGAGATGGATTCCATTATCCGTGCTCGTATGTTGTGAGTTGAAAAGATGGACATGTCATGAGTCTTTGCATGCACCTCTATATTCCTTGCCACCCTACATCTTGATATTATACGAGAGAAGACTTGCAGTAATTGCCTGACATTGATACCGGTGCACGCCTGGGTCTAGAAATGGGGAAAGAAATGAAAAGAGGGGAAATAGCGTGGTTTTTGTTCTAGAGTGATATTGTTCGCACTGAACTAAAGAATGAAAAGCAGGGCCTACTATTGTTTAATTTTACCATCACCCTCCGGTTTTCTCCTTCCCTGCTCCGTATACTAGGAGTATATAATGAACAGGAAGTATTGACTAAACAAAAACTTGGGATGTAACCGAGCGAATAACTCCCCGATCAACGGACAGGTCAGATACTAGCACAAGTACATGTACAATAGCCACGTACAGCTAATGAATAAATTGAATAATTGTTTTTTATCAAGTATGAAAGAGTAGAAAGAGTGCTTTAAATAAATAATCAAGACCACAGTGCGGGCACTTTTCAAATCCCAAAATCATGCGCGTCCAGCTTCAGCCCTTGCACTCTCCTTTCCCTTGCCAGCAGTCTCCGCAACAGACTCAAACTGGTACAGCGGCGGGCAAACAGCATGACGGTCCCAGATGAAACCGCCAAGTGGCCAGCGACGGATCCAGAATGGAAGCACAGTGCCGACCTGGTATCCCATAAAGCGGGTGATGGGAACGGCAAAGACCCAGTCGAGCTCCTCTAGGGTACGCTGCATCGTCTCAGGTACCCAGAGGAAGATCATGATGAAGGCAACGATATTGAGGCCAGCGTACATGCCAAAGGCACCGAGTGTCGAGGCACGCTCGAGCAGGAAGGGGAACGTAATGGACAAGATGGCGGCCCAACCCAAACAGGTAGCGACGGCAAAGGACATGCCTGCTTCGCGGTGAGAGAGAGGGAAGACCTCAGCCGAATAGGTGAAGGGAACAGGGCCCTCTCCGGGAGAGTAAAAGGCACCAAAGAGGAAAACGAAGAGGCACACGAGACCGCTGCGGACATCATTGTTGCCCCCATTATCAGGGATGAGAGTGCACAGTCCAGCAGCAAGAAGTGTCCAAAACATCTGGGGGAAGGTGAAGAGGAGAAGAGAGCGACGACCGAAAGTGTCAATAGTCCAGAATGCCGGGAAGGCAAACAGCCAGTTAACCAGACCGAAGCCAAAGGAGCCAATCATAGCCCTAAAGTCATCAAAGCCAGCCTCCTTGAAGATGCTCGTAGAGTAAAAGGCAATGATGTTGATACCGCACATCTGCTGGGCAATCATGACGACAAAGGCAGCCAAGGTGGCGGCACGCACACGGGGGATGGTGAAGAGCTGTGCAAAGCGCTGGGCGTAGTGCGTCTCTCCGACAATCTGATGCTCAATATCGAGCTGCGAACTGATGTAGTAGATGTCTCGAGCGACCTGGATCTCATTGAAGCGCAGCTTGTTCATCGATTTCCACGCCTCGGGGTAACGGCCCTTCTTCATGTACCAGCGAGGAGACTCAGGGCAGAGGTAGATGAGGAGGAGAAGAGGCACGGCTGGAAGGAACGGGGCAGCTAGCATGTAGCGCCACTGCCACTTGGCGTAGAAGATGGCCAGGTTGAAGGCTGTTCCCATCATGATACCAAAGGCTGTCCACATTTCTGGGGTAAATGTTAGTACATGTACATTGGTATACAATTGCTCTCAACAGGGGGATGGGGGTAGAGAAGGAAGGTAAAAGACTTACGCCATGACATGACTAGGGCTCCACGGATCGATGCGGGGGAATTCTCGGCGGCGTAGACGGGGACAGTAGATGCCTTGACACCCATACCGATACCCATGAGGAGACGACATGCCAGCTGCTGGTACCACGTTTCGCAAAAGGCAGAACCGATGACAGGCCAGAGACAGAAGTGAGCAGAGATGAAGATGACACCACGACGTCCCCACCAATTGTTGATGGGGTCAGAGAGCCAGCAGCCGATGAGACTAAGAAGTGTTAGTGACGATGACTTATAGGGAGAGAGAGTAGAGAGGTGGGGGAGACATACGCGCTACCGATGTAGGGACCAGCATTGACGAGACCAACAAGAATACGCGAGCGGACAGACTCATCGTCGATGCCGTAGTACTCGGGGAACCACAGATTAGCACCGTTGGTACCAGTCTGATCCCAACCCTGGACGGCAGCACCGATAGAGCAGGTAGCAATGGTGAGGAAGAGACGTCTGGGCATACGCCACTTGTGCGTGACCTCCTGATGCAGGATGCGAAGTTCCTCGGCATCGAGCTTCTGAGGGCCATCAATCTCGTCGATACCAGCAGGATTCTGGGCAACGAGGGCACCCTTCTTGAGGATTTCGACGTGCTCTACCAGGTTCTTGCGCTGGGCAAAGTCCTCGACGTCGCGCATCAGCTGATCCCTTGGGATTCCCTCTAGTGGGTTACGGATCTTGGCCTCGAGGTTTTGAGCCATGGCACCAGCAGTACTGGGCTGCTCGACCGTCTCAATGGTCTGAGCGCCTGGCCCCTTGGAGGCTCCATCCTCTCTGTGTGTTGTCAGTATGTGATGGAGGGGTATGTGGACAGGCAAGAGAAGAGTGAAACACGTACGAGCTCATCTTGGACCAACACTCTTGGTATAAGTCGGTAAAATGTATTCCAAACGAAAAGAAAGATTGTATGTAGAAAGGAAACGATGAGGGCCAAACAGAGTCAAAAGAGAAGGGGGGAAAGTATCGACTATTTGTAGTCTACCCCATGACCATCCACATCAATTGAACAACAAGATTCATCTTGTCCCCTCTGGGACCCTCTCTGGGGTTTCCCCAGACAAGAAAGGCTCATATTTCCTAAAATAGCTAGAGTTGGTCACGGCCGGACCCGGCGTGGGTCAATGGGGTTTTGGGGGGATGAGGCAAAGGGAAGAAAAAAAAGCTTGGCAAGCCTCTTTGGCTAAGCATTCCTCCAAAAAGCAATGACCAGGAATAAGGAAACTACGAGTTAGACGTGATATTTCTCATGTTCGACTTGTTAGACTACCCCGTTATAGTCGTTTCTAGAGAGTTCCCCTCAACCTTGTTTGGTCTCGTGATGCGCCTTATACCATCTCCACAAAGTATCAACGGGTCACATGCCCTGGTGGCCATGTACGTCAATGGAAGGGGGGAGGGCGTTGGAAGCATCAATTGACAGTCGGATAAATCTTTTTCATCATTGAACCATCATCGGCGCAAAAGAGAGTATTATCCGTATCCTGTCTGGGTATAGGTCATGTGGTTGTCAAACTCTTCCTTTATTTTTTCCCCATCTTGATGCCAAGCTCTTTGCATTCTCAATTGCCAAGATGACTTGTACGAAGGAACTCATACCCTGTCAACGAGTCAAGCATCAGAAATGGCATAACGTACGAGTCTGTAAAACCAATATTTGCCTGTATGTGCGATAGAATGATGACAACATCCCAGCTCAACTCCCAGGTCTCCATGCCGATATACTAGCGTCTGGGGCGAGATGCGGAGGATACGATCCGTTTCTAGGCAGCAGTTTTTTTCCCCATGGGCCAACATCCCCAGACCGTCTCCCCAGACTCCACAGTACTCGTTAGCCCGGATACGTCCGTCTGGAGGGTATACGGGAGACATGTGGCGCCCCGCTGAATACGGCAAGTAAGAGTCGTTGTATAGGACTCTACTTGTCTCTGTCTAGGCCGTTTCGCTTCGAGAGAGATATGGCTTGAGCCTTTAAAGTCTGACTCTGTCCGCGTGCAACATGTGATCAATTAATGTACATGTACTCTATTATCAGATCGTTCACCGCGTTTTGCACAGTTGAGACACAGCGTAACCATGACCTTGTTCCCTTTCCTAGACATTTCCCCAAGAACTAGAACGGCATCAGCTCAAATAGAAAAGCTGCTGCCTAAAGCTGGAATCCGGTTCTGCATTTTGTCCAAACCCACAACCACCTTGCAATTGGAACGAAATAAATACTAGTACAGATCCCTTTTATTTAGCACCGGCACATGAAAAGGGAAATGCAGGAGGCGTCCAATGATTGTCTGTTAATGATGTTAATTGACCTTGTGGCGTTGGCATGGGCCGGAAGCGTATCCAATGTATACGTAGAGTGACTCCGAGTAGTAGAGTCTAGACACACAGGAACAGAGTCTAGATCTTGGCTTGGCGCCGAGGGGAGAGTAACGTGAGGGGAAATGGGAAACTGACGGGATAAAGACGGAATTAGTCGTTTTATGGCTTTTTGTTGATTCTTGGATGAGGAAACTTTATGTTTGGCTTGTTGCACTCGTGCACTCACCAAGTTGAGACGATGATGATGGTGATGCTAGTATGTAGAAACGCCAAATGCCTAATCCGGTCATATTCGCTTATCCATGTATCACCGTTACACTCATGCAATCACAAGATACTTCCTAGAACGATATATATCGGTTACATAAATACAAGTCTACTCAGTCTATTCAATTCTATATCCAAAAGAGATGCAGAAACATGCTACTGGAAAATGCCACTCTATACGTTGTACTAATACTACAAGACAAAAAATCAAATTGGATCCCCTTAAAGCTTGGGCTTGATAACCTCACCACACTCATTCTTAAGAGTGGCAAGCTTATTCCTCTTGGAATCACCACCGTGGTGAACCAGTGTCGGCGCACCAAACTCCTCCTTTGCATCCTGACGCTTGGCAATATCGACATAGTCCCTCTCGCCGCTGCCGACGTACAGCTGACGAGGCCTCCAGATCTTGACGCCACTCTTCTCCAGCATCTGCTGTCTCCAGTGGGCCAGCCATCCAACGCATCGGGGGACGGCAAATAGAACGGGATAGAAGCTGTGATTTATGTTAGCATTGTTCATCCTTTCCATCATCTTTTTGCTGTTAGGAGGGGAAAACTCACTCTAGAGGGAATCCCATGGCCTGGTAAATCAGACCAGAGTAGAAATCAACATTGGGATACAAGTTCCTCGACCTCATAAACTCGCTCTTGTTGGCATACTCAGCCAGAGCGAGCGCCGTGTCGAGCAGGTTGTTCCGGCCAGTAACCTCAAACACCTGATCAGCCAGCTTGCGGATAGCCGTAGATCGGGGGTCGACATTCTTGTAGACGCGGTGACCGAATCCCACCAGCACACGCTCCTTCTTCTCCACCTTTTCCATGAAAGCGGGGACATTCTCAGGGGATCCAATCTCCATGAGCATACGGATAGCGCTCTCCGAGGCACCGCCGTGCGAAGGGCCATAGAGGGCAGCGCAACCCGCCGCAACAGCACTGTAGGGGTCGACGAGCGAGCTACCGACCTGGAGAACCGTGGCGGTAGAGCAGTTGACCTCGTGGTCGGCGTGGATGATGAAAAGGGCGTCGAGGGCCTTTTCCAGCACAGGGTGAGGACGGTACTCGTGCCCAGACAGGTGGTCGAGGAGGTAGAGGAAGTTGCCCGTGTACGAGAGACCCTGAGCGGGACGGTTGAACGGACGGCCCTGGCGCATACGGTAAGAGGCAGCAGCCAGGGTGGGTGCCTTGCCAATGATGCGCAGGATCTGCTTGTCCAGCACAGCGAGGGCAGCAGGGTCACCCTTGGCAGCATCCGTGTACAGCTTCGATCCCTCGAGAGAAGGGTTGGCCTCGGGGGCAAACGAGCCCAGCGTGGCAAAGGCAGACGTCAGCATAGACATGGGGTGCGAGTCGTACCGGAACGACTTGAACATGCCCTCGATGTCGCTGTGGATGTACGTGTGGTTCAGCACCTCGTCCTGCCACTGCCCGTACTGCGACGTAGTGGGCAGCTGTCCGTAGATGAGCAGGTACGCCGACTCGAGGAAGTTGCTCTGGTCCACCATCTGCTGGATAGGGTATCCCCTGTACCGCAGGATGCCATCCTGTCCGCTGATGTACGTGATGCTGCTCTGCACCACCGCCGTGTTCATGTATGCCGGGTCGAAGACGCGGAGGCCCTGGCTCGTCTCGTCCTCGGGTCGGTCGCCGTTCTGCGCCGAGGCAGTGATCTTCTTGATGTCCGTCGCTCGGACAGAGTTTCTCGTAATCGGTAGCTCGTACGTCTTGCCCGTGCGGTTGTCCACCACTGTGAGCGACGGGCGCGCTCCTCCTTTGATGACTGTCATGGTGGGGGGAGGAGGGAGTTGGTTCGAAGGTATGAACAGGGGGTTCAGAGGCCTAAGGTATCGTGGAAAATAGGGAAATCTCACGTATATACACGTATATACGAGATGATGCTGCCTTTTGAAAAAATAAACGGCAAGAAAAGAATAAATACTTGGGGAGAAACAGCTCGTGTGGGCTGCGTGGGCTGTCTTCGGCTTTTGTTAATGAGCTCACCAAGCTGTCGTCACAGCTACCGTCACATGCCGAGGCACACGGTAGATCCTCGGTATAGTGTGGGGTGATCCGTTTGTGCCGGCCCCCGATGGAAACCGTGACGGGCCGATTACATTTCACCTGCCACATCACCACCACCACCATCGTCATCATTCAAAGAGGACGATATTACTCGATATAATAAACAAGGTTGCAAATCAAGTCTGAGAAAAGGTGGATCGGAGTGAAAATTGTATAAGTGAAGAGGTACTATCCGACAAAAGTATACAAAATACGTACGTACGAAACATCACCAATGGCCCCGTTGTTGTCCAAGTCCCCACCCCATGATTCCCCAATTGGTAAACTGCTGCTGCGCGACACCTCCACCGAGCCCCCCGGAAGTCCCATAGTCGTTTTGTCCAAAGATAAACGATTCGTTGTTGAAGTCGGTCGACAGCGACGTGAGAAAGTCATCCATGTTCGGTTCATCCATTGGCGGCTCCCTGTCCTGCTGGGCCCCGGTTCCCGTGCACCCCGGCGATGCCGGCTCATCGGGCAGCACAACTGTGGCGTGCTGCTTTATCTGCCGCACAATGTCTGGGTCTTCCATGGGTGCTCGACCGGCCTCCTCCATGGCCATCTTGAAAATACCCCAGACCTGAAAGACGATTTTGCGGAAGAAGAGGAAGACGACGGGCCTCATGGTGATGATGGTGTCGAAGCGCGCCCTGTACCCGTTTCCCAGGATGGTCCAGGCCTCGTCTGCCAGTGGACAGAGCGGGCATCGCCTCAGCCCGAGCAAGACGTGAATGTACGACGCCATGGGGAAGTGTGTCCACAAGAACCACTGGTAGCGTCTTGCCAGAGGCGACTCCATCAACCTCGTGTCATTCTTAAGAACATTGAACGCGTGACGCATGGCCGCCTCCCGGTCCGCCTCGGTCTGAGCCATAGCTGGGTCCGAGTAGCGTGAGTAGTGCTCTACCAGACGGTACTTGGAGAAGAAGGATCTCATTGTCCACATGGTCATGAAGTGGAAGGCGTTGTTGGGGTCGCACGACTGTAGGTATGTCGTCTCAACCATGCGCTCCAGTGAATCCATGCTGCCCCGCGGCTTGGCCAGGGGTTTGAGCATCGGGTTGGTGAAATCGAGGTAAAAGTTGCTGTGGCGGATGTGGTCGGCGATGTGGCTGTAGCTCGAGACAAACATGGCGTCCGACGCGTGATTGCGCACCACCGGCGGCTCCGTCATCGATGGGTGCAGCTCCGAGTCGTTGACGTTCAGTGGTACCTTGCAGTCCCACGATGGATTGAGAACCGTGGCCTTGTACTCTGTGAATTCCGTCATTCGTGAGTCGACAAAGGCCATGGCCCACCACAGCCGCCGTCGCAGCTCGGCCTCGAGAATATTGTGTCGTGAGTTGGTCGCCTCGCTGTGCATGCCCATCCTCTGAGCAATTCGTAGTGCCACGCTCAGCATCGACCACAGAGCCTGAGGATGTGACTTTTCTCTGACGGAAATCTATAGGGTTCGTGTGTTAGACAACCAGTTCGTGTGTGTTTGGTTTCTCTTCTTCCCCGGGGGTGCTGTTGGAAAAATTGGAAACCAAGGGGTTTTCTTCAGGTGTTTCTCTGCGGTGTGCAGATATAAAACTCACCAAGTAGAGAAACAGTCCAGTGAGGCAATCGCGGTCGTCAGTTCGCAAAAAGGAACCCGCGCGCAATGCCTGCTGACATGCAAACTGGTACCTGTCCAGCAGCTCATCCCTCGGCAGGCCAAACGTAGCCTGGCATTCATCGGGTGTCATGCTCAGGACAGCCATGGCGTATATGCCAAACAAGAGGCAGTGCAGCGGACTCTCGATCCCCTTGACGTTACCAGCCGCCTCAATGATACGGCCCTGAAGAGTGGGTGGGTGGGCCAGTCTCATGATGGGATTGACATTGTCGAGGTAGGTCTGCCATAGCCGAAACATGTCGACGGGCTCGGGATGGAGCTCCCATAGTTGAACTGGCGAGTTGATGGGGCTGGAGAGGAGGAGGTGACCGTCGTCGGCGAATGCCTGGTCCCATGCTTTCTTGCCTATGGTGTGGGGTTCGCTACCCTCTGGGGCTTGGAAGACGAGTTCCTAGTAGAGCTGTTAGTCGATTGTATCTCTGTACGTAACCGTGTTATTACTGTCAGTAAGACACGATGGTTTTCTCACTTTTTGTCCCATGGCAAACCACATGCTTCTATTTTTAGAAAGAATAAATGTTAGTATATAGGTCTCAATGAGGTTGCGCGGGCTCTCTCGTACTTGGCCTCTTGCGTGTCTGTGGATTTTACTGTGCCGGGGGTGGACGTTGCTCCAAGATCCATCTTGTTGGCCTGCTCGTGTTCGTGTCCAGATTCATCGCCCGAGTCACCAGACTCGTCCTCGGCGCCATCATTTTGGTTATGGCCGTGCAGAGGCTCAAACTTGACATTGTTCTTGAGGAGGAGGTCCTCGACCTCACGTAGGCGCTCTAGCAGCTTGCGCTCGGGAAACCGACGTCGCCGCTGGCGGGGCTGGGCGACAGGAACGCATTGAACACCCTTCTTTGTGCAGTTGGCGCACGGGAAGCGTCTGTCGCACTTGATTTTTCGCTTCTGACACAGGTGACATGCGAGGACTCTCTGCGACTTCGTCCGTTCTGATGATTGGGTCTGCTGGGATTCTGTGTTGACGCAGGGCGATGTCTCGTCGTGCTGGGCACTCCTAGTAGTGGACGAAGCTGGTGTGGGGAGCGCCGTCGACGACATGATTGGCAATTCCCTTTGCGACCGCATGTGCATGTACGAGTACTGATCCTACTATGACGACAAGCTGTACACGGGTGATTGAAAATGCCACGGGAATAGTGCTTTGGATTTCTCGGGTTATGTAAAAAGTCGAAATGAAGAGGAAGAAGGAGAGATAATCATTTTTTATTGCAGCGACGCGACACACAACTGAGCTTGAATGTCAATGACCTGCGGGTTTCGGGCGTTGGAACCGGCCGGGTATCCGCCTATCGGGCAATAGCAAAGCCCGAGCCACTAAAACTTCAATGATGCTGGGATCAGCGCCATGAACTTTGGTGTAAATCTGACATGCAGAATGCGGCTTATCCGTGGACCGTGTTTGAGCTGTAGCCTGTTTGGCTGTAGCCTGTTTGACCGTTTGATCGTGTTTCCAGAACCCACATGGGTGTAAGCCGTCTTACACGGGTTCCACTGATCCCTGTCAGAAAATGCAGATCTATTGAGAGTATCTGGGCATTTTGACATGGTCCAAGGACATGACAAGTGTAGAGTGTAGAGTGTCAATGTGTGCAGTCTGCTCCCTTTGACCGTCGACCATACAAGAGAGAAGACGCCGTATTATATATTAATTCGAATCGGCCGTATCCGAGGGTGTGCATCCCCCCCTTTTTGTTTTGTCGATGACATGTGCCCAGCATTTCAATATGCAGTCGGTAAGGCTCGGTCGAGGTTCTCGGCAACGTCGGTCAGATTATGGTCCCGGCATGGAAATAGAGATTTCGACATGCCTATCTCCACGCCATACTGCTGGTCAGTGTTGAATGATGGTGTCGGACTTAGGACTAGAAGAAGCCATGATGGTACATTCGAATCTTTGCGGTGGGGGGAGATGGTCTACCCTAGGACACACATGGCCATCGTGATCACCGGTTCGAGGGTGTGTTTGATCCCTTGTGGGTGGACAGTGCCTAAAATGAAGAAATTCCTGGTGCTTGGAAAAGTGAAAGTGTTTCTTTTGATGACGGGAGAGACGTGGTTGTGTTTGTTGATGACTCTGGTGATGATGAGGCCTGTGGTGATCATCAAGGTGTGGCTGCCTGGATTATCAGAGATGAAGAATCAAAGTCAGCAAAGACGAACGGTGAAATTCCATGAGATTCTAAATTAAAAAATCGGCAGGAGCAATGACTGCTTACTTCATCTTTGAATCATTCAATATCAAGCTAAAAATATTTATTCCATGAAGAGTGACCGTTGAGGCTTGAATGATCTTGCATTCAACATTCAAATATACTAACTACTATTACCAGTACTAAACGGCCCATTAATTCTATAGACGCAAATATTGATATCAAGACTCTCGACGTTACATTCTTACTGCTGTATTGTATCATCTCCAAGTTCACATCCCTCAATGACCACTTGTAACTACAGTGATATTTCTATTTCCACTCTCTGTGTATTGTTTCTGTTGTTTACGGTATTCTTCTTTATTCTTCCCCCTTTATTACTTCAACATTGCCTCTATCAGTCCCAGTGTGAACCACATCAATCCTGTGGTCCTAAAAATCCACAGTCTAACCTTTGTCACAGTCTTCTTCCTTGATTTTCCTCTCTAACAGACTCTCGCCTTAAAAACAAGGAAACTTTTCTCACCTGATCAACCTTCTCCCGGTTCCCCCCAAAGCTAATCCCACCTACTATAAAAGCACATCAATCCCCCACACGCGCTCTCTTTGCTTGTTCCTTTCTCTTCAATGTCCTGGGTTTGTCGTGACAGGCGAAATGCGTTGGGGTGTTCACCTCGTGGCTTTCGTCAAAAATGTATTCCATTTATCTGGTGCGTTGAATTGTCCCTTGAAAAGAAAAGAGAGTGAGACCACATGCTGGTTCTTCCTATTGGGCATTGGAAGCATCTCAACCAGCAGAGCGATTGAGTTCTTTCCCCAGAAGGACGTGGTTCCACCTTCTGGTTCACCTGCTCACAATATCAGCACACCAGTTGGGGGTCCATGAGACTACCAACCACACGAGAACTCTTTTTTTTTTCTTTCTGACCGTCTCTTTTTTTCTTACGAGTTCACGAGTGGATTATGGGACCTTGGGGACCGGGGGGCTCACTGAATTACCAGCAATTCAATATGTCCATGGAGTTGCCCGCCTGGGCATGATGCTGCAGCGGTAATTCCCACAAATCACCTGACGCCAGCTGGGTTAAGTCGAGACGTCAGGTGACAAACCTGTGACGGAATCAACTGGCTACTTATAGGTGGCTGGATTCACAGGGACTGTGGGACAGTGAGCAAAACATTCACACGGGGACAATTTTGTTCACGAGTGGAAGAGGGGACTGGGGGAAGATCGACTGGGGGGCTCATCCATTTACGCACAACATCACAGAATGGCATGTACAAGAATGGATGAGCAGTGTCAACACAGACACAGTGGGACAGTGGACATTACATTCACAAGAGAACACAGTTCACAAGTGACAGAGGGATTCATGGGGGACATCACGCATTCACATGCAGCATAAAAAAAATGTTCACCGAACATGGCCTGAGGTGCAGGCTGCATGACCAAGACAACAGGCATATAAAGCCAGTGTCGATGACAAGCGTCCAAGTGACAGAGAAACTGTTGATCTTGCCTCAACTGGGTTGTCACCAGCACCAACAGCTGGCGACAAGATTGTCGTGTATAGTTGAGGCATAGTGGGGGACTATGATGAACGGGAGCCGAAACTCCCTGAGGATCCATAAGGAACCCCTCACTGAGTCCCCCATGAGTTGGGATAAAAGATAAAGTAAGAATGGGGGGGATAAAAATATATGAAAGAAAAAGGTCGCTGGGGGGAGACACCAAAAAACGCTGTGGGCACCAAAAAAACGCTGGGGGGGCATGAGGAGAAAGAAGAGGAAAGGAGGAAAAGAAAGAGGACAGGACCAGAGAACCAGGACGATATTTTATACCAATGCCCCAGGGCGGTATGGGCGCTCCTTCCTTCTCTTGCTCGCGATATTCCCAAATAGGCTGCCCTCCACTGAAGACACAGTCCTCGACAGTGGCCTACAGGCCTGTGGCCAGTGATGGCGGGAACCCTTTTGGTCTGGCTGGGCGCTCCTTCCCTATTCGAAAGATGGCAGAATACTGGGAGGCCTGAGGCTTATCAGGTGATGGGACTGGGAGATGGGCTGGCTGGGGATGGAGAGGGGGGATGAGGGTGTCCGAATCGATGGGATGGTAAGTATCTTTCGTCTTGATATCTACGCTTGTCTAGTACGTTGTCATATAATCACGATCTATTTGGCTGTATACAAAAAAAAAGGGGTAAGGGGCTTGGTGATGGAGTGAGAGGGCGTGACGGGTGAGCAGAAATGGATCTGGGGGGGAGAAGAATTAGGTAGTTCAGACTTGTATAGATAGTACAATGATATTCCAGCTTCATCAGAAGTGTCTAATCGTGATACGAAGTGATGGGAATGGAGGGGATGAACTCGAGTGTGGTGGATGGACTTGGTGTGTTGGG
>FYEV01001735.1:37871-127456 GCA_900188565.1 Geosmithia flava | reverse complement strand
GGGGGGGGGGGCACTTTTCCATCAGAAGATGGCACATATCATCAGAAGGCCATCAAAGAGTACGTTATTTTACTATAGGATCATAAAAGGGGACAAAATAGACACTGACAGGGCGCAAGGGGTCTTGGACGAGGAACAGTTAGACATCCAGAGGCAGCGAAGGTAGACAGACCCAAAGCACTAGGCTCCCGTTGTCGAGCCTCTCTATGACACACAGGATCAGAATCATCAAGACAGTGGGGATATTGTTTCCATACGAGACAGTTATACGGGGTTGAGCAGAGCTTGGGGGATTTTGGACGAGGACCAGAGAGAGTCAGAGACGTCAAGGCTGGACGTAGAGTACTGGATTCCCATCATCAAGACTCCACGCCACACATCGCCAGCAAGATAGTGGAAGTCGCGCACGATACACTACAGTCACGAGGGCCAGCAAAAATCTACAGCCATTATAATGGAGATGTACGTGCATCTAGACACAGACATACACATGCATGGGCCTAGACACAGTTAGCCAGAAACAGACAGACTAGTGATCACCAGCAGATACATCCAGACAAGACTACAGAAGAGTCCCCAGCATCAGATTGTAGATACGATACGAAGCATAGAATCTATAGAATATGCCATACTAGGGAACCATACAAACACTGAACATACAAAACATCACTACACGCATCACCAAACACCATTCAAGTGGAAGTGTCATACCAATTGCTATACACGCCAACAGAAAGCCTGACGCAGTCCCCCCAGACTACTCTGCCGGGCACACAAAAAACCCTCAAGTATTCCAAGGAAGGAGCAGGAATTCATAATCCCAAAGTGTTAGGCATAAAGGGGCAATTATGCACGGTGGCCGCTAGCAAGGGATCATGTGCCTCCCCTACCTTACTAAGGGAATTTCTACTGAGAATGGTCATCATAAGGAAAGAGGGAAATACAAATAAACACATCGAGAAGAGTAAAGACGACAAAGGTGTGTGATCCAGCACATTGAATTCCATCCATCTATCCATGGATTCTGTGATATTCTATATAAAAAAGACTTTCCAAATGCAAAAAAGCACGCTCAAATGCAAAGCACGAAATCACTGCTTGCTCTTCCCAGACTTCATCTTCTCCCTCCAGCGTCCCCTCACCACTCTGAGCAACGCCCATGCCAGCAGCCGATACACGACGATACACCCAGCCAAGGCAGCAATGTTGACCACGGGGTCCACGTCGAAATTGTACAGCTTCAGCACGTCCTCACCCGTCTCGATGGGGCATCGACCGTTGGGAAGCCTCTGCTCGTCATTGCAGGTGAACTCGACGCCACGCAGTGAGTAAGGACCCACAGCTCGCGTCCCGTACCGAATGGGCGACAGGTAATTGACTGCCTTGAATAGGTCGGGCATGTTGATGGAAAGAATTCCCGCCATACTATTGGCTACTGAAAGGAAAATTCCCATGACGTTGATGGCGAAACCCGTGTGCGGCATCACCGTGTTGAACATGATTCCCAGGCTCTCACCACACGAAACGATTCCAAAGCAAGCAAACACCGTGGTGAAGTACATGGTCACCGTCCGTGGTAAGCCGACAGCGATAGCGCCCAGCACGCCAAACACCAGACAGCTAATGATTGTCAGGGGCACCTCGATCATGGTGTAGCATAGGATGAAAGCCTCGACCCCGTATACCCCGTCGTCGTCCTCGCGGTAGAACACGTCGCGCTCGTTAGGGTAGACAGCCATGTTTTGCAGCATGCCCACAAAGTAAAAGGCGCCAACCTCCTGCACAAACCCGATACGACTCTGCACCGAGTAGTAGTTGTTGTGCAGCGGGGCAAAGAAGAGGGCTAGGATAATGGCCAATCCGATGATCTGCATGAGGCGGCCCACGATAACCTCTGGCTGTCGGACGGTGTTGATGACGGCACGGTGCAGGAGGATCGGCAGTGCTGTTCCCAGAGACGCCCGCTTGCGGACGAGGGCACCCAGCTCTGCCGGGCTCGAGAGGCTGGCCCTGTTGAGCGACCTGCGCGGAGGTGTCGAATCACCAGGGAGCGGGGAAAGGGCCATTGCATCTGGCTTCTCTCCGATGGCGCCGTCCGTCGTCTTCGTCTCGTGGATGTTGGATGGTGTCGCCTTGGTGGTATTCGCCTTCGTGTCTCCGGGCGATCCCCATTGATCGATGAGTTTCTGGACGCGCTCTCTGCTTTCTGCTTCCCTTTCTTCCTGCTGCAGATCAATCGTAATCATGTCGAGCGCAAAGTCGGCCGGGTTGCTGTGCTGGGGGCACTCGAGTCCCTGTAGTGAAAAGTACTCGATCATCTCTCCGGCCGCTCCAGAATAGACGGGCGCGCCGCCGCGTGCGAGGAGAAGGACGTTTCCGAAATGCGTAAAGAGATCTGAGCGTGCCTGGTGAATGGTGAGGATCAATGTGCGGCCCTCGTTGGCGAGACCCTGGAGCACTTCCATGATAGAGTTTGCCGTGAAAGCGTCGAGTCCGGATGTGGGCTCATCGAGGAGCAGGATTCGTGGGTCCGTCAGCACCTGAATAGCAATAGACACACGTCGCTTCTCTCCTCCCGAAATGCCCTTGACCATCTCATTTCCAACGAGGTTATCCGCGCAGTCTTTCAGTCCCATCTTCATCAAGACATCCTCTGCTCGTCGATTCTTCTCCTCCTTGGACATGAAGGAAGGGAGACGAAGACCGGCTGAGAAGCGCAGCGTCTCACGGACTGTCAACGAAGGAAGGAGGGCGTCGTCATCTTGGCAGACGTAAGAGCATACGGACCGAATTACGGCATCCGACGGCACAGCTCCGTTGAACGTCAATTTGCCCGAGGGCAAGTATTTGGTCCCGACTGAGTTACGCAGCCTTAGTGCCGTGGCATTGAGCAGCGATGTCTTGCCACTACCAGACGGGCCCATAATGACGTTGAGCACGCCAGCCTGGAATGTTGCGTTGATGGGGTTGAGAATCCTTTTGCGTGGCAGCTTCTTTCCTCGGCTAGTCCGCTTGTCGAGGTCCAGTGAGAATCCCTCCAGTCCGAGGTCAATGGCGCGGACCTCAGCAACAGCCTGGGTGGCCATCTTCTCCTTACCTGCTGACAGATCGGTGTCCGAGGTACGAGCCCTGGCTACTGTCATTTCCACCTTGACGTACTGAAGCCCGATGGTAGAGAGGATCAAGAAGAAGACAATGAAGGCGACAAGAATGACGATGGGGCGCCAGATCCAGTCGGGAGGGAAACCGAGGGAGTCCATGATGAAAGAGCCCGTGTACTGCTTGCAGCTGGGATTGGAGGCCCCTCCGGGTACGGGGCAGTCGTAGAAGCTGTCTTGGAATTCATTTCCAGAGTATGCACCGAAAGCGAAGAACTGTGTTGGTTAGCACGGGGCTATAAAAAGAGGGAGAATGGAAGAGAGAAAGAGAACTCACCGAGTACGTAATCCACCTTAGCCATCGCACATACACAGGGATAGTGTCAATCTGGATAAACATGCCACAAGCCATGCTCTGTAGAGTATACACCAGATTGGCAATCAGACTTGCCCCCGCGAAATGTCTCGAGGCGGCGACGCACGTTACAGCACACGTCATGGCAATGTAGTGATTGAGTAGGGTAATGGCAAAGAAGGTGAAGAATTTGGACACCTCCCTATCAAAGCCGGCCATAAAATAGAAGATGACCGAGTATAGCAGTGGAACAGGGAGGTCCTCGGTGGGGAGTCTGGCCAAACGCCTAGAGAGAATGTAGGGCAGTGCATCGACGCAGTTTTCTGACGACTCGCGGTCGAAAGTGGGAATGTCAATCGTCATACGGTAGACCTCAAAGATGAGGATCAGGTAGCCTTGGAGGCCTGCGGCCGTGTACAGAGCTCCCTGACGGGAACGAATACCGGCCTGGTCGCGCGACAGGTCGTAGAAGAGGTACCCGCAGATGATGCCCATGATGACGGCCTCGAAGATGGACGCGGTCATTCCGAGGGGGTCCCTGTAGGTCACCTTGAGAGTCCTGTTGGTCAGAACAGACAGCTGACGGGCGAAGCCCGCATGGCTCATTGCGTTGGAACCATGGTGCGCTGTGTCACCTTCAACGGCCGATGACGCCTCATCAATTGCCGCGTACCTGCGGGCGCTCTCAGAGACCCACGCATCCTTAAGCTTCTGCACGCGAGCGGTACTCTCCTCCTCCACCTCCGGTGTCCGGTTATCGACAGCAGCAATATCGATAACGAATTCTGCGGGGTTGACAAACGGAGGAATCTGGAAGCCGAGATCCCCAAACCACGGGAGGCAGTCGGCGATGGAGCCTGAATAGACGGGGCTGCCTTTAGACAGCACGGCGAGGTTGTCGAAGAGGTCCCAAATCTCGGAGCGCGGCTGGTGGATAGTGGTGATGACAGTGCGACCCTTTTGGGCCAGCTTCTTGAGGGTGCGAACAAGCTGGAAGGCACTGGTGGCGTCAAGGCCCGTGGTGGGCTCATCCAGGAATAGTACCGACGGATTAGCAAGCAGCTGAACACCAATGCTAACACGGCGCTTTTCGCCACCAGAGCAGCCGCGGTGTTGACTGTTTCCTATCCTCGTGTCTGCACATTCCTTAAGGCCGAGCTCCCGGATGACATCTTCGACTACACGATGGCGATCCTCGGAAGTGGTGGCTGGTGGAAGTCGCAAATCGGCGGCGTACTGTAGAGTCTCGCGGACGGTAAGGGTGGGTAGCAGGATGTCCTGTTGCATGACATAGGCGTGGCGAACGGAGTGGACGCCCACGACGTTGTTGAAGGTGATACTGCCATTCTGTGTAATCCGAGGGCTTGTGACACGCTCGGCCATTGTGTTGAGCAGCGTCGTCTTGCCGGAACCACTTCCACCGATGATAGCCGTCAGGGTGCCGGGGCTCAGATCGGCAGTTACTGAGTGCAGAAGCGTCTTAACGCGAGGCGACGTGTTGAATTTGGAGGACATGAGGTCTGGGTATGTGGCGGGTTCGAGCCATGACGGGGCTGTATCGACAGAGACGGCGAGATCGCGAATGCGCACATGAACGGACTCAACATCGTCGAGAGAGATGTTACCGGCACCAGAGAGCGAGAATCGGTTGGTCAAGGCGTCGGGCAAAGGCTTGTTCGCGGACGGTTCGTCCAGGGAGCTGGGATTGTCGTGCATCTTGACGATGTTGTCGCTACCGTCGCTCCAGTACTGGGGCGAGGAATCTGGGCGCGCAGCCATGGTGGTCGACGAAGCTGTCGGGGGAGGGCGGGGGGGAGTGGCGTATTTATGGTCCCCAGAATCTACAGCCAAGCCATTATTATATCGCGTGCATCCAGGTTTGTACGGCGTGGATGTACAAGGCGTATGGCTGTCTCCTCGTGACGAAGAACCAGACCTGGCGATTCTAGCGCAGTGAGGTGAGGCCTAGGCAGATGGTGAAGGGTGCGAGAGGTGAGAAGAGGCGATGAATTGGAATGTGATGGAGGGGGACAATAAGCAGGTGCGAACAAGTAATAAGATTGAGCCAATGGCTAAAAAAGCAGAAACCAGGAAACCAAGAATGCTAGGGTGACAGGGTCTGAGGGTCATAGAGTGTGGATGCCAAGCGGGAAGCGGCAAGGCGGCGGGTTGGCGGATGGTGGAGTCGACAAGCTCCAACTTGCAAGCGATGTGGGTCATCTTTTAGGGGATATGGCCCGGGGTGGGTTGGTCCTTGGACTCTTGAGGGTTGTGAGAGGGTTGGCAAGGATGACGAGTCTGACAGATGATCTTGGAAGTTTGGCACCATCGTTTCTATGGAAGGATTATGCCGGGATTCTGTGATCGTCACGTACGTCGTTATTAGTCGCACTCGGTATTACTCTGTAGAATGTTTTGACTGACAAGGCGTTCTGTATCATTTTGACGTAATGTTCGGCACATGTATTGACCACGTTGTCTGACAGCTGGGGTACTATTTGTGGTGGCGTGCATGTAAGCCTCCTGAATGACTGAGAAACGAATAATATTATGAGTAGTATACCTCTCGTGGTAGCAGTAGTAGTGCTAGTACTCATAGTACGCCGTACGGCGTAGTATTATCATGAGATTAAAGGAGAATGGGGAGAGGGGAAAGAAGGGAGTTGTGCAATGAATCAGTCATCATAGCCAAGTTGTTGGTTGGGAAAGAGCGACGACGCAAGGAAACGACGATTTGTTCCTTCTTACTGGTGGTGATAAAATGACAAAATGGAAGGCGCAGTTGAGGCGCAATGGTTACTACTCGTAGAATTGAGAAGCCACGACTCACCACCATAAAAAAGGAAGGAGCCTACATTTACATGTTGCATCGGAAGAGAAGATGTGCGGCGATGGTGCATATGCCAGCTGCGAGCTCTTTTCCAGGGTGAGGTGTGATGGAGGTGCTAAAAATGGCCTGTAATCTACGGGTGGTACTGGTAAATATTAGCCTGTAATCTATCAATCTATGCCTGTATGGATCTGTAGGGGCAGGGGGGAGCCCGTGATATTATGGGGTTTATTATTCGTACTAGGTGTTAGTTCTTACTTATTACCCGCAAGTAAAATACGAGTAATTTGGCTGTCAATGGCAAGAGACAAGGAAACAAAATAATACGACAGAAGACTCGTAGCATTACAGAGAACGGGAGCTCAGAGCTCGAGTCTTGGAGGGTGTTGGAAATGCACGTTTACTCAACCTCTACTTGTAGATAGAGTCGGTTCAATATTCAACCTCCGACCAAGTTCAACCAACAATAGAGACATCAGCATGCACTGTAATCAAGATGTCGACATTTCCATATTGGGCAATTCACTGTACTCTATACATGCCTGTACTTGGACAATCAACACCGGTGAATCCTTTGAACCTTTTCCTTGATATCCCCCGCCCTCTTCCGTGCACGGACGTGATAGTATCACATTGGTGCTTCCAAGGCTCAAGAGCCAAGGCTCAATATGAGGCCCAAACCTAGCCTATACCACGCCGTGTGTATGTGTTCACTCTGAGACAGGCTTCTGCAAGCCTTCTGCATGTCTTCCGTAATCCGGTACAAGTCGTGGATCTGCACAAGGGAAAGGGCACATGGGGGTTGAATCAAGGCCGACATTGGAAAAGGAGGCTGCACTCAGTGCAGCAAGACGCAAGAGGATGGAACAAAGAGACGCGCGGGCGCGCTTCGCGCATGTTTTATCAGCTGTACACCCTCAATTGACATCTCCTTAGGTTCTCCCACACACACAAACAAGCATAATAAGCATTGAGATACATTCAAATGCCACCCCTAGGACCCTAGGGGCCCGCGCTCCCCCCCTCCGTTTCGAGTGTCACTAGAAAAGCCACCAATTATTACCGAGTAATACCGCGTCGTTGGTCTTGGCATATTACCTGCAACTGAGGGAGTCTAGGACGGAGTCTACAGGTAGAGTCTACGAGTATTACTCCGTAGAGACATGCTGTCTGCTGGCTGTCCCTCTTCGGGCTCTCCACTTCGTCCATTAACCCGACCCGCACACGTCTCGCTTACGCTTACCGAGAAACACGCGCGTGGGAGGGGGCCGAAGAGGGGGATAGGACAGACCCAGACAGACACGACTGATTCTTGTGGCTCGTGGTCCTTGACTCTCTCGGCACTACGTCTATCCGTACGGTCGTGGCTTTTGTACGGAGTAGCGTTACGTCGGTAATCTCGCGGGACCCAGGAGACTGGGGTTTCCGGGTTCCTCAAACACAATCCACATTCTACTCGTACTCGTACGGAGTATGTACCGGAGGAATGTCAACAGTACCACGCAACCACGTACACGTACCTACCCATGCACCTTTTTTCTATATGACCATCTATAAGTACGAGGAATGATTTCGTATGGTTGCTCATTACGGCAGGTTGTATAACGGCATTGAATGCATGTACGACATGATCCGTACATTGTGGCTTGACATGTTGTATTAGTAGTCCTAGAGTTATGAGTACATATCTCTCAGCTTCACCCAGAATGCCCCCCCAGGACACCACAAAGACGACTAATACTAAAAGCACTCTGCTGATCACCCGTACTAGGTGATGCAAATCGCGACAATTCTGTTGGTTGGGCTGCAATTCATTCATTAGGCGTCAGCGTCATTCTTCCCCGCCGTGCATGTATACATGGCTCCGGCTGTACGGAGCCAACGCCGTGAAGCTATTATGTGCTTACTGTATCTGCTCGTACGAGCATGTTCCGTCTTTGTCCTCTTAGATGAATGCTATGTCCTATGCACTTTCCTTCTGTTTCATTCCATTTACGTCTTGTAAGAGATACCAGCAGAGTAACAGCACATTGAACATATAGCAGCCTTGACCCTTGATCTTCCAACTACGAGGCAGCTGGATCTGTCCTCTAGGCTTCCTTCCTCCATCTTTTTTCTCTGTCTCTCTTATACCCCTTGGACCGTTCTTGTTTCTCCATCTAAAACACCTAAAACATCTAAAACATGAACGTCATCAGCACAAACGACATCCTCTCCATGCTCCAAGCCCAACTGACACAACGCTTCGACGAGCACCAGCAAGCCCGTGCACCAGACCGTTTCAATGCCGCCATCGACAAGTGTCTGGGCCAAGACCGAGCGTCCATCATCTTTCAACAAGGCGGCTTCTATCCCTGGTTCGCATACTGCGTGTACGTCGCCTCTCTACACGGCGACAACGATGCCCTAAATCGACTGAGCGATGTGGACCTAGCCCGCGTCGCTGCCGAGCTCAGCTCCACGCCCGTCCACCACACCGTCAAGGCTCGCATAGGGAGCATCTTCTACGGGAGCAAGCGCGCCAACTGGCGACACGGCCGTGTCAGCTCGAGGGTGAGGATTCCTGCTTGGCGAGACCTACAGGGTGATGGGGGTGAAGAGTGGCAATCACCACCTATGAGTGAGAGCTCCAGTGGACAGTCCAAGATGCCAGTCGAGGAGGCATATCATGTCGAGAATGTGCAGTCGAGCAGGGCCTTGAAGATGCCAGAGGACTATCTGAATCCAGATATGCGATAGCCACGGGGAAGGGAAGGGGTCATACATGGACATCTTCAAATCACAATGCCTGGAGCTTTCTCCTTTTCACTACGGCGCAGTAACACACTACGGGGCACATTTTCCCGCACGAGTGCAAGTATTTCTCCGCGAAAAGAAATACTTCCCAGGCCAGGGAGAAATGCGGTGTGCGCATATACGTGCAGCGGGGGCATAGCCGAGCCGGGACAAAAGGATCGGCACGAATGCAGTGTTACAGCGGAAGACTGGTAGGCGTCCAATGCTTCCCCAGACGCGGCATAGCCGAGGTGGTACTCGTAGAATGTTATCATACTGACATTGCTATGACAGGTACATGTGTCGTATATACAGACACTAACTGATGTGCACATATGTACATTGCAAGTGGGAGGTGTTTGTATCCTCTAACGAGCATGTTGGGCTTGCATATGCCAAATTGATTGTCAAAGCAGCTAACGCTCCAGCCGCAAGTCCGGGCTTGGGTATGATGAAAACGAAACTAGAAACACTGGCTTGAGTGATGCAAAGAGAAGCATACAACCAAAGGGATGCGAGTATACTGGCAAAAGCGATGAAACACGCCCGAAAATGGTTAAATCTGGGGTGCAGGGTATGCCTCTTTTAAGCCGCCATGCATGATGCACTCACATCTCACTTGACGACACACCACCTTCGTTGAAAGCATTGAATTCAATGAATGAAATATAAATAAATATTGTTAACCATTTTTATCCCCGTTGATAAATGCATCTATAATCTCGATCCGACCCATGCTTTGCTAAACCAATTGAATGCTGTATGTATGTGTAAATCGTCGTATGCACTGTCCTGCGCACCGTCTGGCAGGCGCCGGATCATTTGTTCCTTCCCCCTCATCACATCATCATGATTGCATCCCTCCATCTCCCATCTCCATTATCATAATCTCTTTCATCTTTCTTTTTCTTCTCTTTCACCGTCGTAATCATCAAAATCATCAGCACCAGCACCGAAATAAGCAACGGCAACATGGAAATCAAGCTGTCCTCTTCTCGGTGATGGTCTCTCCGGTAGGCTGGCTGTTGACCAGGCCATCGCCCTGGACAAGGCCGAGGTCAAACACCTTCCTACCACGCAGCCACGTCTCACGGACGCGACCGACAAAGTTGTGGCCCTCCCAGGGAGAGCACTGATTCCTCCAGCGCATGTCACCCTGCGAGAAAGTCCAGTTCTCGGCATCGTCGAACACGCAGATGTCGGCGTCCATGCCAGCCTTCAGCCCACCCTTGCGGTGCGACAGACCAACCTGAGCGGCCGTCTCCTTGCTGCACAGCCTGACCATGTCGACGATTGAAGGGGCAGCTTGCGACCGTGATTGACGCTCCAGAGACTTGGTGTGCAAGATGGGAAGACCCAGGCCAACGGACGACACACCACCCCAGGCAGCAAAGAAGTCGCCGCGGGCGTGAGCCGGAGCAGGGGCAGCCTTGGCAGCAGACTTGAGGTCGCCGGGAATAGTCATGTCGACGCCTGAGTCAATGTGAGGCACGTGAGGTCGGTCGAGGTGACCGGGGAGAAGCTTGAGTTCGGGTGTGCAGGGCGAGTGGTCGGACACGACAGTCCGGATACACGACTCGTTCTCTCCAGCCGTCAGCTCCTCCCACAGACCGTCGCGGTTGCTCTCCTCGCGGATGGGCGGGCAGCACTTGTGGCGCGTGTCGCCCGTCTCAACCTCCTCTGCCGACAGACCGAGGTAGTGGAAGCACGTCTCGGCTGTAATCTTGATACCGCGAGCGCGTGCGTCGCGCAGAAGGGGGATACACTGGGTGGCAGACAGGTGGACAATGTGAAGCTGCAGGTTCGGTGCGGCGGGGGCCAGCGACAGGATCTCCTCGATGGCATACGTCTCAAAAGACGGGGGACGCGACTCGAGGAAGGTGTTGTAGGATGTCAGGTCGCCGTGAGGGGCGAGGGGTGCCTCGGAGCTCTGGACGGCGTCGCCTACCGAGTCGGAGATGGGAGGAATCATTTCTGCGTGGAACATGAGAGTCGTGGGCGAGTCCTTGAGCTTCTCCATGGCGAGGGCAATGTCGGACGACGACACGGCGGGGAATTCATCGACCTGGGGTATGTCAGCATGTACATATTGGGATGGGGCTTACAAGTGCTGAGTACTTACACCCGACTCGATCAGGAAGCCCTTGAAGCCACGGACACCAGCATCGACGAGGGGCTTCAGGTCCTCGGCATTTCCGGGAATGATACCGCCGTAGAAGCCGACATCGACCCAGCACTTGCCTCGGCTGGCAGCGAGCTTCTCATTGAAATTGGCGACAGTGGTGGTGGGCGGGATGGCATTGAGGGGCATGTCGACTACGGTGGTGACACCTCCGCTGGCGGCGGCGCGGGTTCCGGTCCAGAAACCCTCCCACTCTGTGCGGCCGGGCTCATTGAGGTGGACATGGGCGTCTACAAGACCTGGGAGCAGCAGGCGAGGCGAGTGGTCGACATATTCGGTGCCTGGGGGGAAGCTGTTGGCGGGCAGGATCTCTGGCGAAGTTGACACAATCTTTCCGGTGTGTGACGAGACGACAATGGTGGCGGGTGTGAGGAGGAGGGAGTCGTCGGGGAGAGTGAGGACGGCGCGAGAAGAGACGAGGACAGTGACGGGGGGTTCCGATGGGACTGCCATGATGGGTGGGATGAACAAGGCTAGATGTGTTGCAAGAGGATTCAAGAGATGGACAAGAGATGTTCTTTCACAGAGAAAAAGTAAAGGAAACAAAGATGGAGAGCAGTGACAGAGAAAAAGAACGACAGAAGAAGAGGAATCAAAACATCAACCGGCGTTCTACGACATTTCACCGGGGACCACGACCCTTATCAGTTGAGCTCAGGGTTGGCGCCACCATCAGGGCGATTACGATTAGTACGAGCCCGTACAGGCAGATGGTCCGAGGGGTGGGTTGGAGGGGGAAAGGGAAAGGGAGAAGCGGATTTTTTTGGTGGTGGTAGTGGTGGGGTGTGGAGCCTTTGTTCTCTTATCTCTCTCTCGGGTATGTACGGTATCTGTAAGAGTATCACTGCTTGGTCGCCCTTGACTCCTTCTGGCTTCCCGGTTCCGAGGTGGTCCCTTTTTTCACTCATTCTCATCGAGTAATGGGAACTGGACGAGTAATGAGGGATGATTCGAGATTTGTCAGTGACGATTTGTGAGTTGTTGACCTCAATCACTATTCAAGTGATTGTTGATTGTTGATGTTTGCGGGGCTTATCATTATCATGAGACGTTATCATTATCATGAATGACGATACCCCGCCATTTGAACATTCGACATATACCGGACGGGTATGTCGGATGATGAATGTTTTGTTGTGATTGTTTCTAGACTCTTGAATTCTAGAACACAAGGGGAAGAAGACTGATGGATGTATTGAATCACGAGTAAACAGGTGCCCAAGCCATCACAACAATCTCTTCTTCTTTCCTCTTACTCGTATTTAGTGTCCAGTCAGTCACTGACAACTGACTCTGACTTTGTTGGACACAATGGACCAATCAGATTGAGTCTCTGATTCGTCCAAAAAGGGTATAGCGCCTCCTTTGTCGATAGTATCGAGTAATTGTGCCATAATTGTCGGTCATGATCGGGAACTTGGCGCATTTTCTCTCGAGTAATATAAATATACAATGGGGAGTTAGTTTGAACTTGAGAGTGAGAATAGACCAATGAGATACATATGAAATCCCATGCCAGGTAAGTTGCAGGGGGGCGTCCTGCATCGCATGTGCATGTGTGGATGGACCCTTTGTTTTTTTCCCTCTTTTGCCTTGTTGAATTCTTGGTCGGCCAGGACCGATATAACGTAACGATTATTCGAGGGAAATGGGATCTGACAGAGACTAGACTATTCTGATGGACGGAGGTCGGCAGGGTCCGTGTCCATGTTCAGGTCCATTGCATGTGTTCAAGATCCCCCGCTTTGTTTCGTTGCCAGGACCTGTAGATTGCGGGGGATTGATTGAATGATTGATTGTCATGATTGATTATTGTATTGTATTCTATCGTTGTATTACTCTATAAGCAATTGAAAATCAGATACAGGTACAAGATATCCCCGTCTTGGCAACGCACTTCCCCACACTGTCTCTATCCCAGTGAACGAACCAGTACAGATACATGTATAAAGCACCATCTCACCCACCCTTACTGTCCTTTCTTCTCACCATCAAGGACCTGAACCCTTCCGATAGCCTTCTCAATGGTCCTGCAGCTGGACACGACGAGACCAAAGGGGATGACGATCCAGATGGCATTGCAGAAGAAGTAGTAAGCCCAGTAGTAGAACATCTCGGGCCTGCAGAAGTCCACACCGCCAACGACCATGGTAAAGGTCGAGGTGCCAAAGTACAGGACGTCGCCGTACAGCTGGCCGAGGCTGATGATGGTCTGGAAGACGTGGCGCAGCGGGTGACGTCCGACAATCATGGCCGCGCAGGCAAACGACATGGGACCCCAGACAAAGGCCGTGACCGACTCCATGGGCACCAGGAACGAGTCCAGAGTCAGGTACCGCGAGTCAGACAGGGAGTACTCCTTCCACAGCTGACCAAAGATGTCGAGACGGCTGGGCATACGGGAGTAGTTGTAGGCGTAGTAGCCTTTGGAATCAGAGTTAGTGATGTTTTTCGGAAGTAAGATATAGAGGAAAGGAGAGATAGTGGAAAAACATACCCTCAAAGAAGAAATGAATGAAGCCACAGAGGACAAACCACATGGTGATGAGAGTGTCTGCATTAGACAGATTGGGCTGAAGACGACGAGACAAGGCCAAGGTAGAGGCGAGAATGGCACCAGCACCGAGGGCAAAGTACGAGACCAGAACCACGGCGGACATGGTGTTGGCAGAGTAGTCGGCTAGCATGGCACCCATGGGAAAGTATGGGTGATCCATGATGATGGATTCTGTCGAGGCATTCATGTTGATGTTGGTGATGTTGACGTTGGTGGTGGTGATGCCTAGTGTATGTTTTGTAGTCAAAGGGGTTCAAAACAGTTGTCCTTGGGCGTGATGCTTTTGACTTTCAGATCTGTCCTCAGAACCCAATTGATGGTTCCTGACCAATATATTTATATATTTCCCTTTAGTTGTGTTTGTAAAAGCGCCGCCCCGGAGATTGAGATAACCATAATTTCAATCAAAGTCCGGCCGTTTAGTACGTTGGCCTAGGGACTGGGGGGGTGAAGTGAAGTGTGTGAAGGGCGTCCGCGGCGCCCGGACGCCGGTCGGAACTGGTCCATCCGACATCAGACCATTTCTCAGCACGGACTTTTTTACAAGTACAGTCTTTTCCACAAGGTAATATGAACCAGATCTGTTGGTCAAGGTACGGAGTACGGGGTACGGTACGGGGTTGGTTCAGATAGGACAAGGAAGAATAAGCACTTGGGGGACAAAAAAGAGGGAAATTTGACCTAAAATGGGAAGAAGGTGTCAGACTTGGGTTGTATTCGTATTCGTATTCGCTCAGATTTGGATCTGGAGATGATGCATTTGGGGGTAAATACGACTACAGTACACGCAGAGTGAGAGTACGGGTAAGAGTACGGGTAAGAGTACTAGTAGTATCAAAGAATTATCAAAGAATAAAGAGTAAAGAATAAGAAGTAAAAGTAAAGAAAAGATCAAGGATGACTCATTCAGAGTTGAATAGCTTGTCATCAATGGAAACAAGTTGAGAGTAATACAATAATACAGGACATCTACCCAATACAACCCTTTTCCTCTTCTTCTTCTCTTCTTCTTCTTCTCTTCCCTCTCTCGTGTTTTCGTCTTCTCTTCTCCTGTTTCTCGTTTTCGTCTTTCCATCCTCCTTCATCGTCTCTTCCCACCCTTTGAGCCGTATATAATAAAAACAACTAGCAGGTTAAATACAGACACTATGCGTTTCTATCCATTCCACCACTCCCTTTTTTCTATCAGGATACAGTTATAATATTCGTACACTGGTTTCTCTGTCTCTTCCTCCTTTCCTTGTTTTAGAACAAGAGAAGAAACAAAAGAAACCAAAGACCATTTCCTTCTACACTTCTATAACAGACGTCGTCGGTCTACTCCTGTCGCCTACTTCTGTCGCTGAATCGTCTTGTATGCCATCTCCATCAGTCCGTCCTTGGCTTCGCTTTCGGGGAAATCGGCGATGGCGGCCATGGCCTTTTCCGAGTACTCTTGGGCTAGAGCGCGCGTCTGCTCAACTCCGTCGCTCTGGAGGACCAATTGACGGGCCTATTCACATCAGTTAGTATCATTATTCAGGAGTTCAAATGTGTCAAAAGAGGAAAAGAAACACAAGGCAAAGACAAAAGAACATACTCTCTCTACATCTCCCTCACGCTCAAACTTGCGTCCAACAAGAGCACCAAGCTCAGGCTCCTGCTTCCAAGCAAACAGCAGAGGAGCGGTAGCCAGACCGAGCTCGAGATCAGCACCAGCGGGCTTGCCGAGGTCGGCACCGGATCGGGTGTAATCGAGCATATCGTCGACGAGCTGGAAGGCGAGGCCGAGGTTGCGACCGTAGGCGTAGGCGGCGTCGACGGTGACGGCGTCGGAGCCACCGAGAAGGGCAGCAGACCGGCAAGACTTAGAGATGAGACTGGCCGTCTTGAGGTACGTCTTCTGGAGGTAGTAGCGGAGGGTGTCCTCTGACCACTTGGGGCTGCGCTCGTCGCGCTCCGTGTTCTTGAGCTGCATAAACTCTCCCTCGACGAGGTTGGCGATGACGGTGGCGAGAAGCTCGACGACCTCTGCGTTGCGGAGACGAGCGAGGGCGACAGAGGCGCGGCCGAGGAGGAAGTCGCCGGCCAGGACGGCCATCTTGTTGCCGAATTCGAGGTTGGCGCTGGGCGAGCCGCGACGCGAGACCGAGTGGTCGATGACGTCGTCGTGCAGGAGCGAGGCCGTGTGTATCAGCTCGGTGATCTCGGCGAGACGACGCTGGCTGGGCAGGATGTCGGGGTGACCCTCCTCGGGCATCTCCTGGGGCTGCTGCTGCTGCTGCTGGTGGGGAGTAGTCACAAAGGGGGACGAGGAGGCGACAGTGTCGGGGTTGACGTCGGAGAGAATGTTGGCAGGCGAGATGGACGTGTCAATGGTTCGCATCGAGGGGTGCTGGGCGTAAGGGGAGGAGTCGGAGGCCCGAGGGCAGAGGTGGGTGGCCCGGCTCATCAGGAGGACAATCAGAGGTCGGACGTGTTTTCCCTCGGCCTGGGTGTAGTACTTGGCGACGCGGTCGAGGGAAGGGTGGCCGGATCCCAGGAGCTTGCGGATGTTGCCCGTGAGGGACTGCATCTCCTTGGCCACGGCGCGGAGAGGGTCAATCGTCATGCCGCTGTGGTCCTTTGTCGCCGTCTTGACCGCGTTGCCCACCATGTTGGAGGCCACCTGGACGGCTGCCGCCCAGGCAGAGTCGCGACGGTGACTGTAGTGGATGGCTCTTCGCTGGCCTCGTTGGCTGTTGGATATCGAGGCTAGAACAGGGTGTCTGCACCATTGACACTGTGATGATGTCCTGGTCGCAGAGGCCATCATGGCTTCGCGGACAACACCCGCGGTCCCCGATCGTAGTTGCATCTTGTCTTGTGTGTGTGTGTATCTTCAAGGGCTTCGGGGATAGTCGGATTAGGATCGCACCTCTCCCACTGACAGCTTCCAACGTCGTCCGATTCTTAATATCAAGATGCAAACAAGAAAGAATCGTGATGACGATGGGAAATGTCGGAAAAAGGAGAAAATTGAGGCACTTGTCCAAGCTTGGGCAGTTTGCTTGGGTCCGAACTTTTCCAACCTTGGGATTATGGAGAGTCGAGGAAGAAGGGCCCAGAAAAATGGACCCACAAAGTTTGTCTAATTTGTCTATCTGATTGGTCGTTACCCTATACCTGGGAACCGGTCCCTGCAGCTTGCAGCTTGCAGCTTGAAGCAACATCATCATTTTGATCCTCCAAAAGGAGCATCATTCTTTCTTTCGGCTCTGTTACAGGGCGACAAAATACTGGCCATGGTACTACTTACCATGACCGACTCCATAGTGGAGAGTCTAGGTCATCTCCCCCCTCAACCAGAGACATCCCCCGACGAAGCCTCACCGTCCCTCGACCAGCCTGCTGTCGGCAAGCCCATCGCCCACAGCCAGATCATCAACCTATGGAAACAACTCAAGACATGCGCCGATGTTCCATCAATCAGTCTAGAGAAGCTCCTCGTCGGTGCAACTGTGTACAACCCACCGCCACCTCCAAAGCCAGAACCAGTATGTTTACTCTGCTTGCCGCAAACCCCACCTGAGCCGAGGCTAACACAGACACAACCCAGACACCTGAGTTCAAAGCCCTGATGGCCCGTCTACGACGCCAAGAAGAAGACCGAATCTACCAGCGCATGCTGAACCCCCACAGCGATCACCACAACACGACAAACGGATACGCCCAGGCCGGACCGACCCAGCGAGCCTTTGCCGCTGTCAACCAGCCTCACACGGCCGCCGACACGGGCGACAACGACGCAACATACAACGACGTGCACCGCCAGCTCCTCCTCCTCATAAATTTTCTCGTCAGCATCATCGGCGTCGCTGCTACGTTGTGGATTGCCGCCCGCTGGTGGAGCGTGCCTGCGCGGCTGTTCCTCACTATGGGCGGGAGCATCGTCGTGGCTATTGCCGAGGTGGCCGTCTACTCTATATACGCGTGGAGACTGGAGGACTCAAAACACAGGCAGGAAGAGGCTAAAGAGAAGAAGGTCGTGGCAGAGACGTGGACTGTTGAGGCGCAGACAGAACATGACGAATCTGTCTCTGTGCCCGTGGACAGTACTAAAGATGCGTCTGATGTGGATGGCGTGAGGAAACGCGTGACTACGACAAAGGAAGAAGAAGAGCAAGATTAAAAACAAGCGTACACAAAAGAAAAGAAGGAACAAAAAAAATACGAAACATTTCAACATCTAATTGGCGATGGTGGACTGATTGATAAGGATCTCGCGGTGTCGACGCGATGCACGTGACTCCGCGCGAAGTTGACGCGTCTCCCACTCATTTACGCGCCTCGTCTCCATCAAAGACAGCAAACCCGCCTCATGATTCTGCATCTGCATTGGAACGATGAATGATTGATTTCTGTTTAAACCCATTTTCACATCGGTTCTTCTTATTTTCTTTTTCTCTTATTTTTCAGCTTTGCATATCAGAATTTGCATAATATACCCCACAGAACAACATGATCGCACCCTCACGCGACTTTACAGTGTCAGTCCTCTCTTCTCCCTTGATCTCTCCCCCCTCCATCTTCACCGACTGACCCTTGGACTCTGAGCTTAACAGAACGAAGCCGGGTATGACCCATGACGGAAAGAAACGGTCGAAACCCCTCCGCACATATGGCAAGCGAAACGCTTCAGCGACTCCCACAGCCTCACGAGAGAGCAGCGAGGCACCTCCGCCGACAAAGAAGCGGAAATGCACGCAAGACGAGACGGTGAAGACGGAAGTCGACAAGACAGATGGCGATAGGTCAGGGAAGAAGAACAAGACGTCCACATCAGAAGAACAAAAAGACTCGAAGACACAAGAAACAACAACACCCCCGCCTAAATCCTCCATCCTCTCCTACTTCCGACCCAAGCACACAACAACACCCACTGCACCCGTCGAGCAAAGTCAAGAAGAGGCGTGTCCGTCACCGATCGAAGAAAAGAGGAGGGCACCGCGATTACTCCGAATCAGACCGACTCTATCGCCGAGTCGAGACAGCGACAAGGAGAACGACTCGGACACAAGACCTGCCAAGGCACGACAAGCAGAGAAGGGCAAGTCGCCACACGACGCTGGTGCAGCAGTAGAGACAGAGACAGAGAGAGCACCGCCGAAGCAGAACAAGAAGGCATCAGCACCGGTACAGACGACACTCAACCTCTCGTCCCAACCTGCCTTTGCAGAGTGCAATGTGTGCAATACGGTGTGGAACCCCCTCTACCCAGACGACGTCAAGTACCACGGTAGACGACATGCCACTGTTCTCCGGAAGAACAAGCGACTGCAACAAGAGGCGGAAGACGATGATATATAATAAATACCCTAATACTCCGAGCGGAGCGAGAATAGCCTCCCCGGCAAGGGGCCGCCGGAGGCATAATACCATTCAATTGAACACAACTGCCGTGCCCACCTGTCCTGATTGGGAATTGTAGCTCCCCTCTTTCCCCGTGGGGAGACACACACACGTATACAAGACTACGGAGGATACTTTTGTGTGTGTGTGTGCTTGGATGGAGGGCGACGAGAGATGGTGAATGGTCTAGATTGGAGGGAAAGAGTCTCGTATAGGTCTCGTCTTTATTGGTTTCCTGTCGTCTTGGTGGCGCACCGGGTCACTTCTCCCGGGACTATTCCAGGCTTTGTATATCCTGTTAGAATGCATTTGTTAGCACATATGCACTCGCATTTCAATTCAATTGACAATTCCCCCTCATAGGATCAACTGACCAGTCTCTGTGCGTCAATTCATTTCCTTTGTCATTGGAACTTGTTGATGGTTCGGCCCAATGGAAGACGTCACCCTGGTCATTTGGTGTATTTGCATACATGTAGTATACGAGCAGTAGTGCTCCTCAATACTATGTGCGAGTACGGAGTAATACATACGCAATCCGTCTCAAATTATACACCGACGGCGTAAAGAGACAAACAAGGACAATGTTGGGGTATTGAATGGATAAAATCCATGACCATGTACATTGAGACTTGTCCGTCCTGTAGTGTGAGTTGGAGAAGAGAAAAAGCAAGAATCAAGTCATTCCTCTCCCCACAACTGCCTCATGGGCCCATTCCCTTCATCCGGGGATCCGTACCATCCGCCCTAGTCGAAATCTTGGTACATACTAAGGACTCTCAACTTATACTTGGTCGACAGACAGTTCTCTGGCCTAAATCCCCACATACCCAAACCCCATTTCTGTCTCGAATGCCACCCTCCTCTGCCATTTTGGCCCCCTCTTAATTGCGGCTCCGCGACCCCGTATGTCCGTAGGGGAGGGGGGGTGTGTGGATGAGAGGAGAAGAAGCAGCCAGTCAACTGGTTGGATCTTGACCAACATGGGATTTTCCTGTTGATCTACGGGGTAATTTTCTGGGGTTTTGCTTTTGATCTGCTCTTTTACTCTGAAGTCTTACTATACGGTCTGGTGCATACTACCCCAGCCTTGAGTCCCTCCCCGGTCTCGAGAGGCTGCGGAGTAAAAGAAGAGAGAAATCTCCCTTGGGCCGCGTTCCCCGCAAAATAGCTTTGCTTTTTTTGGCCTTGTAAGTGTATGTTGATGTTCCTTAGCTCCTACTAGCTGTCCGTCTAGTACTACTACCTAGTACATGTAGCTATGACGGTGACGCCAACGTATGAAAAAGGGATATTATCTGCCCACCTTGTTTGAAGGTGATTTGAAAGAGGAGTGAGTAGTGACTGCATGTATAAAGGACATGTAGTTCCTTGTTCTTTGTTCCTCTCTTCTCCTCTCTTGTGTTGTCATCTCTACCCATACCACTTACAACTATATACACACATACCGCTACTATACCATGGCCGCTCAGGGATCCGAGGCTCAGTACAAGGACTTTGTCCACAATGCCAATGAACAGAGCTCCTCTCTTCACAAGGACCTCGACGTGAATGGCAATGGCAACCATGTCGAGAAGCCTCCGCACCAGGGCACAGTGTCCCACGTCTACCACCCCGACTTCTTCAAGGTCGCCAACCCCGGTCCCCTTGGTCTCATCAGTTTCGCCATCTCCGGTTTCACTCTAGCACTATACCAATTGGGAGTTGGGTAAGACTACATTACCACCTGGCATCTCACCAAACGATACATATGCTAATCGTACGACTATAGTCTCCCTGACTCGAACCCACTGGGTAACGTCGGCCCCAACCAAGCCATCTTCGGTCTGTCCGTCTTCGTCGGCGGCGTCGTCCAGGTCTTTGCCGGTATAATGGAGTTCCGCGTGGGAAACACCTTTGGTAGCACACTGCACTGCATCTACGGTGGTTTCTGGCTCTCGTACGGCATGTTCTTCGTACCCGCATTGGGCATCAAGGACGCCTACGCTGGCGACACGCACGCTTACACTACCGCTGTGGGAATCTATCTCATGTCGTGGACTCTTATATCGTTGCTCTTCCTGCTGGCTGCGTTGCGCACAAACATCGCCATTGTGTCCCTGCTCTTCTGTCTCATGATGACATTCTTCTTCCTCGGAGTCGCACAGCTCATTGCTACTACGGCTACGACTACGGCTGTGACGGTCAACAAGGCTGGTGGTGGCTTCTTGGTCATCACGGCCCTTATTGCCTTTTATGCTGGATGCTCGGGTCTCATGGTCCCTGAAACTACATTCATCAGGTTCCCTCTTGGCGACATTGAGTCTCTTATTAGTCGAAAGTAATATTTTGTTGTTTTCCAGGGGAGTTGTTTGTGGCTGAGAGTCCATTTGTACGTTTATTCATTGTTGTTCAGTTGGCGCTACTTGGATGGCGGGAGTCGTAAAAGAGCATTATCATTCAAATACTTTTTAATCAATCTGCTTTAACACTCCTGTGCAACACAAAAACAAAAACCCGTGATTCATCATGTAGCACTCCACGTGTTGCTCCTATTTTCCGTGACCTGCAGCTCCAGCTGTGTGAGCTCTCTCGTCCGTCCCTGCTGCTTAAACACACCAGCCAACTGTTCCATAGTCTGAATCGTATAGTAATGGAATTTCCCCAGAATGTTCACGCGGGCCGCCAAAACGTGACGGCAAAGCTGCTCGGCCTGTGTAAGCTGACTTTTGGCCAAATACAAAGCTGCCAGGTCCGTCATACTAGTGAGTGTATCGTGATGCTCGGGTCCTAGTACCCTCTCGCGAACCCGTCTGGCATATAACCCGGAACTCTCTGCCTCGTTCAACCGCCCTTGTCTCTGGTAGATGAGTGATAGACGAGCTATGCTGGTCAGGGTGTAGAAGTGCTCCGACCCTAGTATCTTCTTGCGAGAGTCTACCACCTGGGATTGAAGGGCCTCGGCATCGCCTAGTCGGCCCAGGTTCTGGTAGCTGACAGCCAGATTGCTTATGACCTCGAGTGTATGCAGGTGGAACTTTCCAAGTACCCGGGCACAGATGTCTAACAATTGTGTCAGGAGGGCCTCTGCCTCACCATGCCGACCCTGGTTGTTGAAGATGTAGGCCATATCTCCGATGCTGACAAGGGTGTCTGGGTGGTCACGCCCTAGTATCGTTTCGCGAGTGTTGGCCGTAGTCCTGCATAGATCTTCTGCCTGCTTCCACCAGCCCTGGCAGCTGTACAGGTACACGAGGCTCCTCTTCGTGGCCAGGGTGTCCAGGTGGTCGGGACCTAGAAGCCGAGTGCGGATGCTTAGGATCTCCAGACTGAGTGCTTCGGATGCTTTCCACCGCGACAAGTTGCTGTATGTCATGGCGAGCTGGCTTGAGGTGCATAGTGTGTCGACATGTTCTTGACCGATGATCCGCTTCTGCGCATCCAAAGTATTGAGCCCTAGCTCCAATGCCTGAGGGAGCTGGCCGTTGTCGTGGTGGGCCATGGCCAGATTCGCAGCGCAGGTCAGTGTGTCTGGGTGCGCAGCGCCGAGGGTGCGTGTCCGGAATTCCAGGACATCGCGAAGTAGCTCTACCGCATCTTTGAAGCGGGTGTGGCTGTGATGATCAAGCGCAGTTCTGAACTGGGCATCCATGTTTCAAAAGAGGTTATCCGTCATGGTTTGAAACCAATATTGACAAACTTGACGAGGACTACGACACCCTTTTATATCATTGAATATAGACAGGTTGTACAAGAGTGAAGGCAGGGGGGTAAGTGTGTAATGGTAGTTACTCTATGCGTTCGAGATGTCTGTTTGCGTGTGATTCGTCCAAGTCACCTACAATATCTGATCATATGCGAAGAGGGGGTTCGACATCATCTCCCGTTTCACACATTACAGACATCATTTCTGACACGTATGAGTGTCACTTTTGTAAACCAATCGAGAATTCACACATGGAGGGAGGTTTGACAAACATTTGGTACACATGGACTCGTGGAATGGTCAGATAATACATTGCTGTATGCGCCTTATCCGAGAGGGCCAGCCCGGAAGTCAAGCCCATCCTCCCGGATTGAAGTCGGGATCATCCTCCTGGATTGAAGTCAAGTTCATCTTCCTGGAAGTCAGGGCCATCTTCCCGGAAAGAAAGAAATCATCAGCAATTTCGGCAATGATGACTTCAATGCCCTCTTTTCAGCACCAAAAGAGGGCGGTGGTATTTATCTCGTGTGCTTTATGTGCCACAAGTATAGGGCCACGGTGTTAGACAACGTCAATAAGCTGGCTGGTGTCATGGTGGAGAGGTTGTGTATTCAAACATAATCAGGAAAAAGGAAAGGAGAGCATGAGTGTAGGGCCATTTTGCTGTAGCGGCAGGAACCTAGAAAGTGGAAAGTGGCTCCTGCCGTTTTTTGTGTTACCACTGAAATTCAGAACAGCCTCATTTTCAGCTGACATCATCACCGTCATCATTATATGACTTGAGCTCTGTCCTATTAATATCGATCTTCATTTGTCTGCTGTGTTCTAGACTTTACATTTACAAACGGGTGCCAACAGATGTTTGCAGGTGCATGCAGATATAGACGAACAGCTGCGCCTAAGCAAACTAGCAAACAGCTGCGTATCGACACACGCAGGTGTAAACACTCATAGACAGGTGCAAGTGCCGACACTCCATGACAGGTGTACACAGCTGCCCAAGATATATATCACGCGTGAAGAAATTCATAGAATTCTATCGAAAGAACTGGTAGAGTATAAAACCGAGGCTCAAATATGCTTCTCCTTCAAACTTCTCTTCTTCAACCTCCTCTCCTTTAACCTTGTTTTCCTCTCAAGCTTCGCCCCCACTAGAAAGCTTGCGACTTTTTTCTTTTCTTTTTCTTTTTCTTTTTCTTTTTTTTCTTCTTCTTCTTCTTATTTCTTTCTTTTTCCGTTAGACGTTTTCTCTACATTTCGCCATCATGGAAACCAGGCCAAGTTTGATCGAGAATGCGGCCATGGGGTCGAGCCCGCTATCAACGGCGTACCCCGGACAGGGCCACTACCCTGAATTCATGAAACCGGGGGACGAATACCTCTTGAGTGACGACAATCCCGTCACGTTTCTGACGCATTCTCACCATCAGATCAGGAGGGACAAGAACCCCAGCTCCTATGGCTGGCGTCCGATGCAGCGACGATACCTACACCGAGTAGGAAGCAGCAACGTTCGGCTGGCTTTCGATGGGCCATTGGGCCAAGAACTCGTGGGTCTCTGCCACGCTTCCACCATCGAATGGGATTCTGTCGGCCTTTATAGGCAGGGAGTCGAGAAAGAAGAGGGTAGAAACCCGGTGACGGTCCTTGTGACACTGAAGGACGTCAGTGATAGCTCTCGAGCTTTCGCAATCCTCCGGGACGTCGAGAATCTCGCTCGAGACATCTGCGATGTCCTTAAATCCCGGTATGTTAAACCAATTACTCTGCAAGAAGCGTCTGCCTTGGTCTAATCATGTCTCGCTTAGCGATTTTGACGAAACTCACGTTGAAATTATCGCGCCGGCTGGCCAGGCCTTTATGACCTTTGAAGGCTCGTCGGACATTGAAAAGGGGTTTCACGATATTCTGCACCCTGGGTCGAGCATTGGTGTCCAAGGGCAGAGTGTTTCCGGTACCTTGACTGGCTTTGTACGCGCCAACTGGCCTAACGGGAGGGAGAACACCTTCGGCCTGACGTGCCATCACGTCGTCAACGCTGGGCAACGTCAAACTATGCGCCGCATTCTTGACTCTGACCAAGTCAAGGTTACGAGCCCGTCCGAGAGCGACTACAAGGCGACGATTGAGAATCTCGAGAGCAGACTCAATACTCTCCAAGAACAAATGTTGGTCAAAGAGAAGGATAAAGAGACACGCCTCATCTTGGGGCGCTGGACTCCCCACCTTGATCAACAGCACCAGCAACGGGCGGCAGCTATTGCCAACTGCCGCGCCGATCTGGAGTCCTGGAGGAGGATGTCGGCCAGTGGTCGTCTTATCGGGTCCGTCGCTGTCTCCTCTGGACTGAGGAATCCCAGTCCCTATACCCCAATGTCTGACTGGGCGCTCATCGAGCTGGAACCAAGCCAAATCTTGCGCGCGAGAAACGAAATTTCTGAACAGGTACGTCCACAAAGTTCTCAAAAACTCCCCTTGTCTCCGATACCTTATATGCCAATATTTAAACTTGCATCTTCCTATGATCAATCGCTGATATATGTGCAGACTTGCTTGCGTCTCGAGGCGGCTGAAACGTTCGCCTCCGATACATGCCAGGCGTACGAGGTCCCAATGCCGCAGATGAACCCTGCAAAGCCAGGCCTCCTCGGCTTCTGTAGCCAAGCTCGAGAGGAGGCTGTCCCCGAGCGGGAGGTGGTACGGCTTCTGCATTCCGAAACGCCAGTGTATACATTCATGCACGGGAGATCTACTCTGTTCAACGTTGGTCTTCTACACGATGTGAGAAGTCACGTGAACACCGTGTATGAGACCGGGCGCTCTGGCCAAAATCAGCAAGTCTGCGCGAAAGCACTGGTGATACTCACCATTGATGCTAAACGGGGCTCGAGCCGAGGGCATTTCACAATGGGCGGGGATTCTGGGTGTGCAGTGAGACTCGGGGATGGACGACTGTTGGGTATTGCGTATGGTAGCAACTTCCGTGACCAAGCAGGATCTATCACCCACGTCAACATCGGCGAGAATGTCCTAGACGACATCAAGGCGGCAATTGGTGCGCTGCACGTTTCCTTTGTGGCCATATAGGGCGATTCCGATAATCGCCAAGGCATCACTGGCTCCAGAGGGTAAGGCGAGAGGTCATAGGGAGATTGAGATATTGAATCTGGGAGCGCGATAGGTACTAGAGCTTCTGCGCAAGTATAGCAGGTACTACATGTACAGTGGTTGGGAGGATCGGGGGGAGCATTGAAGAAATTACATCGCCAGTCTGCCATGTTCCCACGTTTTTGCGTTGTGAACTGTGACATCCCACGCCACACTCGTACTCCAACCCAACAATACTCACCAACACAAACATTTTCTCTAAATGTACCATGTATTTTATGTACGTAATTCTATGCTTCCCATATTTACATAATGGGCTTCTAGTCTAACAATGTATATCTCTAGATGGTTGGAAACAGCAGCGGATCCTTCAACAGACGCTCCATATGCTCCACGCCAAGGTGAACAGACACATCAACTCCATCAGCGGTCCAAGACGGCCTCGACCCCGACACGAATCCTCCCGATGAGGGCGGTGCCTCCTTGATGAGCACGATTCCATCAAGACTCGGCATGACGCCGTCGACGTACCGAATCTCCGAACCGAATCCAAAGTCGATGTCGTAAAGACCAGCACGAGCCCACGTCGTGACGAGAATATTCCGTCGACCGAGGAACGCCTGCCATATTCTCTGAGGAGACTTCTCCAGGGCGACAGTGTGAAGATGGGCCGACAGGCTGTCCCGACTGGTCATGATGGAGATGGTGCTCCTGACCTTGCTGGCAATGGGCCCCAGAGCTCCCCTAGAGCCGATCTCTCCAGCGGGCACTTCAACCTTGGTCATGATGATGGGGGACCCCATGAATGAATCACCCAGACCCAAGGCAGAGCGAAGACCAAGAACCAGGTTGCAGTAAACGGGACCGTCCTCCTCTTTGGGCTGGCGGGATCGCATGATGCAAGAGTACACATGAGCCAAGAGAGCGTCGTGCTTGCTGATCCTCAGTCCCTTCGCCTCGGATCCCTTGGTGGCCTTGCTCCACAGGAAATCGACCTGCTCCTGGGTGAGATGAATGGTGTAGTCTGACACAGGTGCTTGGACATCCCATTCTGCCCAAGGAAGAGGAATGCCCGCCGGGGCCAGCTCCTCCTCCTCAAACGGCCCAGGGGGCTTTCCAGGCGGGATCCACCAGTCGAACCTGTGCAGTGGCAACACCTCAGTCTTCTTGGCGATGACGGGGTCCAGCTCATGGCCGTTGATGTCGCCAGCAGCCAGCTCATCCAGCCTACCAGACTCAAACACAGGAGCGAGAACAGGTAGCTCAGAGCCAGACACGAAAGCTTGACTGATCCTTGTCCAATCCTTGACGAAGTGCACGAGGCCGGATATGTCTGCCAGGGGATGCGCAACCTTTGCGGCCAGGACAAAGCCACCACATGCAAGGGTTGTGCACTGAATAGCCATGACGGGCTTCTTGAGGCCCGTCTTGGCATCAGCCTCATTGGGCAGCAGAGCATTGGCCATGTCGCATGGACTGCCGAATATAGCAAGCTTATCGTCACTGCGGTTCCAGAGAGGTTGATCGTTAGTCCTCCCGCTCTTGTAAAGAGAGTCCAGGGTGAGGGGACTGGTGGCAGTGGTGAAATCAACGCCGACGTCTGAGGACCCCCCAAACTGGGTGTACACCCGCCCAAAGCGACGTCCATGAACCGGGAAGTGGTCTTCTTCAGCGGGGATCTGAGTGATGGACTTTAGAAGGCCGCTCCACTGGGGGTAGGAATTGAGAGTGGTGCTGAGGGTCTGGCGGAGATGTCCTGGGACGTCGGACACGTCCATATCCTTTGGTCGCTCAAAAAGCCACATGGCGTTAGTGAGGGCAAAATTGGCCACCGTCGCGTCCAACATGGACAGCAGCATAGTCTGTTCATCTTGCGCTTTCTGCGGATGAACTCGCTCCTGTTTGAGGATGGTGATGTCGTCTGAGAGTGTCATTTTGGGTGCCAATTGATGATGTGATGCCTTTAGGTTTCTAGGATGTGTTGTTATTATCCAATTCTCAACGGGAATAAGAAAAGAGCCCATGAATCAGGATATGTGTCGTCTTTTTAAATCATTTTGATTTTTGATCTGCCGCGCAATCAGTCCAGGTCGATATGGATCGAATGCCGAATGCATGTAAGCATGAGTGGACACTGGATGTAAGCATATAGTGGGCACTCCATGCGAGCAGGAAGCGCTGGGCACGATAGCATCACCATAGCATCACCATGAGTCATTGGCACTAGTACTTTTTGGAACTACGGGCATTGAGAAAGAAAAAAAATGAAACACGGAAAGAGATAATCAACAGATTCATAGGGAAAGACAAACTCAAGTTTGAAGGTGAATATATATACATTTATATAATTGAAGTGGATAATGTACACGTCTTCAATGTCCAATCCGTTGAATGAACCCTTAGATCTTGCCAATTCCAGCAGTGTCAACAACACCCTTGGCTACCTCGGCAGTCGAAGCAGAAGCAATGTTGCTCAGACCAGAGAACTTGGACAGAACACCGCTATCCGAGCCGCTGAGGGTACCAGAGCTGCCGAAAGCGTTGGTCTGGCAGTCACGGCCCAGGCTGCTGGAGCAGGCAGAGGCAGCAGAGGCACCGACAACACTGTAGAGCTCACCGGCGCGGGCAGAGCCAGTGTCCTCGGGGGCATCGACGTTCTGGAAGACACTGCCCTCGACGAGGACGGAGCCACCTTCGCCAATCTCGAAGCCGTGGGCGGCGTTGTACCAGTAGTTGTTGACGGCGTGGAGGACGGTTCCTCCGCCGACCTTGGGGGCGCGGCCTGAGACGTTGTGGATGTAGTTGTTCTTGTAGGTGATTTGGTCGTCGGAGCCCTGTTCTCATGTTAGTATTTTTTCCTCTTCTTTGTATTGTCCTGATGATATATTGGAAGGACGGAGTCTTACAGTAAAGTAGTTGGTCCAGTAGTGGCGACCGTCGCAGGTGGCGGACCAAGAAGTGACACCTAGATAATATGTGAGTTTTGAGAACAAGGAAGAATGGAATATAAAAAAAAGGAGACTAACCATCAAACTCGCAGTTGGAGACAGTCACGCGACCAGAGGCAGACTCGCCAAAGACGAGGTGCTGACGACCAATGAGAGAGGTCTTGACGTGGTCAATCCAGATCATGTCGGTTCCGGCCAGAGTAATGGCATCACCGCCCCCTGTGTTACCATTGATTAGCTCCTGTGTCTTTATACAGTAAAGTACATGTGGCACGAGCCAATGCATGAAATAACTTACAAACGTATTCAGGGTTGAGGTTGGTGACGTGAATGTTCTGAATAATGACATTCTTGACACCGTTGGCCATGCGAAGACCCTTGCCCTCGATGACACCAGCGCTTCCAACACCAATGATGGACTTGTCAGAGGCGACCTCGATGGGGTTCAGACCAGCCTCGTTGTAGGTGATGGAGCTGACGGTAGGAGCATCAGGCTGGTAGTTTGTGCACCAGTCATCCTTGTTGATGGCGAGCTGGCATCCGTCGGCGGTGCCCCAGGGAGCGCAGCCAGAGCCGGTGGTGGTGCCGTCGTAGTTGCGCAGGTCAAACTGCTTGGTGATGTAGACGACGCGAGCCTGGTCATCCTCGAGGTAGGAGACCAGCTCCTCGGCCGTAGAGGGAGTGACGGTAGAACCACCAGCACCGCCAGTTACACCGGTAGCGAAGCCCTCGACAGTAGGGGTAGCACGGATGGCAAGAGCGGAAGCCGTGTTGGCGACGGACGCCGCGGCGAAGAGAATCGAGACCAGCCCCATTGTTTGATAAAAGAATGTAATAAGAAAAAAGAATGTAAGGTAGTTTAAGAAAAACAACAAAGAATGAATGGAAACGAAAGGACCGAGGATGGGAAACGAAACTGACGAGGTGGTGATCACATTCGAGAAAACAATCTGCAGCTTCTTCATCCTTTATATTCCTAACGGATAGTTAACAGGACGGGGCCGCCCCCATTGAAGCTTGAGCCGCGTGGCTTCCATGTTTGCTGCCAAGAAACAATGACACCCCGGTTCAAACACCCATGATGAGTTCGCGACTGGTGTTCTCATGCCATGATGGCGCATTGCCCTGCTTGGCCCTCTCAAGTTATGGGCCCTCATACTCTAATGTGGATGAAACTCGAGCAGGGGGGGAGAGTAGAGTGCAACGGATGTCTAGAGGTCGTATGATGTAGCGATTTTAATGGCTCGCTACTGAGGTGTGGAGTCTCGTTGCACTTGTCGTTTCAAGTAGACTGCTAGAGCAATATCGTTGATACACGACGTACGTGGTGGGAATGCATTAGCCAGCGGTCGCAAAGAACATTGATTCTATTCAGCTATGCTTTCTTCTATGGTAGATCTTTGTATTGTAAGTCTTCTATATATCAATATCAGAATGAAGCATCGTCATTTTCATGAGATCAGAGACACGAGAGTGATCTAGATGCTGTGGAGTCTAGTTCAATGGTCCAAGCCGTTAGCGCGTTGCCTTACTCTGTAGAACACCGAAACAGGACTCCGTGTTTCGGCCACTGCCACTGCCCCTGACGGGTTTAAACATGGACGAACCTGTTCTTGTTCTCGGCATACTCGGTCCTTGTTAATCTGATCAATTAGCTGTCCCGAGGTTCCGAGGAGCGTCCCAATGTCCCCCCCCGTTCTTTATTGAATTGCGGCAGGTATAGTAGTCGGCGGCGGCAACAATTAATATACTGCCAACGGTGTACCAAAAAATCAAGTTCTTTACCGCATTGAGATTCCCTGCTATTTATTTTCGTCACCAACATCACCGTCGGTGTTTCCGTTAAACACAGGCCACGCAATTCCACTGCCCGTTTAGACCTTACTACGCGCCATTAAGACGTCCGGACCATCATCCGAAGCTGCGGCTTTAGCCGTGTTCTAACTTCTAGAGGGTTTAGAACAGACATAGGTCAATCAGACGATGGTGGGATGATCTCTTTTGAAACAATCAAGCCACGTTTGGAGCTTGGTTGTACAGAGTATACGTCAACAGACTAATAGCAGCTTCACTGGCGATATCCGCTATTGTATGCTTATTTTCCAGGTTTGTTTGCTTATTCATTTAATGTTTGTTCCGTTCTCGTGCTATATGTAGTTTATTTCATTGTCCCGTACTCAAATGAATACATCAATAGATTCATATCTAGATGTACGGAGTACACTAGTAGGGGGACATGAAAGCTGCACCCTTGTCTCAACTACAACTACCCTAGAACGGAACAAACTTCTCGTGTCCATCCCAGAGACTCACAAGAAGAGACCTTTCTCCCTTCCAAGGTGTTCGTGCATGCTGTCAATTGATATCATGGTTAGCTAACCGTTGACAAAGTCCTTTCAGAAGAACCACCACTTACCTGAACAGTATAGTTGTCCACCAAGGCCACATCGCCATTCTCCCAAGGGACCAGAAACCCAATATCCTCCTGAATCTCGAGATACTTCTCGAGATACTCCCTCGGAATCTCAGATCCATCTCCATATGTCGTCGGCAGATGGATACCCCCGTCGGTGCCCTTGTACGGAGGGTCAAGGGCCTTGCGGTCCCTCTGTCTCCCGTAGACACCTCCAAGGCCATTGAAGAGGACCGGCTGACCTGTCGAGCCGATGCGACGAACAGCAGGGAGACGCTGCAGCACGTGGAGCGCACCGTTGGACTGCCACTCTGCATCGGCCTGCAGGCGCGTCTTGAGGACGTGCTCCGTCTTGCGCCGCTGCGTCTCAAGGGAGTCACCTTCCTCAATGTCAAAGCCGTATGAGTCTTGCCAGTTCCAGCCGATCGTCTTGGACTCAGGGTCACTCTTTTCAGGATAATACTGGCGGCCGACGATGTCTGCATGCAATGTAAGTACTTGTCATTTTACACTCAACGTCATATTGGAGACTCTTACGCTTCTTGGTGAGACCATCGAGAAACTCGGGAAGCTCTTTGGCTACACGGTCATACAGCTCAATCGTTGATAGGAGGGGCGTCTGGCCGCCCTCGTCAGGCACCTTCTGCGAGTTAAAGAAGAGGATCCCGGGGAACACGGCGCTCCTCCCGTACTCGTTGTGGAAGTAGAAGCGGATGTGCGGGGGTTCCTCGTTGGCGGTCTTGACGTTGTCGCCGCGTGTCGTCCGCTTACCCGATAGACCAACCTCCTGGTGTGGCTGCGGGTAATGGAATGCTTTGGTGATCTTGGAGAAGTCCTCGGCTGTTTTCACGGGAAGACCGCGAAACAGAATGGCACCGCCTATGTTTGATATCAGCGTTAACAAAATCCCCCCGCATCTCACAAATGTTGGATATCACGCACGGTTCACCATGTTCTCTTCAAATGCTCCCTGGTTAGCCAGCGACTCGAGGTGGGCTGCTGCCTCATCGGCATCGCGAAATGGCGAGGATGACTTGACACGGATGCCGAGCGGGAAGGTCTTTCCGTGAACATTGCGCGCGCCTGGGATGGGGAAGGTCTCCAAATGCGCGCTGCTGTTGATCAAGGCCTCAGTTGTCGCCTGAGGAACAATGTTGGTCTCTGTGACTACCGTTGTCGACGACATCTTGCCAACTGTTATGATATCGATCTTGACGTGTGTGATTGATGCCTATATCCCAGGGTTGAAAGTTATGACATTGAAGTTATGAGTGCCGCTTCCTTGTTAATGAATTAATTAATACATGTATTGTTCCAAAGGAGCAAACCGATCGCATTACCAAGCACAGACACTCTCTAAAATGCACGATGGTTGAGAATCTGTTTTAAGGAAGTTCTGGGCGATATCAAACATTCGCCAATCGTGGGGAGAATGGCATCATCATGCAAGTCTGACCCAGTGGAATTGCCGCGTAACCAGTCGGTTCTGTCTCAATATTTGCTAAGAATCGGTATTGGAGATATCGCCCTGCATTTGCCTCCCTCTGTATGGCTCTATCTTATTGGTAGGGCTGTCATGGTATAAGTCGTGATCCTGGCTAAAATGGTATAATGGCATTTTCATCAAGGCCCCGGCAGGGATGACAACCTGATCGTGACATTATTCCCGACCTCAAATGTCCACAATGCGAGCTAGTTGGAGAAATAAGCCCGGAGTTTTTACTAATTCCCATTTCAATGCTGATGGCCGTTTATATACATGTACACTACTATTCCCCTCTAGACAGGAGGATGAACTGACTACATGTACGCGTGGTGTCAATCATTGAATTCTTCTTTGCATCACCCTATACACGGTCCTTCAGCATATGCTCGGTTTGAACGATGGTGTTCCCCAATTCGAGGCGTCATGCCAAAAAGGGAGATCCTCACCACAACGCCGAGTCGGGGGAACATGTTGGTGCGCCTAGAAATGTCGGCAATCCGTCATGGAAAAGTTACTTGTGGGATTCTTGGGATAAGGATCCTGAAGTGAGTGTCTTGATATCCAACTCATATCATCAATTCAATCAACTGACAGTTCATCGTCGCATAGGAACGTCGACTTATCCTCAAGGTACGACATAACGACCTCGCCTCACAGCATCATCAATGTGGTAACTAATACATTGTTTAACTGAATTAGTTGGACCTCACTCTGATGACATTTGGTTGTCTTGGAACCTTTATCAAATATCTTGACAAGTATGCAAAGCACCGACATCCAGTCTCCAGCACAAGACAGCAAGAACCGAAAGAAAACTAACATTGAAGACATCAGGTCGAACCTTCAAAGCGCCTTTGTAAGCGGCATGAAGGAGGATCTTTCCCTCTACGGCAATGTACGTATCCCAATCTCCCGGGACCATGGACATCAGCACTGACATATCTCTCTAGGAGCTAAACTACGCCAACACAGCATACCAAGTGGCCAATGTACGTTTATATCCCCTCAAGCTCTTCATGGCAAACACAGCTAATATGAAAGTATAGATGGTCGCACTCTGGCCCACTAACTTGATCCTCACCCGCGTCAACCCAAGGTGGTTCATCCCATTCTTGGAGATGGCATGGACACTCATGACCTTTCTACAGTCTACGATGAAGACCCCAGGCCAGATGTATGCCCTTCGCGCTATCCTTGGTGTCTTTGAAACCGGCCACTACTCGGCAATTGTGTACCTGTGCGGATCGTGGTACAAGAGGAACGAGTTGGCACGCAGACTGGCCCTTATCAACATTACCACTGCTATTGGCCCCATGTTTTCAAGCTACCTTCAGGCGGCGGCCTACAGCGGACTGAATGGCGTGCATGGTCGGGCTGGTTGGCAGTGGCTATTCATCATCGACGGTATGTTCTCAATATTCTGTTGAACATGCGGTTGTATTCTGACAGGACTAACGATATCTACAGGCATCATCTCTGTCGGCGTCATCATCCCCCAGGTCTTCTTCTATCCGGACGTCCCTGCTCGTCAAAAGCCAGACCGTCTGTTTACTGAGCGGGTGCGTTACCAATTCCAACTCTAAGTCCATACCGTCTCTTTCGTGCTAACATATGAGCACAGGACATTGAACTTGCCAGAATCCGGAACCCTCTAGAAGGTCGTGTGCGGCAGGGTGCATTTACCCTGAAGCAGATGAAGCGATGGGTTCTAACACCGGATATTGTATGTATACACCACCTCCTACTTCAACCACTTCTACTGCTAACATTCATCTTCTAGTGGATGCTTTGGGTCATTTCCTTGTACGTGTGCCTCAGAATGAAGACAATCTTCATATTTTAACAAGGGAGTTAATACATGTGCTGACATATCTCTAGCTGCAACGCCGTCGTTGACCAGCCCCTAAACTCCATGTCCTTCTGGCTGAAAGCCTGGAATGAGATCAAGCCCGGGTCCTACACCGTTCCTCAGATCAGTATGTCATACCCCGAGACTTGGGGTTATTGGTAACATTGAACGTTGGAGTTCCCAGAAGCTAACTTTATATAGACAACTACACCACCGGTATTCAGGCAGTCATCGTCGTTGTGACTCTGGCAATGGCCTGGTCCAGCGACACCTGGCTCCGTGGCCGCCGCTGGCCCATGCTAGTTGTCGGTGGTGGCGTAAGCGCTATCGTCTGTCTCATTCTCGCCAGTACGCCCGTGTTCCCCAGTAATCGCGCCGGACGCTGGGTCCTGTACTACCTCTCTGGGTTCTGTCAGGCTAGTAACTCCATGTTCTGGGCTTGGACACAGGAGACACTGTCTGGTGATCCGGCCACACGTGCGTTTGCCTCGGCTGGTCTCAATGTCTGGGCATCTCTTGCTATCGCTGTCATCCCACTTGGTCTCTTCCAAACAGTCGATCAACCTGCTGTCGTTGCTGGTAACTACGGTGCTGCTGGCTTTGCACTTCTTCACGTCATCACTGCGCTATCGCTGGCCTTTATTCAGCACCGGCGTGGAAGGCTCTCTGTCATTGACACTCCGGAGATAGTCCCTGGTCCTTCTGTGGAGGATTCATCATCCCACTCTGAGGATAATGCTGGCGAGGGGAGTCATCAGACCAAGACGCACGCAGTGTCTACCGTCGGTGATTCTGCTTCTATTGCCGAGTCGAGAGCGGGATCAGCAGCACGATGATGTGGTGGGTGTGCCTGAAACGAATTGACTCTTTCTTACGGAAGGAACTGTCAAGATCGTCATTGATTCATTTCATATTGAGCTACTCAAGTACGTGTATAGGCCAATAGAATAGATTCCGATCACAATATATATCTTTACCACAATGATGAATGAACATTCAGAAGTACATATAAGCCCAAAACAACCCAGACGCCAAAGACCAAGAACAGCCCCCTAACTGGCCATGGCAGCCCATACAACAGTGTGGGCGCTGGCTATAGACGAGATATTCTCTTGATTCTGAGCCAAAGCCCTGGCATGTCCAACGCCGTGCCAGTGAGCTATCCAGAACAGACAGTCTCGAATATGACTAGCTATATCCTCGGGGATAACGTTTTCCTGAATCCCGACCAAGTAGAGCGGGTATATGGCCAAGATGCCTCCGGCCGACGGACCAGGGCGTACTGGCTCTGAACGGACAAGAGCTGCTTCAACATTCTCAATGAGGAAGAACGGTATCGACGCCAGCATGGCGTGTATAGCGGGGAGCATTTCCTTTTTCAGCCGGCTTGCTATGTCTCTCACCTGGACATCATCTGGAAGGAGCGCAGCGCACTTGGCGGCTGTGGCAGCGAACATGATGATGACTTTTCTACACACAGACCACACTGAGGCCACCCATACTACATGTACAGAATATCAGCCAATGTTCCCTGGGCTTATAGGTCTCTTATCACGAAACTTACTGTCCATGTAGACGTCTACCGGTCCAGGCCAAAAGACCTCCCCGTGAAGGCCAGATGTCTGGGCCCTTCCGGCGTATCCCACGCATCGGGGCTTCCAAGAAAGAGGACAGCTCTCACAAAAGTCTATGACCCTATAGAACACTGTCTCGACATCTATGGCCAGTTGTTGTAGTTCCGTTTCCCACACTAGTGTGCCACCTCCTCCATTGAACAGCGCACGTGCCCGTTTGGACACCAAGGCGAATCCAAGGCATATGCTGTTCAGCTCTGGGGACGATGCGTCTAACATCGGGGCAATTAGTAGTCGTGATTCAATCAATTGCGCGATATTCCCCTTCTCAACGTCCTTCATGAATTTAGAGGGTGCATGTGGTGTGCGCATGCGCATAACGGCTGTTATGCCATCTGCGTGTACACGTATCTTGTGACTGTTTCTGTCTTGCAATAACGATAGTGATGTCAACTTTTGTTTTATGGTCAGCGTATACATTCCCTCTAAGTCCATGTCTATGATCAAAAGCACTGTATTTACCTCGTATAAGCCAAAGAGTGTGATGATAGCCAAAGCCTTGGGTGACTGCATAAACGACTCATCCGACAGCCTCATTCGAAGCAACTGGATACCGTCATTGTAGAGGTATTGAGACCTCTTGACGAGTCCAGAATTGTTCTGCCTCTCGCCAATACTGCACAGCACAATGGCTTTGCCTGCCCTGACCACATCGGGATCTCCCTGACGCAACAGCCTCAATACACCCTGTAGGTAGCCGCGAGAGAGGTCAGAACTCGCGGGACGGATGCAATAGTCGCGTATAAATAGTTCAACTGCATTGGAAGTAAGATAGTCATCTCCCATAGGGAGTTGTCGAGGAGGTGTTGGTAGAAATGCGTCGTATCTGCGTGAGAAGTGCTGTCGAAATATTGTATCTCCCTGTGACGTGTATCCCAAGCATTTCCGCTTAGTTCTCACGCAAGCATCACACGCCTGTAAAAAGGAAAGAGTGAGTCTCGTATGCGCCCGGGGTATCCGGTGATGTTGCTACTTACAGGTCTTGTCTCATCGCACTACCATTTAGTCAGTTTCAAAGATTGAGGGTAGTCGACATATAGGAGGGACTCGAGACTCACCTTTTTCTTGCGAAGCTTGCACGTGCGACATCCTTTTGAAACGCCGTGATTGACCATGATGGTGTCTTGTTAGTAGATGATCGTTGATGGAGGAGAAGGGAATATGCAAATGGTCTTACCGCTGTTAGAAACGTCCGGACATTGCCACCAATGTCCGACAAGTTGTCAGCACATTGCGGAGTTAAGACTCACAAGTCTTATTCTGTAGCTGACATTCTATCTATATGTGGGGATATTCCATTATACATTTGATACCCGTTTCTGTCGTTACATCCATTGACATTCATTAGTCAAAAGTATGTGAATGTATGTACGAAAGAAAATGCCATTCAAACAATGACTTGGCCTCAATTGTGTAGAACTCACCTTGGTGCTCTCGGGTAGGTCAAGGGCTTTCCGGTATTCACTATCCACCAGCGTTGTCCAAACGCATGTCGGGTAGAGGTATATACGAGTGTATGCATAGGAGCAATGGCTACAACTTGAGCTCGATATCATATATATAATCATCGTCAATAAGAGGCGCATCTTTATTGTCCTCTTATACATGTCCACGAGGTCTCGGGGCCGTCGGATGCGGTCCGGGTCCATATATCAATACATGCATGTGCATGTGCAAGTGACCGAACGGCGCCCAATCTCAAACGTGTTTTAAAGGCGATGCATCAATGATAACTTCGTTGTACTTTTCCCTTGCTTCTGAAGAATAATACTGTGACTCTATATCTACATAATGAAGCATCTCAATCCCATTCATATCTAGAATCAATCGCGTTGTTGAGGGCTGTCTGCGGGTATAATCGGACGCACGAAATACATGTACCTGAGTGCATGCAATCCCGCCCTAAAATCACGTCTTCAATATTCCCGTCTCGTACTTCCACACTCTCCTCATCTAGACACAGGTAGCGATGGAACATGAACGAAAGCGCATACTGCTTAACTTCACATGGTCTCTTCACACTTAAGCGTTCCCGCCCAAGACAACATGACCTCTTTGCCCGAGTCAAGTGACATACCGTCCTTGAAACGCACGCGACAGGCTTGCGACCCATGCCGGTATGACCAGGAAATGCCCCCGTTAGATATATGTACTCAGACCCTCGTGCCCTACAGTCGTAAAAAGTCCAAGTGCTCCGGAGAACGTCCGGCTTGCACAACGTGCGACCGACTGCGGGCCCCGTGCTCTTATACCACAACATACAATGCGGACAATTCATTTGTGCATGCGCAAGCTCCGCCGGCATCTGAAACGGACTCGGATCCCCGGCCACGGCAACCCGAGGACCTAGAGACTCCCTCAGCACAGTGGGTATGTCGTATCCGGCCGTGTTGACAATCCCGGCCCGTGTCCCTACTCTACTCTTTGGAAAGGATGCTAACTACGTTGATCTGTGAACCCGCTGATTAGAAGAACCGCATTGAATCTCTAGAAGCAACACTCGCCAATGTAGTGGAGGGTCTCAGAAACCGCCCATCCTCGGACCTACCACCGGCCTCACCACCAACCGAGACACATCCCGACCCAGGATCGGGATGGCGCCGGTCGTCCATGGCCTCGCAACCAGGCTTGGCTTCGACCCTGACTGAGAGCCCGACGGTGTCAGTTAATGTAAACCAGGACAATACCGCTACTCGCACCCTGTCAGATGAGCAGGTCCTCAACCTAGCAGCTGTCTATCTCAAGTTCTGCGACTGCCAGCCTCTGCCGCTGTTCCCCAGGCACGATTTCGTATCGACCTTGCCGCGCCGCGATACCAGCGTCATATTCAGCGTTGTTGCTCTCAGCTCAAGATTTGCTACCGCGACAGTGGGCACCCCTAATGACCCCGGTCTGGATGCGGCGTCGTATGCTAGTGCAGCGCGCCGTCGAGCCATGGCCCAGGTGACAGCGGGCTGTGTCGAAATATCTACACTGCAAACGCTTTGCCTCCTGGCACTCCTCAACCTGCATAGTAGGTACATGATCCTTTTCTCCCGCGTTGCTGCCACCCCCACATCGACATGTACTGACCCCCTTTTATTGTTACAGATGGAAATATGACACTTATGCGCGTGCATATATCCTTAGCCGTGACATTGGCTCGTTGTGCCCAACTCGATCATGAGCCGGTAACTCCCAGAAATGACCGATTGATAGATGAGCAAAGGCGTTGCTACTGGAGCATCGTGCTACTGCAGAACCTCCTCGGCGACGGTACTCCCACGATGCCGCTCTCCTTAACCACGTCATCGCCTCGTCTGTTTCCCTATAGCGCGACAAATCCGTCTGCATCAGCTGCTGATCACACAAGTAACACGGCGACCGCTTCAGACAGTGAAAGGAATGGGATCGTTCACGTCGTCGTGAAGCTTAGTGAGGTCTGGTTACAAGGCCAACATTACATACGAACCCGGGGCCGGTCGGAGCGCTCCATACCCCCATGGGCCTCTGGATCAATGTATTCTGGCGTCGTACAGCTGGTCATGGACCTAGGCCGTCAGCTGCCTCCCATGCATCGATATCGCTCTGTGCGGCCTACTAGTATTGGATCGCGGGAGCTCAACGACAACCGGGAATACTGGGCTCCCTGGCTCCTCAGCCGTCTACTGTATCACACAACCATATGCATACTCAACCATCCCATTCTCATCATGATTCAGCTGCAAGGGTGGGATGGTGTGCCTGAGCTGTTTCTCCAACAGACCAGTTTCCAACGGAACCACCACACGTCCTGGCTTCTGCACTTTGTAGATTTCCTGCAGTCCAGGCAGTTTCATATCTCCGATCCGCTCTTCGCCTATTGTGTTTCTGTATTAGCAACTATAGAACTGCACCAGAGCTTTGTGGAGGACGACAAGGCCAACCACAAGAAACAGCAGCATCAGCAGCAGCGACGGTGCAATTACGACAAATGTTTGAATCTTATACTCATGTTAAGTAGTACATGGCCATACCTAGACTCAGTTGTAAGACCTGCCTCTTTCCCATCCTCGTTTCATCTACTGGCTCCTCTTCTTCCTCCGAGATGACACAAGCACCACAGACTAACACTATCTCTCAAGGCAAAGAGGTTACAGCGTCTAAAGGCGGATATGGTCGCGTCTTACGAGTCGAACCTCTCCAATTCCGATAGCAACGTACGTATCGACATCTCGAGCTTCTTTACCATCCTAGACATGGCCAAATTCTTCTCTTACGACGGTCAATCTGGGTCTGGAGGGTCCATGTTTGGGAGAACGCTATCTCCGCATCCACATCCCGAGCCGCCGCAGCGTGCCGATTTAACCCAGTTACCTCGCATCACTGAGATGGAGGGCTCGGCCGGGACATCCCTACGACCTTCAACTGGCGCTGATCTCCCATGGAGCTTCCCGCCTTCCAATCAACCGCTGTTTGTCTCAGACGAAATGTCATATCCTGTTGAAAAGATATTTGGCAACAACTTCTCCGCGAGTCTGGACACCTGGGATGCTATGATGGGACCTCTTAACTCGGATACATTGGATCTTGATGTGTAGTACAGCAGGTGGCAATTGAAAGTTGTCATATGACCAACATATATCTAGTCTGCCTATCGATGTTTTTGCTCTCCATGATATTGTACGTCACTAAACGGCCCTCGCCCTCAGATGCCTTGCTGGTGCATGTGTCGTCCATAGCCGTCCTCTAATATATATATCTGAATGACATGTTTTCCCTGTCAGTGATGTCTATGAGGTTATCATTTGGCCCCCCGATACCATTGCCATCATTGCCGACATCATCGGATCCCTGTATCTTGTCGCGTCTGTTGTTTTCCCATTTCAAGTAGAAGAGAATGGAACAAGCACTCAGGAAGACACCACAGCAGCAGCCAATCATTCCAAAAAAGCCCGTCGGGTACCGCGGTGCCTCACGGGAAAGAAACATCTGAGGTCCAATCATGTTACCTACACAGTAGGCCACAAATACCTGCGGAGCAATGAGATTGAAGTTAGTGATACATGTAGTTTCCTCTCTTGAGATAGTCGGGGAGTTGTTCTTCCTACCATTGAAGTGACTGTGGCCTTTCTAGTGAAACCTCCCAAGTTGGCTGAAAGGAGAGTCAACTTGAGGGGCACACTAGCAGCAAAGGACTGCATCAAGCAGACACCAAAGAATCTCCCCCATATGTTACTTGAAGGGATGAAGTTGACCATAAAGGCACCGACAAGAGACACAATTGTGAAGCCGAGGATGCAGACAATACGCCTATTGTGCCACCATCTTGTTGCAAGAACACCAGATAGGAGGAACATGATCTGAAAAGCGTACATTAGCAGCTTCAGGAGGAGAGAACGTAGTTTTGAGAATCCTATTCCTTGGATGATCAAGCTGCTAAACTGAACAAATTGGTCAATATCAGCGAGGCTTGGGGGGACAATGTAGGGTAAGGCTTACATTGGTCATGGCCCCGTTTGGCACCGCTCCAAAGAGCTGCAAGATGAACGAGAGCCAGCAGAATGGATCTCTCAGACTGTCCACCACCTGGTAGATCTTGTAATGGTTGTTCTTGATACCAGTCTTGTTGTCTTGTACCCTGGATATGGCTTTTGCTCCTTGCTCCCTATCAAGGAAGCGGGCATTCACCGGGGTATCAGGGAAGTAGTAGAGCATTGAAACACCCCACACCATGTTGATAGAGCCGACGATGAGGAACCCAGCCTGAGTAATGATTGAACATGTACGAGTCAGCTTAGGGTCATCGAGTGTTGTCAACCAATAGCTTAAGCTTACACGCCAAGAAGCGAATTGCCGAAGATGACCAATTCCGTAGAAGAGAAGACTTCCGAGAAGGCCCCCAATGGCATTACCAATGAACCACGAGCTAATGCGACTCATCTGCTCAGACCTCTTATACCACATCGCCGTGACCAAGTTGAAGCCAGGGGATATAGCTGACTCTGATACACCAAGCAGGAATCGTACGGTAAGTAGACCGGGAGCATTCTGCACTGCAGCTGTAGTGAGAAGGACTGTGGCCCAGCAGATCCTGTTGCAGTTAGTATATGAATACCATTGCGCTGTAGAGATACTCACATAGTGGTCGCGAGTAGCTTTCCCAGCGGCAGTTTGACAAGGAGAATCGACATTGGGTACGAAGCCAAAAGGTAGCCTAAATAAAAGATGCTTCCAGCCCAGGAGTACTCTGTTCCCTTCAACTTCAGATCGTCTTTCATGCCAAGAACGGCCGCATCGACGAGGGTGTTTTTGTCAATGAGTTGAAGGGCATATGTGATGGTCAGAATTGGAATCAGACTAAAGGTCAAATGTCAGTAACCGTGTAGCCAGTCCATTGGGGATTCAGGGACATGGTTTTCATCATACTGGATATCAATTCTCCTGGCAAGCTTCGCGTCTTCCTCTGGTGTTAATATTTGCTGGAATTCATGAGTGTCCCCTTCTTGTACCACGGTGTCGATATCCTTGAGGCCAATGGAGTTGCCATTCTTCACAGTGTCGTGGATATCGAGGTTCTCGATATCAGACCTGGTTGTGCCCATGGTCTCATGTAATGGATGAATAAGAGAGCTGATATTAAACAGTGCAGTCCAATGATAAACAAAAATGTTTGTGAGGCTGCCTGTATATACAGCCCAACGGAAGGTCTCCCGGATGGTTATATATCATCTCCGTCGGAGCACATGCTACAGATATGGTGTCAAATGCAAATGCGGTTGCGTCTTATACATTGCCTACTCTGCATCTCCGTATGAAGTGATACCGGACCTTTGTATCGGGGACCGGTGCCACGTCTATAGCCCTCATTGATATACATCATCCCCTACGTATACTCTACATGCCCTACGAAACGTCAGCTCCAACTAGAGTTTCTCAATTCTATAAAATGGCCGATAGATACAACATTTAGTGTCATTTTCATCAGCTAGATGGATATTTAATTGGCATGCTCTTGCAGGATGTTCGTTCTCTTCCTCGTGGTCGTCAGATACGGACCGGGAGCGGGGGCGGAAGCGGAAGCGGCCCGGTTCTGCTGCCGCCCCCGGGCTCGGGCTTTTGACACAAAAACGCTGTTGATTGCATCATTTTTTAATCAAGGCAGAGAAGTTCACTGCCCCGCTTACACCATCAAATCTCAAGCTGCCATGAGGCTGTGTATTCATTCGGTGCTGGATTGACCTGTCCCGGGTCCTGGCACCAAGAACATACATGCACAAGTACGGCTTCAATCATAGACCTTTTTTCCAAAGTCACAAGCAGCAGTCCTCCAGTAACAGGATGCATGAAAATCCATCCCGTGACAGCTCGAGCAGTCGCACTGTTCCCGAAGCACGATATCCGCCACCCGGGACCCTACGAGACGACAGTGACCCAGACGATGAACGGACGCCACTACTCGAGGATGCCCGACTACCTCGCCACGACCAGGACGCCAACGTGACCAAAGACGGTGCGTTGTTGAGTCGGACCATGATCACAGTCCTCCTAATAGGTTAGCAATGCATACCCGTGACTCAACAATCAGCTCTCCAGCCTTATAAACACACACTGTCCTGTAGGCGAACTGGTCTCACACGCAGACACGACCCTCATATTTGCCACGGCACCACAAATCGCATCTGAACTAGGAAGCTTACGCGGCGTCGGATGGCTCGCAACTGCCTACATACTGGGCGTATGCTCTGTGCAGCCTCTCTACGGAAGGCTCAGCGACATCTTTGGTAGGAAGCAGATGCTCCTGTTTGCCTATGGCGTCCTCTCGTTTGGATGTGTCCTGTGCGGCCTGAGCAGAAACCTAGTGCAGATGGTTATCTCCCGCATCATCAGCGGCTTCGGCGGTGCCGGTGTCATGACCATGGCCTCCATTATTATAACGGACTCGGTCCCCAGAAATGAATTTGCCAAGTACCGATCCTACGTCAACCTGGCCACGACCCTCGGTAGGAGCATCGGGGGTCCTATCGGTGGACTGGTTGCCGACGCACTGGGTTGGCCATGGCTCTTTTGGGGTCGTCTGCCGCTTTTTGCCATCTCGGTCGCCTTGATTCTCGTTTCATTGCATGACCCAGCTAGCGAAGAAGATGTGGACGAAAGTGAGCGACGACACTCGTTCCATGAAAAGTGGGAAAAGGTTGATGTCAAAGGTGCTGTACTTCTGTCAACGGCTATTGTGTCATTAATACTCCTACTCGGATCTATTGACAAGGGTTTTGGTACCCTCTCATTCTTCGTTCCGCTCGCATCGACACTTGTCTTTGGATACCTGTTCGTTCGCGTTGAGCTGTATAGTGCCAAGTCGCCCATCTTTGACCTCGGCATTCTCGCCAGACGCAACGTCGCTCTCTCCTACCTAGTGGCTTACTTGCAAGTTTTCTCTCAAGTCGGAATGATGTTCTCCGTCCCTCTATACTTTCAGATCTCGCAGAGGGCATCGGCGGCCGAGAGCGGCGCCCACATTGTGCCGGCCGTTGTAGCCAACACGTTTGGTGCGCTCGCATCAGGAAGGTTGCTCCAGGTGACACATCGGCACAAGATAGTTCTCTTAGTGTCTGGACTGTTCGGATGTGTCTCTTATGTGCTGATTACTCTACGGTGGAACGGAGATACCTCGTTCTGGGAGTCTCTGTATGTGGTTGCTGGTGGCTTTGGATCTGGCATGTCTCAGTCTGCTTCTTTTGTCACCATGACGTCGTATCTTGACCAGAAAGAGGTGGCTATGGCTACGGGAGGATTCTTTCTCGTGGCGAGTCTGGGAACGGTTTCTTCTGTGACCACGACGAATATACTTCTTCAGTCCTTCTTCAACCGGAGACTGCAGCACGATATTGACGCCCCAAACAAGGCAGAGGTAGGTCTTTCTCAAATGAAATGTCCGTCATGGCCAAAGTTTACAGTATGTTACAGTTGATCCGGAGGATCACCTCTGATATTGACGAAATCGCCAACTTGTCGGGTGCGCTTCGGACCATTGTGGTCAATGCATTTATCCGGTCGCTCAAGTCCACTTACAGTATGTGCCGTTCCCTTCTTGTCACTATATGTGTATGTACATGTATGCTAATACGTAGACTAGTACTCGGGTTTACAGCATGCCTTCTTGCTTCAGCACTTTCTTCTCTGTTGCGAGATTTAGATCCGGCGGAAGGGCCTCTATGAGACCTCTATCAGTCCCGGTGATGAGGCTCTTGACGATGATCCTTCGTCTACCTCTGTTGTAATCCTGCGTTCTGTTGGATTAGGGCATGGGGAGACTAAATAGTGCATGTAGATGACGACCGTCCGCCGTCAGCCTCACCACTGTCGTGCAGCGTCACTTACCAATAGAAGGCATCGATGCTGCCAACATGCATCTACCCCGCCGTTGCTTAATTCTTCACATTACGTCTTACCCTTTCAAAAGAATCAATACTATGAATCACCATCATGGTTGTGGTCATATCTATTGACGACTCATCATACGGAGACTTCCAAAGGCAAGTGCATCTATCTTGCTAGTCACTGCTGCTCCAGCTTCCTCATACTAACCCTGCCACTTCTAAGATCACATCCCACGGCCACTGATACGACTCCAACAGACACCCCCTCGTTCCCTTCTCCAAAATGTGCATCACAATCATGGCTCAGGACCAGTACTCATGCGGACATTGCGGACCTTTCTATCAGGTGGCTGTGGTCGCTTGTCATGCCGCCCCTGCTGATGGAACGGCATGCCGGAATTTGACAGCACAGTACTCTCATACTGTCCCAGTTACATATCCATGTAGGGAGTGTCAGGAAAGGGACCGACGCAGGAAGTAGTCCCTAGGATGACGCATTATGTGTACATGTATGGTGATGTTGGCGGACAACACCTCACCTCAATCAGTCTTTCCCCCCAACCGGAATTACCGGACCAGCTATTTTTATCAATTATCTCTCTTTATACCCACTCTATACTTGTATAATGCCTAGTACTTCCATTGAATACAGTTGTATATGCGTGGAATCATAATTCAACTCCTCCCCTCAGCCTCCCTCATACGTCTACTTACTACATCCGGTTAGCGTTGCGCAGATTTCCCGATTTGGCAATAATCACGCTTCAAGCCGGACCATCACCCCAAGATCCGCGTTATCCCCCTCGGCCTCGTCTTACACATCCGACACCGAGTACACGCGATTGGAGAACCAAGTGTGATTAATATGCACTGCGTGAGACGAGGCCCCAACTTCAAAAACCTCATGGAGAGAGACCCCGCACCCTACGAACTATAAAGAGGCGAGGTCATCCATATACCCATCTCTCTCATCTTCCATCTCACCATCCATCCTCATTACCCAATATCTCTTATCATACAAAATCTTATTATATAAAACACCATGTCGAACGAAGCACTCTGGATCAATGAAGCCCAAGCGGACGGCAAGGTAGGCCCAGCCGCCATGCCGACCTGCGGCCCAGACGAAATGATCGTCAGGGTCCACGCCGTGTCCGTCAACCCCGTCGACATGGGTGTCCAGCAGAAGGGTATGTTCCTGACAAAGTACCCGGCCGTGATTGGCGTAGACGGCGCAGGAGAAGTCTACGCCGTCGGCTCCTCTGTCAAGGACTTCTCCCCGGGGGACCACGTCATCTCCTGCTTCTTGGGGATGCTTCAGAGTGACAACCGCAAGGCGTCATACCAGCGATACGCCGTGGCATCGCCGGGATTCTCGTCCAAGATTCCCAAATCTGTGGCCTACACTGATGCCGCTGTTCTGCCGTTGGCCATGCTCTCGGCTGCCGATGCACTCTTCAGTGACACGGGCATGCGGCTGTCTTGGCCCGAGGTCCCGTCTGTGAAGGCCAGTGGGAAGACGGTCGTCGTTTGGGGCGCCAGCGCTAGCGTTGGATGTTGTGCTATTCAGCTCCTCGTTGCGGCGGGATTTACCGTCGTCGCTGTGTCTGGCGCTCAGAACTTTGATCTGTGCAGGACTGCGGGCGCTGTCGACGTGTTCGATCGTTCTTCGCCGACCGTCGTTGAGGACATTGTCCAGAAGTTGGCAAACGATGACATTGCTGGTGTTCTTAGTGTCATTATGACCAAGGAGGCCGTCCAGAGTGTGATCGATATCCATGTCAAGCTTGGATCGAAGGGTGCAGTGGGATCTCTGCTGGCGCCGCACATGGATTTTCCCTGCGATGTACCAGAGGGAGTGACGGTGACGAAGAGTATGTGCACGTTCCTTTCTTTATGCACTCGTGTTGTACATGTACTGACATTTCTGTATGTAGCGCACTGCGAATATGTGCCGTACCAGGGCCTCGGTCTCCGTCTCTGGGGCGAGTGGCTCCCCGCCGCCATGGCCAATGGCACTCTCAAGTACCTGCCTACGCCCATCGTTGTTGGCAAGGGCCTGGATAAGATTCAGGAAGGAATTTACCGCCATTTGAAGGGTGTTTCGGGCGAGAAAGTTGTCATTGAGATTGATTGATGGCCCTTGTTGTTCATTGCGCTGGTATACAGCCTGTTGAGTCTCATGCCTGTACCTAGATGTCCGCAGTTGATCTAGTTCTATCACTTGGTTGAATCTCCTTGATTATGTCCGTCAATCTGCATGTCTGCTCCCCCTGGTGATATCAACAAAGCAAGGCTGTCCCTCGGGACGTGTAAGCGACACCATCTCAGCCATCATGACTTGTCTCATGGACCCGTCACTGATGGTCTTGATATCATCCTCCCCGTCTCTATGATCAGACGGTTCTGCCCTTTCGGCCATCTCAATGTCGACGTTGATGGTCTTCTCCTTCTGCCGGGCCTGCTTCGGCTTTTTGTATAGGAAAAAGAGAATGGTCGCCACGATGGAGATGACGGAAATGACGGAGAGGACGACGCTGACAGTAACCCAGGTAGACATCTGGAGCCGGTGTTGCTTGGTAGACGGACAGCTGCCGTAGTCGAAGCTTTGAAGTCGGGTATCTGAAGATGGATGATGGTTTTCTAAACACCATGTCCTGATATCCGATATTGACATGAGTGAAGACAGTGTTTGCCTGCAGTGAAGCATGGTAATGATACAGTATATAGTCAACTAGATGTACATGTTTTACACTAAATCACCGACAAGACTGGTGCTACACACATCCATATACATGGAGAGAGCATCAGTCAGACCTCATCTCCTCAATACGCGACCGAATCGTCTTCTCTGCCGTAGCAGGATCAATCCGTTCCGTCGGCCCCGTACGCATCAATTTGCCAACCAGAAACATCAGTCTGCTCTGGGGCACACCGTCATCACTAGACACAAGTCTCTGGACGAGTTCATTCTCCTCCTGCAGCACCTCGTCAATGAGACCATGGTACTCTTCAGCGGACAACTCCTTGAACCACAGATCGTGCGTCTCTATGCCGTGCTGGATACCATTCTCCAGGTCGCCCAGGTACAGGGCCATCAGCATCTCCTTGGCTACCTTGCCTGTGATACGTCGTTGATACAGGTGGAAGAGAAGCTGGGAGAGCTCCGCGTCGGGAACCTGGTGACACTCGCCCTCGGGGGTAAATGTCAGATCGACCTGGCCCAGAGGTCCGGCGCGCGACGTGGTGAGGCGGCCGAGCTCGTGGATGGTCCAGTTGCCCACAAGACTGGCGTAGCTCTTGACATCAGGCATGTCTTCTCCTTGGATCTGTTCGGCAATCATGGACTCGACCGTCTTGAGAACGCGGTAGAAATACTCCACGCGTGCTCCACTGTCAAGGTTGATGAGCGACATGGCGTCTTTGGGGGTCAGACCGAGATGCATGACGAGATGGTCGAGCTCAGTGTCGGGAGCAACAGCAAGACTTTGGCGCAGATGGTGCACCACGTCGTCGCTAATGACGACGGGTGCGATATCCGGGTCCGGCATGTAGCGGTAGTCGACCTCGCCCTCCTTTCCACGAAGTCGACGCGTTTCTGTCGAGCCGATATTCCAGCCGCGCGTCTCGCTGGCAATCTTGTTACCGGCCTCAATCTCACGGATCTGACGATCCCTCTCGGAAATGATGGCATCCTCAACAGCCTTGATGGTGCTCAGGTTCTTGATCTCGGTCCTGGTTCCCAGCGGGGCGGTGGCGTCACCCGTCCGACGGACCGACACGTTGATGTCTGCTCGGAGACCGCCAGACTCCATTCCCGAGACGCAGGCATCTACTGTGCTGAGGAGCAGCTGGATCTTGCGAACCAAAACAGCAGCCGTGCGCGGGTGGTGGATATGGGGCTCAGTGATGATTTCGATGAGGGGCGCGCCCACACGGTTGAAGTCTAGCCACTGCGTTCCATCTGTCTGCGCCAGCGTCTTGGCCGTGTCCTGCTCCAGCTGGACTTGCTTGATACCCACGGTGACACCCTCACCATCCTGGGGAGATATCCCGTCGCGCGGTAGCAGTCGAATGTGTCCGTCGCGCGCAAACGGCTCGTAGAACTGCGTGATCTGGTACCCCGACGGCTGGTCCCACCAGAAGTAGTGCTTGCGGTCAAAGCGGCTGACGCGTTGGATATCGCAGTTGAGCGAGAGGGCAGCGCGCACCGCGGGTATTATGGTCTCGTTCTGGAATAGCGGCTGGCTTCCCGGCATAGACACGTCGAACAGGGCGACGTGGCTGTTGGGGTCGTCATTGAAGGACGTCTCAGCCGGGGAGAAGAGCTTGTGCTTGGTGTTGAGCTGCGCGTGTATCTCCACGCCCACTGTGAGTTCCCATCCGTCGACAGTCTGCGAGTCCTTCTTGGACTTCTTTCCTTTGCCCTGCTTCTTGGCCTGTTTCGCTTCGTCGCGTAGCTGCTTGCGTAGGGGTGCTGGCGGGGGAGTTGGAGTCGGGGTCGGTGCAATCGTGGGCTCCTGGGTTGTGTGTAGTGATCGGACTAGGCAGAGGGATGATGGTACTCGTAGGGAGGTCGCAGGGTGTCGGCTCGCCAGTCTGCATGATTCAAGGCATCCTCGTCTCGAGACATGACCTGATAGTAGGTATCGGCCCAGCTCGTGAACGGGTATGCGCGGCATTGTGTCCAGGGGTGATTCGGATAGAGCGGGTGGGGAGTCGACACGATTGTCAATAATAGACACCAGCGAATACCAGTTGTTCAACCCGCGACTATCGTATAATACTGCCTCCCATCAGGCTGTCGATTGCTGGTGCTGCCTGTGTCGTGATGGGAGTTGGCGGATGATGACTGTGAGTCTGGGGAGGAAAAGCCAGTGGACGGAAGGAGCTGTAGTGGGGCCAGGCACATGGAAGAGGCCAAGCAGGGTAGAGAGCCTGGATGCACCTTCCTCAGCATATCCTCACAACCAATTCAAGAGAGAATAGATGTGACCAAAAGAAAGACGTGTTGACGTAGAGGAGGATGGTAGAGACAAAAAAAAAATGATGAGATTGTCTGTTTTGTATCATCAGAGTCAAAAAAGAGCAAAAAGAAAAACAACTTGGACGAACAGGGAATCGAACCCTGGACCTTTCCCAGTGTCGCGGTTCACCTCAGAGGAGACAAGGTGCTAAGGGAAAATTATACCACTAAACCATTCGCCCAGTGATTGTTGTACAGTGTATAATTATTTATACCTATATCTCTATTACCACCAGAGCCCACCCGCCGTAACTCCTGACGCGACAGCAGGCGTGGCCCAAATACGATACAGCAATCAACCTCATGAACAAATCAACACTAACAACAACAAAGTAACATTGTCAAGGATTTGGCAGCTATGAGAAACAGCTGAGAGACTGTAAAGCAAGATCATTAAAGCACCCTCCCCTCCATCTCGCCCATTTTGGTGCATTTACCTGACATAATGCATCAGATCTGCCCCAGCAAACTGTGTAGGGTAGCGCGACTCGGTCAGATTATTTGATTTATATGCAACTTCATTCTACTCCGTAAATGTACCAACTGTCAACCATCAAGCAAACACCAGAGTTCAAGAAAAGATACCTTGCATGCTCCTAGCAACCAATCTTGGGCCTCTTCTCACCCCATTCACGCCGGTATCTATACATGAACGTCTGTCCCCATTGCCGTCGCAGAAAGCAGATGTTGAAGACACCTCTTAGCTAATATTGACGATGCTGAACTGGCCCTTTGCGTCATCGTCGCTGGTGATTATGTACCCCTCACTGATATCGCAGATCTTGTTGAGGCCGGCCGCGTCGCAGAGGTTGTTTCCATCGCTGGTGGTGGAGACGATGGTTCCCCTCAAGGCCTGGGGCTGGAACTGAGCGTATCCCTTGCGACCCTGATCGACGGATAAGCTGGTGCTGGCGCCGTCGGCGGTGGAAACGGTGGTGCTCCAGGTGTAGCCAAAGGTAACAGTGCCGTCGTCGTCTTCGGCGCCGATGTCGCCGACTTTCGCCGCGACGTCGATGCTTACGCCCCAGGTGTTACTGACCTCGACCGACTCGGTAAAGCTGACGGCGCAAGGTTGGCCCGCCTGGCGGCAGTCGACGACTCCCGATGCCGCAACGGGGTCGCCGAAGTCCTGCCTGCAGTCCATACAAATGAGTTTAAGCTTGACCGAGTCGGCAAGGGACGTGCAAGACGTCTTGTCTAGGAAGCAATCGTCGGGCGGATTGAACGTATCCCACCTCTTGCTCAGGGTCTTGTCATTGCTTCTGTTCACAGTCGGAGGTGCGGGTGCAGCAGACTCCTCAGTGGCGGTGGAGGGCACCATAACCCCCAGGTCGAACTCGTAATCGCCAGCAACCTCGTGATGCGTCCTATCGGCAGCCTCGACCATAGGAACGACGACACGTCGCTCTAGTCTAGGGGGCGGATAAGCCCGCGCAACAAGATCAGTACTGGGGCAATCTCTTCCCGAGTGGCAAAAGGACCAGTAGATGCGGTCCGATAGGTTGTCCAGGTCATAGCACCCGTTTTGGGCCTCGACGACGAGCGCCTGGACGCCGCAGTAAGGGTCCTGGGGGGGTCCTTGGCTCACGACAAAGGACAAGTCCTCCGCCATGCCTTGAACCTATACACCAATCACGGCCGGGTAAGTCAAATGCTTCAATGATCGACTGGCGACTTAATGCTGAGCGTGAGCAGCCGACTTACACTATATCCACCACTGGGGCTATCGGGGTAATTGCGATCTTTGTACCAGCAGGTACCGAACTCCACAGTCCCGGGCTCGGACAAGGTGAAGACACCGTCGGAAGAGCCACAGCCATTTGGGTGGAAGGAGACTTGGCCGGTGCCGGACACTATGTAGATGTAAAGGGTCAGACAGACGTAACACCACCAGCCTGGTACGGGGGAATGAGACAAGGTAGAACTGACTTTTGCTGACTCTGTTGACAGGAGTTGAAGTTTGAAGGGTGTGAATGCTCAAGTGCTTGAAGAGAGGCTTGGTGGGATTGAAACAGAAGAATGAAGTCGAGCTGGTCTTCATCTCAAGGCAACATGACGAGAGGAGCTTTGCCCTTTTTATCCCCAAGGGATGAAATGGCTCCCTACAAGTATCGTTCAACCTGCAGCGTCGACCTCGACGGCAACAATTGACATGACATGACCCTGGCAAATGACATACCTTATCCACGTCTGTATGTTCTCAAAGCCGAGCCCGTGTAAGTTGTGCGTGATGCTTCGCGATCGGCAATCATTCTCTGTCGAACCGTCATCCCACGGCGTCATCTAGATAACAATACGAAGCAGAGGATCTCCAAAACAAGTCCAAACGAAGCAAGGACTACGACACAGTCTTGAACCAGGCAAAGACTACGACGCCGATTAACTACGCCATGGGGGATCTTCAACACAGGTTCGAACAAGACAAAAACTATGGCGCACATCCGATACATCAAATGACAAAGGATCATAAGACGGGTTCCAACGCGGTAAAGACCACGATAACAATTGGGTATATGACAAATGATTTTCAACAAGGGCTCGAACACGGTAAAGGCTACGACACAGATTCGGTACGTATATTACGGAAGGATTCGAGGTGGGACACGAGGTTGATCACTACTCCAGACGGTCTCATGCAGGTGCATACTCTCCAATCTAAGGTTATTGACCCCCGCATTAACGGTGGGTGATGCTTGACGGCGGCCCCGTCCGACTTACACGGGGCCGGACCCAATTGCCCAATCAGGCATCGTCACGGCGCATCCACGACCACATGCAATAATCTCTGTACTAATCATGGTCGGTTTCAATCTTGATGGACTGATGGAAGAGCGCGTCTTGCACGGTCACGGTTCCCCACCGTTATCAGGCATGATGCGAACCCCGGATACGAGCATCAACTATCTAGGAAGAATCCTGATCATTGCCCTCGTACCTGATACCTTTTCCGGTTCATTTACATCATGTACCTTCATTTATTTCTGGCATAGCAGCGTTCTTACGAAACTGGTCAAGATCATCAAATCCTTCACAAAGATCCCGACAGGCCGAACAGTGTTTCCGGACTCTGAAGGAACTCGTTTTCCTTCATTTTGCTGGTGCCTGGACGTTTGTGCTAGCGTAGGATGTCGGCGCGGATTAGAAACTCCTGGTACACGCATTACCGTCATGCTTTCATTCACAGGCGCATTCTTCAAACATCAAACATCAACGATAATTATAATCGCCACAGGTTGCTTCCTGTGGGAACTCGACTTGTTGACATCCGCCAGCAGTCAGGGGAGATGTCAAAACTATGAGTAGAACGTCATCTTCCCTCTCTGACCATCCTCGACAACCATCTCATCCATCACTTGACTCTCCAAGACGCCCACATCCTCCTCTCAGCAATCAGATATCATCTCTTCAAAGATCCCTTTACAATCACCGCCAAGTAAGTTGAGCACTCGGGGTAGAAAGCCCAACAACCAAGTAGTAAGACTGACAGTCATAGAATGCATATGCTCTCTATCCTCCCTTTGATTTCCGTCGCCACCGCCCTAGGCATCAACTGCCGTGGCAATGCCAACTGCGTCGGTACCCCGGAGTGCAGGCTTTCAGACCTGATCCTACAGGTCAACGATATGGACCAGAGCACTACGTTTGGCCCAGGTGACCACATTGCCTGCTGTGGCATCCCGGGCGGTAATATCTGCGCCTTCACGCAGGACTGGACCGACGATATTACGGCAGCCACGGCTCTAGGCATGCTTCAGGGCCTGGATGAGCACGGTTGCGGCCAGTGCGGAAGCATTCCCTTCGAGGACAATAATGTCAAGAAGGGGGAGCTAACTGTGAACTGGGTGAGCAACGCTTAGATTGTTGATGCTCTGCTAATGTCTGGTCACTCTGATTCTTCTTTTTGTCCTCTTTTCTTTTCAACAAAGCCAAAAATGCGGATTCGTGTATGAGAGGGAGAGGGATGGAGTGACATGGAGAGAGTGTTTGTTCGTTTGTATGTTTGTGCTTGCGTGGTCGAGATGGAGATGGTGACAGAGAAATACGGTACTGGGCTGGTTGGGATATGACTTATTTACAAAATCACCGTGTATAATTCACGTATATTGGATATGTGTGAATCTAGTCTACTGCTTTCTAGGAAACAGCTGGGTCTACCAATATATACATGATACATATACACAATCTGTCCTATAGTCCGCATCATCACCACCTGCTTCCACACACGACCATCAGTACATGACACCTATATAGCCAGATCTCACGGCCTCAATGTGACAATGTGAGTTTGATGTGAACATGGTGAATATGGCAGCATCAAAGTCAATCCTGACTATAATCACCTACTCGGTTTCATTCTATTTATCCCATTAGTCCATGTAGCTTGCCGCGTCACTACTCGGCCACTTGCGTTAATGCGGCGATGAATGCCCGGGCATGTAGATACAGGTACACGCCGCCTCCCCCAGCGCCATTTGAAGCCTGCGAGCACTACAGTAAAGCCCCCCCGGCCCCCCCTATTTATGCACATAGTCATGTAGCCTCTGATTATCTGATCGCCAACCTCCAAATTTTCCTGCTCTTGCCCCACCAACGTTATTTATCGCAGCGGAAGCTACGACCCATCAATGGGAACCATCTACCCCGTACTCGCCTTGCTTACTCAAGTCTTCTTCCTTGAAGAACTTCATGTTCATTAACAAACGGGACCTTCCCAGGCATATTGACAAACACCCAAGAAAAAAAACCCACCAAAATGTTCAACCCATTCGCGACCCTCACTCCCGATGCATACAAAGGGCCAGTTGGACCGCTGCGTCACCGCTGTGCTCATCCAGGGTGTACACAAACAGGCGATCAACTGATGCGCTGCAGTGCTTGCCAGGCGGTCCGGTACTGTAGCCGCGAACACCAGGTGGCCCATCGTCCCAGCCACAAGTCTGAGTGCAACAAGGTGAAGAAGGTCCGCGTCGAGGTGGCCAAGGAGGATCATCTCATCCGCAATGCCCAACCGGACTTTATGACGCCAGCAAATGCGTTTGAGACGGACGTCGGCCGCTTCTACGGTCTTGTGGACACTCGCACATACATGCGTATGAGATATGCTTTGAGCTACAACCTACGACTCCTGGGTACGCTAGACAGCGTCGACGAAGCCTTCAGCCATATGCGGGACCTATTAAGGCTGTGCCGCTCCGATAACCTGGGCGTGCGGGATTGCATCCCAGCGTTGATGCTCCGACTCGATCTCGACCAGGAGTGCTACGATGTCGTCAAATGGTGGTTGACGACCGCCGAAGACCCGGACTATGACTGGGGTAACATGGACCTGCCTTATATGGACATCCATGGAGCCGATGCCTTGGAGGAGCCCGACTTCGTTCATGGCAAGTGTATGGCCGTGAACCAAATTGCTGCAATTCTGCTTCTCAAGATGAAGCTAGTCGTGGATGCCCGCAACATCAAGGTCGTGCGTCAACTTGCCGTCATACACAAGCTTCCCCAGGAACTTCAGGATATGGTGGAGCTTTCCGTCATCCGTAGCCCGCTCTCGGTCAAATTGCAGAAACAATCCCCCGGCGAGTTTTTCCAGACATGCAAGACGCTCGTGGGCCAAGTCGTCAAGCTGGGAAAGGCCCTGCATGAATCCAGCCACAGTTTCATGCCCGCGCTCTTGAACCCGGACAATGTCCTCGGTCTCATGCCCGAGACCTACTCTCAGGGCTCATTCGAACAAGCAGTCCTCGCCATCCAAAACACCTACGCTGCATTCTGGGAGACGGAAGGTGTCCTGAGAATATTGGCCGACGCAAGGCGTGGCTCGGAGCTGTCGGCCCAGTATTCACTCAAACAGCATTACCACGACCTTTCCGATGCGGAAGTCAGAGAGGCTTCTGAACAAATGTGCTTTAGCACCGTCTGGGACTGCATCCGTTGGGCCATTTGGGACTACTCATTCTTAGGGCCCCCAGCTTGCGGGCCCCAATCTTGCGAGCCCCCATCTTGCGGGCCCCCCCATGATGTTTTTTGAAACGAAATGCCTGACAGCCACTTGTGGTCCCAGGATACGACCTACTGCTAGGGAATGTATCAGAATACGACTAGCTCCAATGTTGGCTTTAGGTCGGATAGATCCAATGGATGGTGGCAGAGTGCAAATTGGCACCCATTTAGAGCTAGGAGCTCATGGAGTATGAACAGTCGATTGTTAATGCTAGTGCGAATGGGAGATCTTATATGATGGACGGCGTTTGATGCTGTACCATGCATGTCGCTATCTGTATCTTCACCTCACCCAACCATGCGCCACAAGTTGCGCCTGCCATCCACAAGAGTTGGGTATCCGTGTAATGTGGAAGGAACGATGCATACATGCCATGAGCGGAAGGAGCTGTGTCACACAATTCTACCGTATTCTACCAGAACCTCAAGAAAACACAATCCTCCCTCACCACCAAGCCCCACCCAAGAACCCCGACTACCCCAGCACACCAGTGTTATTGCTTCTCAATCTGCTCAATCTCAACTTCCTTCTCGTTTCCATACTCACTATCACGACCAGCGCCTCGGGCAGGAATGACTTGCTTGCCACGGAGCTGCGCAATGACCGTCTTGAAAGTCGACTGAGCGAACAAGGCGTCCATGTCTTCCAGCATAACACCTGTATAACTCTGTCAGTATTTACACAGAAAACGGTACATTGATCCAGTTCAGAGAGCAAAGTCTTACCTTTCGTCTCGGGAACGCAGAAGAATGCCCAGGTACCCATGCCGATGACGAAACCGCCAAACATAAAGTACGTGCCATACCCCAGGGCGGTAATCATGTATGGAGTGGACCGCGCAATGATGAAGGAACCGAGCCAGGTATCAGCCGTGGTGATGGCGACACAAAGCATGCGGATGTCAATGGGGAAGATCTCGGACGCATATGTCCAAGTGATGCCCTGCCAGGTGGCGCAGATGACAAAGGCGTTGAAGTAGACGGCCACCATGGCAAGGTAACCCCACCCGTCGCGCTGCGTCTCCCCAGACGTTGCTGCACCGACAGGGTTACTGACGAGAACATATCCGCCCAGGTAGAACATGGGAACGCAGCCCAGGATAGCACCCCAGATGAGACCCTTGCGACGACCGACACGCTCGACGACAACGAAAGTGAAGGTGATCATGCCGAGTGTCTTGAAGCACCCGTACAGACCGGTGGAAAAGAGCTTTGTGCTGGTACCAGTGATACCCAGAGTCTCAAAGATGCGAGGGGCATAATACGTGATGATGTTGACGCCAGTGAAGCTCTGAAGGAACATGAGACCCATGCCGATGCCCATACGGTTGCGCACGCCCTTTTGGAACAACCTCTTGAACTGCTGCTTGCGCGTGAGCTGAAGGGCGCTACGCTGCTCAATCTGCTGACGGATCTCGCTGATTTCCTTCTGGATATATGTGTGCGATGCAGGTAGGTTACGAAGGCGCGTCAAGATTGTCTCGGCCTCTTCGAACCTATCCTTGCGAGCCAGCCACCTCGGAGACTCAGGGTTGAAGAGCATGCCTAGGAACAGAAGCACGCCGGGGGCTAGCTGCAGGGCCAGGGGGATGGTCCACTGGGCAATGGAGGCCTCGGAGATGGTGCGAGACGTGGCATAGTTGATCCAGAAACCCAGCATGCCGCCACCCTGAGAGGCAATCTCGAAGATGCCCACCAGACGACCGCGGATAGATGGCGGTGCCGTCTCAGAGATATACACAGGAACGCACATGGAGGTGGACCCAATTCCCAAGCCGGCAATGAGGCGCCCACCAATAATCATGTTCATGTTACCTCGGGCAGCAGTCATGAGAGTGCCACCCAAGAGGAAGACGGCCGCGGCAATGAGGATGGTGAGACGACGGCCGAGCTTCTCGGCAGCAGGGAAGGTGAGGAGCGCGCCGAAGAAACAGCCGGCTTGGAATGTCGAGACAATGTTGCCCTGGATGGTATCAGTCTGGCCATCTCCCATGTGAAGCATGCCAAAGTCACGGCGAAAAGAATCAAGAGCCATGGTGCCACCAATGACGGCGGTATCGTAACCCACTGATATGCCCGAGTTAGCAAGTGATGATGATGATGGTTTTGTACCGATTGAACTAACTTGAAAGAGCAGACATGGATGCGACGAGAGCAATCCAGTGGATATACCAGTTGCGAACCTCGGGGGGATCATCAGTCCCCTGAGCGTGAGTACTTAGCCATCCCATGTTGGAGGTGTATGTGATACCAGGTAGATATGTAGACCGGTAACAAGAAGAGAGAAGGAGAGAGAGAGAAACGAAGATGAGAACAGAGAAAGGGAAACGGATGAGTGTTGGTTCTTGTTCTCACGTTTAGCGTCATAGGCTATTGGTTTTATACTCGTCCTGGTCATCTGCCCCTCCTTCTCTTGAATCCTTGACCCCGCGGTGTTGACGCTCTTTCGTCCTTTTTTTTTGTGCATTCTGCATCTCACCCCGCACTTTGATCAAGGGACCGGATATATACTCCGTGGTATAACGGAAATTGATAGGGTGCATATCAAGCTTATTTTCTACCGGAAACAAGGGTCTACTGAGGCCAAGCATAGCAAGCATGGGGTTGTGGCCAGTTGGGACTAACACAATCTTGGCCTTGGCATGACCTTGAACCCCCCCGCCAACCTTTTTTTCAAATCGTGGGGGGGATATTCGCGATATTGCGGGGGTGGAGTACTTGTTTCTCGTTTCTCGTACGTGCAGGCTACAACCTACAGGTATTGACTGCGGCCGTCATCATAATACTAGTACTCAATGCCAAGACTGACATTAGGGATACATGTACTAGCTCATGTGGTCATTCTCATTTCAATGCGAGGCCTCCAGCCAAGAATAGAAGTCCCTCTCTCATCCCCAATCACGGTTGATGAAATGACGATTCCCTGGCGGATAATGCGCCACTGCTACTGCAAGAAAGTGGAAAGAGAGGGATGAGTTTAAATGAGATCCCACCTATCACCTTACATGGTGGAATGTGGCAGGAGCGGCAGGACCGAGGTGCCTTCCTATTTTAATGGAGTCGGGGAGTATTCCAATGCATGAAGCAATACGGGGTAGAACTGCGAGTACGGAGTAGATGATCAAGAATATGGGGGAAGGTGCGGGTTGATTCACCGGAAAAGCGTAAACGGATGTTGCGAAAAAGAAACGGAAGGAGCAGTCTTGGATTGGTCCTTCATGCTGTCAGCATGGCCGAGGACAGAGGATATGGATGGCCTGAGGCAGGGATGGCTGATGATGATGGCTGGGAGGTGATGACGACAACTTCAGTTTTGGCAAAACAGTCAATTCAGGAGTTGCGGAATCCAAATGTCTCCGAATCTCATCGACGTCTTTCGCATCTTCCCCAAGACCATCTTTCGTGTGAACCACGGTCCTGCGGTCAAGCTACGCGACTGGGCACCGGGGAAGCGCATCTACGATGTTGTCAGTGAGAATGGCGTCATTAAGCCTAAAGCTCTTGATGTACGGACGTATAGGGGTTAGTATTAGCATCTTGATCATCCAGGAGATATGGTTATTCATTGTGTATTAATATTGTGCTCTAGCTCCCAATGGCGCATCGATGAGACCTAACTCGCCATATAATCATTCCATGGTATCCAGACGATATCGAGATAGTGACACTGTAGTCTATGCAGTGCCAGAGGGTGAGTGAGCGACAATTCCCCTTTCACAATTTCGTTATGACTCTAGTACTGACCCGTTGAAAGGAACGCCTCTCCCTGATCACCTCGTCCTTGTCCATGAGCGAGCAGACCACTACTCTCTCCAGACGATAGTTCCAATCATGATTGATGGTGTGTACATTTCCACCATTATGCACTGGTATATAGTAACTAACACGTATATCGAACAGATCTCAATCAAGAAATGACACACTTCTTCAAGACCAAGGCAAAGCCATATACCAGACAGCAATGGCTGAGAGCGTATCCAAAACCCACCGAGAGCTCAGGGATGTAACCATGAATATGCCTCTACTCGAAATCTGGGGCGTGCAACACAGACATGTGCGAATCGCCTTGTCTCCAAGTATAATTTCGCTCTCATAATGGAAATCCCCAGTATGCCTCTTCTGTCTGACGTCCAACGCGTACAGTCACTGATTCCCTGCCAGCTGCCGATGCTTGTGCGACGGACCACCAGCTGTCAAGGAAAAAAACCCCAACTCCCCTCTCTCTACACTCTTTTTCTTCTTCTTCTCTCTCTTCTTTTTTTTCCTTTGTTTCTTCTTCCCTTTCCAAGCCAAAAACAACACTCTTTTCACTTCTTCACGTTCGTTTATAAACCCATTTTCCATCGCGTCTTTTTACCAGCAATACCAACACTCCTTCTCTACAATTAAGCCCTATCAACAAAAAAAAAAGAGAAGGTACGATACAACTTTCCTTCCTTCCTTCTCACTCACATTCTTCACCAAAAAAACATCTCATCCACCCTCTATCTTCTCCCTCTAACATTCTCAGATGTCCACCTCATTCAAGATGATGATGCTTCGTTGCCTCGCCTACAGCGGCGTCATGGCCACTGGTATCGTAGCCAGGAACCCAATGTGTACGTTCTTCTATCCTTCACATATTCCCATTCCTCTCATTTCTAACTCTCTTCTCCTAGCCAACTCATCCGAATCCTTTACCGCTGCTCCTCAGGAACTCGGCTCCACCACGTCTCAAGGTATATCCCCCTCTTCCTCCTCCTAAGTCCAAGAAACACCCTGACCCTTCCTAGGCCACTTTGTCTACACAATCAACATGTGCACCATCGTTCGCGAGACGGCCTGCCGCACTGGTCTTTCTGCTGGAGGCGTAGTCCCAGACGACTACACAGTCACCCGTACCCGATCTTCGTCTTCTTCCACAAAGACTGATGACGAGTCTACCTCCGTCACTGGCACCTCGACCGAGAACCCGGACAAGGTCACCTCTACGGCTGTTCAACCTTCTTCTACCGACGACGGTCCCTCTCACGACGACGACGATAATGCCGCTGTTGGTGTCTTTGCTGCTGCTGGAAATGCCTACCTATACGGTGTTGCTGGTGTGGCCGGTGCTGTCCTCATGTGATACACCCACACAAGATTTCACCATCCCTCAGTTCAGAAGAGAGAAACGAAATATGTTTGCTAGGAACGAGGATCAAACAAGAGTTACACATATGTAATATCAAAGACGGGAGGGGCCTTGATGGGTATCGTATGCCCTGCTAGGTACAAGTAGAAAATAAAAAACAAGACAAATTGTGCTGCTGTCCTCGAATCATCTTTAAACAATGCCAAATGCCAAGAAATAAAGAAAGAAAGAAAGAAAAAAAAAAGGAAATGTACAGTCTAATGCTCTGTCCCATGACAAAGGGGACATCCACCCTTGACCTTGTCCCGGAGCAACCTCGCCCTCATAACCTTGACGCCAACTGTATACCGTCCTGGCTCATCGTCATCCTCACCAGGTCCTGCGCCACTGCCACCACGTCCATATCCGAGATCGACATCGACATCCTTGTGAGGGTGAAGAAGTTCCATGAGGTGACTGACGTGGTAGACGTGACCGCAGGCGTACCCCAGAAGAGGCTCCATATCGTACTCGGTGAATTGCTCGTGACATTGGGCGCAGTGACCTGGCTGGGGTGTCTTCTTCCCCTTCTTCTTCCTCTTGTCAAAGTTGGCAGTGAGAATGGTAGCCTCAACATCGTCGACCTTCTCTTCTTCATCGTCGTCTTTGTAGACTGCTGATGCTGCTGTAGCATCCTGCTTCTTCTGCTGTTGAGGCAGATTGGTCTCCGAGTCTGACGGTTCTTCTGTCGCTGGTGGTGGTGGTACGACTTCAAACTTGATGCCTTTGCGCTGCCGGCCACGTAGCTTGTTCTGCGCGGCTGCCACCTCGCTTCGTAGCACTCGTGCCACTCCAGAGCTGATGCTGTCCTGTATCTCGTGCTCCTTCATCATGTGCGCTAGACCTTCGCGGAGTCCCTGGATCTCGAGGCCCTCGGGGATGCGCTGCACCAGACGGATCGGGTCTATTGCTGTGCCTGCCTGCTCTAGCAGTCCCCGGATGAAGCGAGGCTTGTCCATGCTGTAGTTTAGGAGGTCCTCCCACAGGTCGTCGTCGTCTTGCTCCTTGGCGAATTCAATCGCCTTGTGCACGTTCTGCAGTCGGTCGATGATGAGGTACAGTGCTCGTTTCATCTGGCCCGTCTTGGAGTACAGGTACACTAGCTCGTCGTAGTACGCAAACGACTCGCATTCTTCCACAGCCTGCAGTTACCCTTTGTCAGTCTTTTGTTCATTCTTTTTCACTTGTGTTCTTTCTTCTTGGGTCGCTTCTTCGTTCTATCTTCCTCTTTTCCCTCCCGTGAATTGAAACATACCTTGTCCAGAATATACGACGTAGACGCCTTTAGGTACTCCATCAGAAGAGTCCGGTCGTACATGGCAAACAAATGCACCGCCAAGTCGGCAAAGTCGTCAACCAGGCTCTGGCTGTCCATGACCAGCCGGTCCATCATTTCCCCACTGTGCTCCATTAGGCCCTCGCCCTTCCACAGGGCGCGTAGGTAAAAGAAGAGATACAGATTGAGGTTCTGGGAACTGAGCTGCTCCACCACCACCGAGGGACGGACAAGTCCATGCTGCGCCTCATCGACAAGAAGTGTGATAGCCTCAGCCGTCGCCTCCTCAAACTCCGCCTCCGTCATATCCCCGAGTCGTTCATTCGACACCCGGAGACCGATGAAGCCAGGGATGTCGTCTGCAACAGTCTCGGCCAAGTGGCTGTCTCGGATGAGACGGAAAGCTGAGTCTGCATCTTGCAGCTTGATGTAGCACTTCAATGCCTCCCTGTGACGCCCGTTGGCTTCGTGCAGACGCGCTAGACTCTCCATGACGATACGCCAGTCACGGCCCTTCTCGCCGTCCTCGATACTGTCCTCGCGCACGTCGCGGTACTTGAGCTGATTCTCCAGTGCCGTCGTGACGGTCCTGACATCAAACAGGTCTGTCGACCAACGATCCAGAAGCTCTCTGAAGCGCGGTTTGTCAATCTTGACGTAGTGTCCGAGCACCACTTCGTATATCGTTGTCGGCAGGGGAGGCGTCATGGGCTCGTTGGGGATGAAATCGGTAATCTCGTCAAAGTGGTGCGCGCCGGCAAATCGCCACACCCACTTCTCCCAGCGATCAGGTGTCGTGATGACCTTGCCGCAGACTTTACCTGCCTCGACCCATTGACTCTGCTCAACCAGATCCTGGATCCATAGCTCGCCAATTCGGAGCTTCTCCTGTTGTAGCGTTGACTGCGACTCATAGCTAGATTCGGCGACAGACTCGTCATCGTTGAAGTCACTCGCGCTTCGCTTGTGCTTCAGGGCAGCTGGTGGGTTCATGTAGGCGAATATGTTGTCGGCCGGCGTCATGATCTCGGGGTGCTCGTCCAGAAGCTCCCACGCCTGTTTGTACTCTTCGCGCTCCACCAGCCACGACAGGTGGTCGGCAAGGTCCCTCTTTGTTCCCAGGATGCAGTCAAAAGGGCTGTGGATGAATATTTTGGCCCCGGGCTTGACTAGGTTCCCATGCGCTGGACCTGCTCCCTGGGGTAGACCTGGTCGGATGGTACCGACAATGCTTCCTCCCTGGACACTAGACGCATCGTCGCCACTGCCCCGACTCCTGATGCTACCGCCCGAGTTGAACAGCAGAGACTTGGGATTGATGGCGGCATTCCACACATCGCTCCCAATACCGCCAAGGGCCTCAAATACGCCCTTGGACGACGCCGCGGCCGCTACATTTTGGGGTGGGAGAACGGCAAGGTGATAATCCCTGGCTGATAGTCTCTCATAGCGGCTCATGGTCAGGCTATCCATGCTGGCCTCCTCTTCGGACTCAAGGTCAATGAGACGAAGCTCGGGGCGCAGATTGTTCTCGCTTTTCCGGATACCGCCCGAGGGTTGACTGCCCATCGATGACGCTGATGGCTGCGACTTGTGGCCCTTGATAGGGGACCCCACACTCTCATCGTCTTCGCCATCTTCATCCTGGGTGCAGTACGCAAGAACAGCCAACAGCCTCTGCGTGTAGAGGGATATCCCCGAGATGATGCAATCCAGTCGCAACCTTGTAAATCTGTTAGCCATATTCTTTTCTGTTCAGGACGATGTAGTCCGGGGGTAAACACACATTTTGACGATATGGGCTTCTCCGGGTGTTCTGTCGCCAGCCTTCTTTATGGGGCTTGTGCCGAAAGGATTCACATGCACAACCCATACGGTACCGCCCCATCCCACGAGGAGACGCTCTATCCCCTTCTGCGCTGTGGCAGCCCGTTGGCGCAGGCTGTCCATGGCTGGCGACGACACGCCAGTGGTAGACGGCGACATTGTCGTCTGAGACCCAAAGGCTGCTTCGTCGATCCACTCTGCGCGACCTTTCCAGACGCTAGCCATGGTCTCCCACTCGGGTGTATCAGGTCGGTCAATGTGGCAAATTCGCTTCCATGCATCCTCGCTGTTGTTCGTTTCGTGGTGGAGATGCGTCCGAATGATCTTAAAGCCGTGCTCGTTAAGCCACACGACATACTTCCCAGAAAGAGACCACTGAATTGTGCTGATGGTTCCCTCGCCCGAGTGCTGGATCGTATCCCTGCCCGTACTCGACCCGATACCCATGCTTCCGAACCATCCAGAGGCAGCTGCCGCTGCACCAGTGGTTGTCGATGTGCTCCGGCCGATACCTCCTCCAACAGTCAAGATCAATTGTCCGTCCAGACCGCCAGATAGATAAGTACGGTCACTCTTGTACTCTGGCGACAGGGCAACGGCCTGGAGCGGTCGCGCGAAATTGCGTAGCTGAACATCCCTTGGGTCGACCAAGGACTGAACACAGACATTGCCATCTAATGACGACGTGGCAATGTAGATGTCATTTGACGGTGTCTTGGGGACCGGTTGTTGTTCGCGGGGCTTTCGGGACGCGGCTGCGGGGGCTTCAGCTTGCCGCGAGGGTGGCCTGGCCGCTTGGGTTGGCTCAGCCTTGTCGGTTGGCAGGGGCGGCGGAAATGGCGATATCGAGATACCCGTCACCGAGGCCGAATGGGCGTGATAGACACGAATGGGCTGAAACGTGGGCAGCTGGATGACGTGAATGTTGCCATTATGTGTACCGATGATCATCTTGTCGCCGGCAACGAGGAATGCACTCGTCGCATCTCCATTCCGATAGACACCACGGAGGTGTGTTGTAAGCTGGGTATATTTGAGGTACGGCTCCTCATCGTCATCGTCGTCGTCGTCGTCGTCATCTTCCTCCTCTTCCTCCTCTTCTTCTTCCTCTTCATCCTCTTCACCGTCATCGCTCTGCTCTGCCTTCTCACCGCCACCTTGTCCCGGTGTTCCTTTATTATCCTGCTTCGCTAACAGCTGATTACCATTATGCTCGGTATCTGTGCTTTGCCGGGTGCTATCGCTGGGTGCGTCGCCGAGCTCGAGGTTGGGTGGTGATTCGGGAGACGCAGGCTGGTCCTCGTGCTGGTCGCCGCCGGCGGCGGCCTCGTGGTCTGTCATGTCGACAGTCGGAAAGAGCCTTTCATGCTGTGGATTTGGTATAATAGGTAGAGGTTGCGTATGAAGCTTCTTCCTGTGCTCAATCAGAAGAAGGAATGTCCAAAACGTAGATCAAGAGGTGTCAATGGAGAGGGGAGCTTGGTTGGGGGAAGCTGCAGGTTGGAGAAGCTAAAGTACGTCAGTGCCGATTGCAGCTTCCCTATTAGCGCCCAACACCGCTCCTGCCAAAAACAGTCCAAGATCCACTACAGGGTAACCCAAAGTCGAACTGTCCCCACCATCCCACTTCTTGAGATCATCAACACGCGCTTCGTTCCGACGCGTTACCCCGAGTTCATCAGCTCTATACTGACTCGTCCGCATCTTTAACTGTTTCTGATGTCTATTTACGGGACTGCAGAGACCACGGAAAGCTTCGACCCGTGACTCTGAGCCCGTTACTTTCTTCGTGCTTACGCATGGGGACCCTTGCTCTTCCTGCAGCATGGCGTCGGTCAGGTCCCTAGGCCTGCATCAACCCTCGGGTCTCCAGTATGCCATCAACGAGCAGATCCTCCCTCCGAACCCTCCGACCGACTCCTACAAATGGACTATTCTTCCTGATGATACTGGAAAGGGCCAATTTGAAGATGAGCTTCTCGTCACCAAGGATGCCGTAGTATGGAGCCGTGGCGGCATCATCCAGAAGTCTTACCGATTCCACCTCGAGAAGGAGCCCATCGTCCATGCTCTCTTCACCTACTTCCCCGCCTCGGAGGACGAAAAGCAGAGTGCTTCGAATACACAAAATGATACCCAAAGAAAGGCCTCCGGCTTGGAAAAGGCTCTCGTGGTCTTCCTTAAGACGCAGGCGCACATCTACTTCCTGTCTGGCACCAACCACATCGTCCACATGCCCTTTGAGGTCGAGTCGGCCTGTGCAGCTCCCGTGGGTGTCATAATACAGAGGAATCAGAGACCCGAGAGTGCTGCTTCCATATCGCTCAAAATGCCCCGCGTCCCGCCCAACTCTTTTGTGTCGTCGCAATTGACGGCCTTTACCAGCTCGCAGCAGTCGACCTTTTCCATCGAGAACCTAGGAAATCCCAAGCCGCTCAAGCTTGGGCTCGGATCTACTCTCGGGCAAGCTTGGGAGGCGAATACGAAACCCGTCGATACCCATTGGCCTCGCCTAGTATCACTGACGGATCCATTGCTCGACATTGGCCTGGTTGTGACCAACACGGGAGCCGAACCGACCAAGAGGGGGAAGAAGGCTGCTCCAAAAAAGCCAGTCTTCCTTGATCCCTCCCACGAGGTTCTGCATATCGAAAACATCTCCCTACCAGGTGCAGAGCCCTTGGTTCTGGCTGTTACAATCAACCGTGAGGCAAACACGTACACCGTCTGGCGCCTCAACTATCTAGAACACAAAGACCCATTCATCCGCCAGCAAAAGAAATCGAAACGGAGGAGCACCTTGAGGAGAAGCTCGGTTCAACCAGGACTCGTCAGTGGTGCAACAACACCGCTACATGCTACTTTCCGTGAAAGCCTAGGGGCGCAAGCTGCGGCACAGGCACCGCCGCTCCCTGGTAAGCGGACGAGGAAGGCAGACAAGGCGACTAAACCTCTAGACCTGGTCTCATCAATTGAGCAGCAAGACAAGGAGAGCAAAGATGTGACCCGTCGCAGTTCCCGACGTGTTAGCTCCATGCTTGCCAGAGCTGATCTCTCGGCCTCACACGAGAGGTCTGCGTTTCTTGAACAGCCATCTGCTGCTGCACACACGACATCCCGAAAACATGAATCGATCGGCAGCCATGCTGGGCGCTTGAGCTCCAGTCACAATCACCATACTCACCTTAGTCTGGGAAGCTTGTTGGAGGCGCCTTTTGACATGGGCCTCGACGAAGGCCTGCACAACATGGGCCTCGACGACCACGGACTTGACGGACTGCAGCATGAGATTATGCTTTCCGAAATACATAGCGTTGATATGGAGAGCAACAGCTTCCACTACTCTACAGCTGACTCGCCTGCCAAGTCTAAACCAAGAGTCTTCATCTTGACAGCCCCCCCATTTGCTAGCAACGAGCGGTCACGGAGCCAGCTCTTGATCGGTATCCAGGATGCAGAGGACAAACGCCTCCAGCTGATGGTACTTCACCTCCGCTTTCAGCAACCCAAACGCACCAGGGGAGTCCCTGCTACAGGCCCTGCGACTGTGACTATTACACCGGGCGAGCTGCGGGTGGCTCAGAATGTCGTGGACTCTACCAAGCTTGTCGATGGTGACCAGTCAGTCGTCCTCGTCTTGTCTGAGTCCATGGACGGCCGCCACGAGCTCAGTATCCAAGCTCCCTGGAGAGAGCTTACAAAGATATCTGTCTCGACACTGCTCGCGGAGAGCACGAGAAGCCTATTCTACGTAGGCAGGAGTATTCATCGAGACGTCAAAAACCGCAAGTCCGAAGTTGTCGACTTCTCCAACGGCAGCATCGTTGGCGTCCGTCATCCTCGCGCCAGAGGTGTCGTTGACGTTGTGGATGCCGAGGGTCGCCTTCACCAGCTACGTATCCAACTCCAACCGGCATCACCACAAGTTGCCAGGGTCCTCGATGCTTGCGCGAGTATTCTCCCCGATTCTGTGGGCGAGCGCGTCCATGCCGGGTGGTTCCATGTCATGCAGTGGCTCGAGGGCTGCCAAGACTCGTTGGCCAATACCGAGTGGTCTGCCGTCACCATCCTCCTCCTCTCCACATTCCTGAACCTGGGACGCAGCGATGCGTCACAAACCTTCAGGGCCACGCGCACCTCCCCTCGAAAACGGAGGCCAGCATCGGGAACGTTTGGATCTATCCGAGACTCAGATGACTGGAAGGCCCTTGAGGTGGGCGAAACTGCCAATTCGCTTGGATGCCCGCCATGGATGATGAACAGGGGCTGGGACTGGGCTCTTGATGAGGATACTGACGATGCCCTATCCCCGCATACAGACCAGAGTGCGTCGCCCAAATTCATTTCACGACACATCACTCTAGCCAAGGAATTTCTGAGCTCCCCTGTCGGCGATGCGGCAGTTGGCCTTGGGGGATTCCTACCTACGGCGCTGAGCAAGACGCCTGAGGCAAGACGCAAGAGCGCTGTTGATATCTTCATGTCGCTGCATCTTCTACTAGAAGAGGAGAAGCTGGACATTATGACGCCCGAGTACAGCTCTCCTGGTCGTACAGACCTGCGTGTCATCCTCTGCCAGATTGGTAGATGGCTGGGCTGGCAGGAGTTCTGGTCAATCTATGAACTGGGCATTCAAGAGGATGTTGACCACCGCCACGATACCGGTATGTTTGATATGTGCAGCATGAGTAGTACGATCTGGAGACGTTGCTAACACAATTAACAGAAGTTCAAATCACACCTCCCATAAGCCAACCGCCCGTTCGACCAGATATCCTCCACTGGGTACAGTCTCGACTTATCACGGATGACAGGGAGCCATACCCAACACCACGAGACATGTTCTATTCAAGTGCTCGCCTTGCCGAGGCTGATACCAAGTGGGACCAGAGATGGGATGACATTGTTCCTCGGACTCTTACCTTTAAGCGATTCTTCAAGGCGCTCAAGCGTGGCGCCACGGCTATCGAGATGGTCGAGGCCATGCAGCAATGCGGCATAACACCCCATTTTCTTGAGACACTTCCCGAAGCTGTCCTCGTGCCACTGCAAGATGCCATTGCTCTGTGCCAACCTAGACCACCAAGCTCTTGGTCCAATGAGCTACTGGAACTCGTGAAGAGGACAGACATAAGTCTCGTTTTGACTCCTGGAAAACGACCACGGACAGGAATGGCGAGCATCCTTGTGAGTATAACATTCAGTACGAGCCCATAGACGAACATGATTACTAACAATGAGATAAACCTAGACCCCTACGCATATTGCCAGCAGAGACTACAAGCTACTTTGCCAGAGCGTCGAAGAATCCAACAGCATCGGGTATGACGAGGGTGAAGGCACGGAGCGACAGGCTGTTATTCGCGCCCTGTTCAAGGAAGACAGGCGGTTGAATGAAGTGCAGACCCTTCTCTCGACGCACAAGGCGCGTGTGGTGAGCTTCCAACCGGAACCAGGATGGACAGAGAGTGTCTACCTGGAGAAGCAGAAGGAGTTTGTCTCGCGAATCGCGACGGGGACTCTGGCCATTCCCTCGGGACGTGCCATGCTCTACTACAGTCTCCGCTATCCTCTCATCACGCAGGAGTTCCACATTGGAGGTTTCAACCTGAACTGCATTGTCAAGCCTGCTAATGTCACGGTCGGTGTGGACAAGTCTCACTTCACCGAGGAGAAGGTGTGCTGGGGATTCTTCCACCAGGGCGTAGCGGCCGGTCTGGCCATTTCCCCGCAGGCAAAGGGCATCGACTCGTCCTGGATCCTATACAACAAGCCCGGTGGCCATGATCTGAGCAATCGACACGCGGGATTCCTGCTTGCTCTAGGCCTCAACGGCCATCTCAAGGGTATCGCCAAGTGGGTGGCGTTCAAGTATCTGACACCCAAGCACACTATGACATCAATTGGACTCCTGCTGGGTCTTGCGGCTTCGTACCTGGGTACAATGGACTCGCTCATTACGCGTCTGCTGTCGGTCCATGCCACCCGTATGCTGCCGCGTGGAGCCGCTGAGCTCAACTTGTCGCCCCTCACGCAGACGTGCGGTATCATGGGCATCGGCCTTCTATACTGCAACAGCCAGCACCGACGGATGAGCGAGATCATGCTGTCAGAGATTGAGCACATTGACGAAGATGACGAGGAGGAGCCTCTTCGGAGCGAATGCTACCGTCTGGCCGCCGGTTTCTCTCTTGGCCTGATCAACCTCGGCAAAGGTGGCGATCTCAAAGGTCTACATGATCTCAGGCTCACGGAAAAGCTCATTATGCATGCTACGGCGACCAAGAACGTGGAGATTGTGCACATCCTGGACCGCGCGGCTGCTGGTGCCGTCATGGCCATTGCCTTGATATTCATGAAATCAGAGGATGCCATTGTAGCACGCAAGATTGACGTGCCATCATCGGTGCTGCAGTTTGACTATGTGCGCCCTGACATTCTGCTCCTGCGCACAGTGGCCAAGAACATCATCATGTGGTCCAAGATCCAGCCTACATTCGCATGGGTCAAGGAGAGCCTCCCGGACGCATATCGTGCGCGCCATCGACTGCAGAACACGACCAAGCTCCGATCGACGGACCTGCCCTTCTTCAGCATCCTAGCCGGTATCTGTCTGTCTATTGCACTTCGGTTCTCGGGAAGCGCGTCGCTCAAAGTGCGTGACCTACTTCTTCACTACCTCGACCAGTTCATCCGCATCGCTCGTATCCCCTCCAGCCAGAAGGGCAATCCGGATGCTCCGCCACCGTACGACGAGGAGCTCGCGAGGGAGAACGCGCGCATGTGCCAAGACGTGCTGGCCCTGTCTGCGTCGATAGTCATGTCTGGATCGGGAGATGTTCCTGTTCTGCGTCGTCTGCGGTCCCTGCACGGACGCGACGACCCGGACACACCATATGGGTCTCACCTCGCAGCACATCTGGCCATAGGTTCGCTTTTCCTGGGCTGCGGTACGGCAACGTTTGGATGCAGTAACCTGGCCATTGCTTCGCTCCTGATATCCTTCTACCCCATATTCCCCAACGATGTTATGGACAACCGGTCTCACCTCCAGGCGTTCCGTCACTTCTGGGTGCTAGCCACTGAGCAACGATGCCTCGTAGCCAAGGACATCCTAACAGGCCAGCCTGTGTCTGTTCCCGTGGTGATCCAGCTCAAGAACGAGCAGCCGTCATCCACCATCTACCGCACTACACCATGCCTTCTCCCGCCATTGGACCAGATCTCACGACTCACGACGGACTGTGGATCACAGTTCTGGGACATCGAAGTAGACTTTGAGAAGGACGATATGCGCGAGGCCTTCACCAAGACACAGAGCATCTACCTACGTCGCCGCCCGCCGCGCGAAGGAGCCTTCCCATCGACATTGGGCGCCCTAGGCAGGGACGGTCGTGACGAGACCCCGCTAGAATGGCTATTCGGCCTCGACTCCCTGCGCGAGGTGACGCACGCCGAACGTGCGGCCATGATGCAGAACAGCACGGCAGGTGACGAGCAGGAGTCTGGTGGACGAGCACTAGATGCCAGGATGGAGATGGAGAGGGGCATAGAGGACGGTGGAGACAGGGAGAGGCTAGAGAGTGCTCGCGTACTGTTTGAATGGGGTGCTGCTCGCGACGGCCTCCTCCGACCTGGTGCTGCTGCTGCCGAAGTGTATGACAGTATGGCGACGGAGAAGGCGGACGGTGTTGACGATGATGAGAACGATGTACAGGGGACTTGGTGGATGAGGGATGGTGTTATAGAGGGGTTAAAGGGGAAGGTGATGCTTGCAGGGAGAGATGCAGAGCAGTTGTAGTTGAGGGATGTAGTTTTTAATGACATTATGAAGTTTTGTTTTCACTGCAGTTGATTTCACCAAGTACTCGTACACTTCTTCTCATGATGTTGGACATCCGCTCCTTTCTTCTCGGCTGAGTAAGCATCATTGCTGCTGAGTTAGGCACAATTAATCATGAAATTCTTTCATTTTGCTTCATAAGAGTCTCGGGGTGTGTAAAAAATAATAACAAACAAAACAGCAATAGATAATGACAAAGAAGTCAAATAAAACCCCAATTGTTTTCTGACCCTCTCTGTATCCCTTTTCTCTTCTTCATCTTCTTCTTTCTTCTCCCATCCAAGATCTTTTCCCTTTTTTTTTTCCCGGAAAAAAAAATTCAACGCCATTGCAATGCTAAACCGCATCACGGAGGGGGGAGGGGAGGGGAGGTTGGAAAAGGTAAGGGAAGTGATTTCTGCATGTTTAGTATAATGCTTTGAAAAAAAAAAACAGAATGTTTTAAAATGTGTCGAGTTTGTATGAGGATCCCCTCCCTCTCTCTCTCCCTTTTTTTTTTCTTGTTTTTTTTTATAGTATTTTATATCAATTCGAGATGATGTATAAAAAAAAGGATCACGACTTGGAAATGGCAGCGTTGAGAACCTGGGTACGGAAGAATCCACCCTTTGTCTTCTCAATGACCTGCTGGTAGACGTTGTTGGGAGGGTGGTTCATGATGACGGTGCCGTCCTGGGAGTCAATCTTGGCGTCGAGACGGGTCTCACGGATCAGGTTGACGATCCACTTCTCGCCGTCGTCGGGGTTGAGGCCGAGCTTGGCGGACAGGTCGCGCATGTTCATGCGGGAGAAGATCTTGCAGTACGACTCGCAGATCAGGTGGCGGGCGGCGTCGACAAAGGCATCGGTGGACCCGGAGAGGAAGAAGTCGGCGCGGCAGACCTCCTCGGCCTTGGCCAGGGCCTCGCGGGCGGCTTCGAAGTCGTGGGCAATGTACAGGGCGTGGACGAACTGGGTCAGCGGGTCCGTGTACTCGTAGGCCTCCTGGCGCACGTAGCGCACGACGTCCTTGAGCTGCTTCTGCTGGAGGGAAGAGTTGCGCGCGCGTCCGCGGCCGGTGATAACGGCGGCGATCAGGTAGCGCAGGATCCACGGGCAGCTCGTCTGGATGGTGTTGATGTAGGCGGCCGAGAAGAACATCTCGAGGATGGGCTCGCGAGCCACCTCCGAGTTGAAGAGGGGGAAGAGGGACCAGTGAATCAGCATGGTCCTGTGGTCAAGCTGCGCACGCGTGTTGTTGAACAGCTTGCTGTCGATGCCCTCACGGACGTTCTTGACCTCATCCACCGCAGACTCCCAGTTGGTCGAGAGGATCTCGGACGCCAGCTTTCCCCAAGTGGCTGCCGAGACCTTGTCGTTGTCGGTCGAGAGAACACGGAACTGGTACAGCATGTCGGCCGCGTTTCCGTACTGGCCGCATCGGAACTGGAACTGACCAAAGTCGTAGAGGGCGTTGACCATTTCCATGGTGACCTATTGTTTCGAATACATGTCAGCATTCACACTCTCCCTCTTTTGCTTCTGCGTATCACAACAAAGCACAAAAAGCCCTAATGTATATCCTTCATCGTATAGCTGTAGAGCTAGCTCCTCGTGTGTGTGTGTGTCTTACCCCGTGCTGGTTCTTGAGAAACTCCAAGTTGGCCACCTTGTCGCTCCTGAGGCCGTTGACAACCTCATCCTGGGTGAGGAGGTTGGCAATGGTCTCGGTAGCCTGCTCGTGCTTCTCGAGCTCGGCCAGAACCTCCTGCCTCTTCTTGTTGTACTCGGCGGGAGCCTCCTTGACGTTGTGGAGGTCGCAGTACAGGCTGGCGACGTAGTCGGTCATGTTGGTGTCCTCGAGGAGCCTGATCTTCCCGGTGGCAATCTTGTTGGCAGTGGCGTCGTCTCCCTTCTCCTCTGCCTGGTCACCCTCGAACTGGATGAGAGGGAAGAGGAGGTGTCGGCTCAGGTGCGGTGCCAGGCGGGGCATGATGGACGAGCCGTCGGCCGAGACTGATTTGAGTATATCCTCCATATTGGCGCGGTTTCTTCTTCTTTTATCGATTAAGTAAGAAGAAAAAAAAAGGAAGAGTATCGGTCGATGAAACTCTTTGACGTACGTGGTTCCCGAGGATCAAAGGAAGGGCTGGAAAGAGAGTGGGACAAGAGTCAGAGGAGGCGCATCCGCACAATGGAGGGGCAAATCAATTTTGGTTGAAATTTCGCCAAAAGTGCTGTGGGGAATTAATTATCCGAACTTGTCCCGTCCAGGGACCAGGAAGTCACGTGCACCATTCTTTTTCTCGATAACCTCATCGCGTCTCTCCCATTTCCTCGCCAGTATACCAGCATAATACACTCGTTCACAGTCAATCGCAACAAATCATGTCGCAACTATTCCTCTCAAGGGCGTTCCTGCCCAGGGCATCGACGACGCCTTCTCTGCTATCGCGCGTCCCCTCCACCACCGCCACAATCTCATACAAGCCCAACCCTCTGCAGCCTCGCCCCCGATTTGCTCCCAAGATCCCTCAGTCCCAGCGCCCTCTGTACCGCGAGCCCACGCCTCCTCCCACCATGACCCCCGAGGTCCTCGAGTCCATGCCCTACATCATCCGCCGCACCCCCTTTGCCCAGCTCCCCGTCTACCGCAAGTGGATGTCCGGCGGTACGCGCCAGGTCATCACCATCAAGAAGGTCAGCGGCGACAGGGCCGGTCTGGTCAGCGAGCTCACCGAGAAGCTTGGTGTTCCCGCTGGAAATATCCGCATCAACCCTACCACTGGAAACTTGGAGCTTCAGGTATTTACATTCTCTTCTTCTTTGGTTCTGCTCGAACATCGTCGCCCCCTCCCCTCTGCTTCATTCGCTAACAATCCTTCTCTCCTTAGGGCGACTTTTTCCACAAAACGAGAGACTACCTCATCGAACGGGGATTCTAAGGATCGAAGACGACACGATACAGACCGAGGGACTGACGGAGAGAGAAGAAGGATGAGAATATCCATTGAGCGTGTACAACGACTGTATTATACCGTGATCCACGCACGGCTTGTACCATATATCAGCATTTAAAAAAGTCATAATGTTATAGACACAAGTTTCAAGATGATGCCACTTTTCAGGGAAAGAAATATTCACATTCGTAATTATCCATATTTATAAAAACAAAAAGGTATTAAAAAAAAGTCCAACCAATGCACCAAAGCCAGACAATCAACCAAAACCAGACAAGAAAAGGAAAACAAACCCCGGGGAGAAGTGAAACCAGAAAGGAGAATCAGGCTGCGGAGAGAATAGGAGAAGGGAAGGGAAAAGAAAAGTAATATGCTGATTCCTTCGCCTCTTTGCACAAGACTATATTCGCTACCAAGTTATGTCCAAGTCTTTCATGACGTCCGTCGCCCTCTTTTTTTTTCTCTTCTCCATTCTCTCTTCACTCTCATCCTCCTCTCATCTAGCTTATACAAGTAGGGAAAAATAAACAAACGGTAGTTCTTTTTAGTAAATCAATATAAAAAGAAACTGGAACAATAGAAAACAGAGCTGCGTGGTGAGGGGGGTGGCTGAAAACATTGGGAAACGGGTGTTGTCAGCGTCCCAGGTTGAAGCAGCTAGTGATATGCTGGAAGAGTCCCTCCTTTGCCCACTCTGGTGATGACAGACTCGTCAACTCCATCAGATTCTGCGAGTTCGGGAGAAAGGTCGCGTCCAGCGGCGATGACCCCCTTGTCTTTTCTGCCAACCTCCTCAACAGTGAGAGGGCCGTCATGACGATGTACAGCAGCTCGGGATCTTTGCGGACAGCCGGCGGGGCCGCTCGTGAACCTCTACCGTATGTTGGCGGCGGTGGCGGTGCCTGAGGCTTGTCGTACTCCTGGCTCAGCCTCGAAATGAGCTTCATGAGCGTCTCTCCAAGCGAATTCTCCGAGCTGAGCCATGACTTGGCAAGGTCCGACTCGGATCCAGGTGCAAGGAAAGCCAGGATCTCGGCAGACAGGAGGCCCTGCATGAGGAACGGCTTCCTCGTCTCCACCAGCGGAGGCCACTGCGCCGGCCGACTCTGCTCAACAACCTTGTCTGGGAGAGGCGAAATGGCCAACGCAAACGCGCGGGTGAGAAGTTCCGCCGGGACCGAGGAGCTAGTGTCTAGGGCAAAGATTGTCTTGTACATTGTCCGGTTCGGCTCGTCGCGCGCAAACAACTTGGCCAGCGAATCCACCGCATGCGGCAGATAGGGCTGCTGACTGGGATCGTACGACGGGAAGTCCCAGGTGCCGTCGTCCAGCCTCGACGGGCCAGGCGCGGGGGCAAACGCGAGCAGAAAGTACAGGAGGCACAGGGCCTGCTCACGCCCGGGGAGCTCCATGGCCCCCGACACGTTGGATAGGAAGATGATCACGTCCTTCATGAAATCGAGCGTGTTGGCGTGTGTACGGAGCAGCATGTTACGCGTGCCGAGATACCTGATCACAACGCAGAGAAACTTGATAACCGTCTCGTCGGCCAGCACAGGGTGGTTCTCGTTCGTTTCGCCGGGGAACGACAAGTTACGGAGAATCGTCGTGATGCAGATCAGCCGGTCGACGGCACGGTCGAGCTCGTATTCGTTGGTCCCAAACGCCGGTGGTTCTTTGACGGCCCACTGCTCGATGCGGCAAGCCCTCATAACGTCCTCGTACGACGTGAGCTGGATCTCGTCCGACACTTCGACCGTGTGTTCGGCCAGGAGATCAAGCTGCTCCTCAGCGCAGTCAATCAAAGTGTCGATGAGGTCGTCGCAGTAGGGAAGTCGGATATAGTGCAGAGGGTGCGGCGAGTTGGACACCATAGCCAGCGTGTCGAGTGCAACCCTGACCTCACCCTTGATTCCGCTCTGGATGCTCTTGTTGAGGGCGTGAATGTCGATGTTGCCAAGCTCAGCCAGCGGTGGCACATCGGGCGCCCAGCGGAGGAGCTCTGTCCCCAGTGGGATAACAGCGTTCAGGTCGACACCGCCAAACGTCACGAGCTCGCGAGCACAGGGCGTGTATTCTTCGGGCCTGACAACCGTTCTGGGAATCTGCATGTCGACTGCTGTACCCGGAGTAACCTGCCCGTCGGGCGGTCCCATAGGTAGGCCTGCCACCTTGGCATGCGCGGGCGATGCCATTGTGAAGTCACCCTGGACGGGAGTCTCGACACCCCTCGACAGGCTGTTCCTGTTGTGGCCGGGGCCGGGAGTTGTCTGGCCGGGGAGAGGCTGCTGAGGCGTGGGGAAGCCATTGACTGCCTGGGGTGGTTTCACAGGGGTCTGCTGGGGCACAGGCTGCATATGTGGTTGTTGCTGGCCAGGCGGTTGCGGCGGCTGCTGCATCTGTCCCTGGTTCATGAGCTGGCTGGGCGGCATCTGCTTCTGAGGAGTGCCCTGTGGTTGAGGTGTATGTTGCTGAGGTGGTTGAGGGAATGGCTGCTGGGGTTGCTGGGGTTGCTGGGGTTGCTGGGGCGGTTGAGGATGTTGAGGATGTTGGGGCTGCTGTTGCGGGTGGTGTGGAGGCTGCTGCGGCTGCTGCTGCTGCTGATGTTGCTGCTGCTGCTGCTGTTGATGCAGTTGCTGTTGCTGCTGGTGGTGCATCATCCTCTGCTTCTGCTGGGCCATCCAGACCTCCTCAAACTTGTACAGGTTACGCTCGTAAATCTGCTTAAGTAGCATAGCGACATTTGGAATCTGAACGGGTAGACCAAGCGCTTGCGCGACGTGGAGCCATCCGTTACCAGCGACGACAGCCTTATAACCGCCCTTGTTCTGAACAGCCTGGAAGAGCATCATGAGGTTGACGGGACGATCCATTATCATGGGGTTCGTATCAAGGGGCAGGCCCTTGGCACTCATCAACGTCGTAAGATTCTTCATGAACTGCTCGGGGTTCGGACTGGGCATAGGACGAGGTCGCATCATGCCGGGCTGCGCCTGAGGCGGTACCTGGCCGTTGGGCATCTGCTGCTTGGCCATCATGCCGCGACCCATGTTTTGCGACTGCATCTGCGCCTGCATTTGCATGTTGCCCTGGAGCTGCTGCTGCAGGCGCATCTGATAGGCGGCCATCTTTTGCTGGTCCGTTATACCCTGAGGAGTCTGCTGCCGTTGCGGTGCCTGCTGTTGCTGGCCAGGCATGCCCATGTGCTGCTGATGGGGTTGCTGAGGCGACTGCTGCTGCTGCTGCTGCTGCTGCTGTTGCTGAAACTGCTGGAGCTGCTGCTGCTGTGCCTGCTGTGCCTGCTGCTGTGCTTGCTGTAGGGGCTGCGAATGTTGCTGCTGCATATGGGGGTACATGTGGTTCATTTGCTGCGCCATCTGCTGCATCGGCCCAGGTACCATCTGAGGACCACCGGCGACGGGGTTGGGGATGGGAGACGGGCGCGGGTTGGAAGGTGAGGGGGCAAAGTTGGGGTTGTAACCCTGGGGCATGTTTGGCATGAACTGGCTGGGCTGGGGCGTCCCTTGCTCAGATTGGACGGGGGATGCCTGTGCAGCGGCAAACTGGGGGTTTCCAGGCGAGAAGGGATGCGGCGAGGCCGTGGCGACGCGTTGAGGCACGCTGCCGGGTCGCATCTGGTTACCCATGATGGGAGAAGGGCTGGCATTGGCAGATCCGTTGGCTTGTAGATGGCCGAATTGACCGGCGCCCTGTTGGGGGATGGCGCCGGGCTGGAAGCCACCGGGGAAATTTTGCTGCTGCTGCTGTGGGGTCTGAGATCGCGACGTGGGCAGCATGCCAGGATTTTGAGTCGGAGACGCGGCGATTCCGTCGTCGCGGGGTCGCGGTCGTTTCGAGGGGATTACGGGGTTCGTTTGGAAGGCGGGATTTTGGATGGTCGATGGCGAAGCGTTGCGCATAGGGCCGTTCTGCATGACCTGCTGGGCCTGCTGTTGCGGTGGTTGTTGTTGTTGCTGCTGTTGCTGCTGTAGCTGCGCAGGGTTGAATTGGCCCGGGTTGGCCATGAAGGCGGAAGGGTCCATCATGGCACCGGCAGCGGCGGCGTTAGGATCGTTCATGTGTGGGAAGCCGTTTCCATTGTGGTTTGGGACGGCGTCATTCATCCAGGTGCTCATGGCGATTCGGGGAAACCGCCCAGTAGCACTCGGAGGCGGCGAGCTGAGGAGTCTGTGGAGGACAGAGACACGACGACGTCAGCAATCAGCAGAGGGGTGACGAGGGCCGCATTGAGTGCGAATGCGATCCCAGAGAAGAATCGAGATGGGGCCTAATGACGGCACGAGGCGCAGTGATGGGGGATTGTGAAGGGCAGGGGGCGGATTGTCAAGTCGCGCGTCGCGAGAGTGTTGGGAGTGGAGGAGTGTGTGCGTGGGAAATGTGACGGGGGGGCGAGAGCGGGCGGGAAGGGAAGTGCATTGCTGTCCAGTGCAGTACAGTGGTGTAGTAATACAGCACAGGGGGAGAGGGCGCTGGAGAGGGGAGAGGTGCAGGGGGGCAAAGGGCTTCCTTCAGTGATGAACGCGCTGAGGAAGGCCCTGTAGGCAGCAGCGTCCAAGAAAAACAGACAAATCGAGTACGTACCTCGACTAACAAAAACACTCGCAGTGCAGCCGTCTGGCGCGTCGCAAAACGAGATATTGGGACTGAAAATAAGCTGGACGGAATCTGTATGATACCACAGACGCAGTACAACCGCGTCACCGATGGTCAGACGATGTGGTGGGTGGTGAGGATGAGGCTGGCGGTGGCTACGCTGTTAGCCGGGGCGCGGTTCTCTGTCAGCGACGAGGGAGACGCGACGGGTGACAAGGGAAAAAATGTGAGAGCGAGAGAGAACAAGGGGCAAAGCAACAACGCCACGGGGCAAGACTGGGGGAGAAAGGCAGAACAGACAGCCACAACATCAACGGCTTCACTTGTGCACGGCTGCCGAGACCATCAAACAGAGAGGCAAGGCTGATGAATGTGTGTCCAGACGCCACGAGAGATTCGCAGGGGGAGCGGCGTCAACAAGGGGGGGTGGGAGTTGTGTTGCGTTGTGTGGCAGGCGCAAAGGGGAGGGACTCACTGGGGGAAGGAGCGCGAGTGCGCGACTGCGCGAGTTCAATCCGCTGAAATGGCCCAGCCTACGGATACTCCGTACCTGTATTATTCCTCTGCACCTGCTGCTACTAGTAGCAATAGAACATTTGCTCGTACAGTGGTGTAATACTCTGTAATAACGGAGAGCACTTTGGTCGGGTTCGTTTCGGTTGAATGGGAGCCTGAGAAAGGAACGGCAGAAGGGGCAAAAGCGAACAGAATGCGCTGTGCTTGCTTCGGGGCCCGCTGCCTGGCCTGAGCCGCTGGTTTCGGCCGGTGCGAAAAAGGCTGTTGCATGGCGGCGCTAGGCCGTTGTTGGTCTAGTCTAGCGCTGGGGTTGTGTGGATAAGCGGGGCCACGTGCCAATCACAGGGACTGATAGTGCGCAGATAGTCGGGTTGGGGTATCTGTTAGTGATTCTGGGGTGAGTTGCCTTGCGACACTAACACCGGAGCCATCTGCGTTAACAGATGACTATCTTTCGGGATTTCGACTCCACAAACGACAGCCTCTGACGCAGTGCCGCAGCAGTGTTGACAGTTCCAACACACTTTCTCGTCTGGTCCGGTGTCAATATGGTCCCCGGAACAGCCGCCGCTGCTGGTGATTGCCTATCTCTGATCCTTTGGAAGTGCCCGAGTAGCCACTCTGTTGTGTGTGTCCTCTCGTGGTGGTGTGTTTGTACGCTTGTATGCCCTGTGCTCCTCTTTTTGACGTCGTCGTTGGCCAGCATCCGCAATGTGATGGTCTCCCCCACATGGAGGGTCCTGAGACGTCGCATTCATGGTTGCACCACTTCCAATGGCACTGGAGATGGTGTGAATGCAGACTGCGGGCTGCAGAGAAAGAGCCGTCGAGCAGGAGTGTCGAAATGCCCATTCTGACCGACGACAGCCAACAAGCAAGAAGACGGTCTCTTGCTGGCAGACCCGGTCGAGGCCACAACCAGTTGGGCAGGTGGCAAAGGTCCATGTCTCGCGTGTGCGTTTGTTTGCCATCCGTCCCAACCCAACAATTCCCAGACAAACAGACCTGCTGCTGCTTGGTGCTGTTGTTCGCTTTGTTGCCGCATAATCTCGTCCTCATGGCCGTCAAGTCAGGTACCTGGCTCCAATATAGGCCCCACCTAGAACATAGGGCGTGGATCCCCAAGGCCGATGTAATGAGTCGCTCCCGCCACCACGACGTCCAATCTCCAGGAAATTCCAGGCCATGGTCCCTGCGTTGAGAGGTGAGACTGGTCGATACAGGCAAGTAAAGGGGTCCAAGATGAGAAAAGGAGTCGAGGGTTTCCAGCGTCCGTTTCCCAAAGCCAAACAAAAGAAACGAGAAGAAGAAAAAGGCTGTCGCTCATCTGACCGGATGGGGGGGAGACTGTGAGAGACAGAGATTCCCGGTAGTGGAGGGCATCCCTGCTGCTGCTGGCCCCGACCGGCATGTACCTTTGGCTGGATTTGGTCGGTCCATCACTCGGCCGGCGTGGTGAGGAGAGCATCGTGTGACGACGAGTTGGGCAGAGAGGGGGAAAATGACATCCTCTGTCGTTTCCCAATATCGTCTGCCTGTCCAGATTTCCTCCTTTTTGCTGTCATCATGGTCTGTTGCTGTGTTGTTCTCGTCTGCTCTTCTTCTCGGAGGTACCTTGGCAGGACTTGGTACAGGGGTCTGGCAGGAGACAGCGGGAGGCACCTTCCTTCTATAAGTGAAGCCGATTCGAACAACGACGACAACACAACAGAGCCCAACGACGCAGGAGCGTAAAATGTAGAGAAACGAGAATCAGTGAAGACGAATGAACGAAGAAGAAGAAACTGAGAGAGGGAAAATAAGGATGAGAGGGGAGGAAAGAGAGAGAGAAGAGGGGGGAGGGCCACTGATCAAGTGAAAAAGCACGAGTACCGTACATTACGATTATGGCCGCACCCACTATAACCTGGGACTAGGGGGGCAGACGGGGCGCTGTTCCGTCCCGCTGTCAAGGCTGAATTACAGGGGAGTTCAGTGACGTTCCAGCGCTTGTCACGGGCATTTTACAGGTGGCTTACAGGGTTTATACGCGACAACTCTACAGGCTTCATCGCCTATTTGTCTGTCTCTCAGTCTCTCTTCCTTTGCTTTGTTTTCCTTTTTCTCATTCTTTTGCTTTTTACAATATTGATAAATGCATGCAATCTCCCTCCTGCCAGTATTACTTGTTTCTACCAGAATATTCCACGTGTGTGTGTGTGTGTGTGTGTGTTGGTGCAGTACGTTGTGTATCGTGCCGCTAGACAGATCCCGCCATGGATTACTGCATCGCAGCCCGTACGAATGGTCAAGCACAAGGGCCACCCCCGACCTCCCGCTTGGGGCAGAGATTATTACGAGAAAGTACGGAATTGACAGTGGTCGTATTGTCTGGACCCTAGCCGGGTAGAGAATCTTTATTATTATTTGTTGTGATATGAGTTGGCTTTCCCCTGAATGTTTGGTTCAACAACCAAAGAACCCTGATGCTGTCAACGCCTGAAACAACAGCCAATGGGGATATCCATTGTTTGTGTTCCTATGGTGGTGCGGTACGGTACGGTACGTATGACGTTAATGTCCAACCCATGTACAGGTAGTTCACGCAGATGAGCACTGATTCCAGCTGTCTCATTGTATTCATGCCCCGTGACCGGTGTTGAAGAAGAAGAAGAAAATGGTTCCTTGGCTTTGTCATCAATAAAGTGTGTAATACAGAAATGCCAATATATATATGCTGTTCAATCATGATACTAGCCCGCTACCTTGCTACTCCAGACCAAGCTTCCCCCTCGTGTGCTCCAACACCTTGCGGATGCCCTCATCCAGGTTCTCCACGGCCAGATACTCGTCAATCCAGGCCGCCGTTTTCTTGGCGAGCCCCTGGCGGTCCGTCGTCGTCTCCAAGTACCCATTGAGCAGGGGCAGGGCCTCACGCAGACCACGGGGGAAGTCTGCTGACGTAGGGTCGAGGCCGATAATGGGCTGCCGCACGTGGACGTTGCAAGTGGTCGGATCGTTGGGGTAGGCGCTGTCCATGGCGTCAAGAATGTGTTTGGATATCCTGGGCTGAGCGTCCACGTCCCTGAAAGTAGCAACCACGACGAAGAACTGCTCGGCCGAGGCCGCTCCGAAGAAAGCCTGCTTGGATGCAATGTCGTAGATGGCCATGGGGATGGCACCGTCCATGGCCGGGTTGTTCTGGAGCTGCTTGGCGGCCTGCTTGTCGATGACCTTGTCCTCGGTCTTGGAGGGCTTGGGCAGAAGCTGGCCATCGCCGTCCTCGTCGTCCTCGTCTTCGTCGCTGTCTTCAACGCGCATCACGTCGTCGTCGTCAGTTGTGCGCTCCGCGCGTAGCGGGTCGTCGGCAACAGCCTTGGTGCCCTTCTTCTTCCTCTGGTCCACCTTGGACAGCCACTCCATCTCGCAGCGGGCGTACTCGATCCACAGCGTTCCGTCCTTGGTGCAGAACCTGCAGCCGCGCATGAAGAAGCCTCTCGCCGCTGCCATGTCACCGTTGTGCGCCGCCCGTCGGCCCGCCATGATCCACAGCCCAGAGTCGTGGGGCATCATGCGCAGGGCGCTCGTCATGGTCCGCCTGAAGCGCTTCGACGCCTTGACGCTCGCCGTGTACGACAGGTACTCGCGCCACAGGCCCGAGCTATTCGGGTGTCGGTTCACCGATCGCTCGTAGATGGAGAGCACGCGGCCTTGCCCCGCGTGCCCGCTCTCCAGGTGCCGAATCTTGAGGCGCTTGCATCGCTTGGTGCGCAACGTCTCCAGACTGTTCTCCCACTTGGCGTATGCGGACCAGTCGGCGGGCTTGTTTCCGGGGGATAGGACCTTGTGTTCGTGCGCGTTGCGCTTTTGCACAATTGTTCTTATTTCATCCTGTTTGGGGGGTCAGCCAAAAGTTTTCTTTTCTCGTTGAACGTTTTTTAAGTAAAAAGAGGTGTACCTTGGAAAACAGTTCCTTCTCCTCCCACTCTCGTAATTGAGGAACGGATCGTTCGAGAAAGAACCTCGCCTTTTCCGCGACGCCAGACATGTTTTCGTTGTCGTCGTGTTTGTGAGGTTGTCGTTGATGGTGATGCTACAGAAAGTTTTCCATCAAGCCGTCTTTTTTGAAAATTTAGTGGGGAACCTTCGATTATCATCAGCCTTGCTCCACATGCGATAACACACCAGCCACAGTATGCCACCAGTCCGCTACACCAGCCACAGAGCTCAACAAGCTCATCCTGTCACATAACTAATCACGGATCATCGCATAAGCACCAGCCACGTCTTTGGCGTCAGCCACAAAACTCACTCAAAAAGCTCATTCTGTCGAGCTTGTTGACTCCTGTCACATCACCAGTCACAGATCATCGCGTAAGCATCAGCCACACGTTCTTGGCATCAGCCACAGTATGGAGTACATCACCCCTGACAAGCAGCCACCGAGCATCCCGATGTCTAGAAAAATGCTAAAAATTTAAAGATTGTTAGTGTATTGCACCAAATCCACACTACAATCGTTAACAGTTTTTACAGATCCCTCCCTTCTTTCCGCCCCCAAATCCGGGAAGGAGCAACCAACGACGCCGAGGTGGGTGTACTTCGTACTTCCCACGCGTTGTCTCTGGCTTCCAAACCTCCTCCTCCAAACCATCGCCGTTTTCCCCGTTAGACCGTCTCGCGGCCTGGATGACGTTGTCGTCTTGGGATTTCTTTTGTTTCCTTGTTTGAATCTTCTCCTTCCCTCTTTTATTCATTTCTTTGAATATCTCTTCTACCTTTTTACTTCTGGCCCGCCATGTCCAAAAAGGATGGTGGCGTGGTCCTGAGCTTCAGCGGCGCTTGGGTTAGCTGGGCTCACACAATTGCTGCGTACAGTACGTCTATTATCACACGAGAAACTACAATGCGACATACTTTTTCCTTATCTTGTGGATGAATATATGTACACACAGACCTGTTGATAACTGACTGATTGGCTTCTTTTTGTAGCTGCCTTTATAAGCGCCTTGATCGTTGGCGTGTCCCTCCACTACCACAAGATTGTCCAGAACGAACACTATGGCTACCCAGACGAGTGGTTCCCTTCGGTATCGGCCACGATTGGCGATCGATTCCCCGAACGATCCTTCTTCATGCTCTTCATTGCCGTCACATCCGGTCCCCGATTCGCCCTCGTCGGCCTGTGGTACCTCCTGACCAGGAAGCCCGGCCACCGTCTCCCCGACTTTGTCGCGACAATGGGTATCTTCCGCACCCTGACCTGCGGAGGGTGGACCTACGTCACCTCGACCGACAACCACGATTGGCACGATGTTCTCATGATCTCATACATTGTTGCGACTCTGCCCTGGACCATTGGGTGCACCATCCTCAGCCCGCCCAACGAGCAGGCCATCTCCCTTCGCAAGTTCCTCGGGACGACCTTCTTTGCGACTCTGGTCCCGCTCATTTACTTCTTCATTCAGCACAAGGTCCACAAGATTGCCGGTGGTATGTTTGCCTTCTGTTCCCGTCGTACCATGTTGACTGCATGCGCAAGGAAAAGCTAACAGAGATGGGATAATAATAGCCTATACTACCTACGCCTTCTTCGAATGGGCACTCATTATTCTCGATGTTGGCTTCGATGCTGTCACCGCTCTCGATTTTAGTTCATTTGAACTTGTGGTCAAGGATGTCAAGGGTTCCAGCAAGGGGTACGTTGAATGGCTCCCAAAATAGCTTCAAGGCTCTCCCAATATACTCCTGTTTTTTTCTTGGTTTCAAATTCCTAAATTAAACCATTATATAGTGAACCCCGGTCTGCCTCCGCCGCTGCCCTAGAGAAGGAGTAAGTCTTTCTTCCCCTTCAACATCTACCTAGGAACTTGGTCTCACAATGTTTGTAGAAGGGAAAATGCCGCTGGTGGCATCGCTTCTGGTCGATTCACCTGGTCCGAGCTGTTTGACACTTTTGCCGATGTGTACCATGGAGTAAGTCAAGATGGCGGAGTTGAATTGATACAGTAATATGGGCCCCAATGCTAACCTCCCCCACCAGTTCGTCTTCTGGAGTACCCTGACGAGCCTTGGCCTTGTCGTCTGGTTCTTCCCTCTCTGGTACATGGGTATCTCGGGCTTCGAGGCCTTTATCATGACGACCATTGCTCCCGTCTTCTTGGGCATTAGCTTCCTGCGCTCTGCCATTATCGGCAACCTCCGCATCATCCACCTTCTCTCGCTGTCTGGTATTGCGTCCTACCTTGTTCTCGACCCGACACACCGTCTGTGCACTCTCGGCTTCGGTGTGGCCATGTCGTGTCTCGGCTGGGTTGCTACCTTGTACTCGGAGTCTGTGCACGAGGCGCGCTTCCAGTCCAAGATCCTGGGCTTCCTGGTTGGACTCATCCTGTCGACGACGGCCAAGTTCATGTGGAGGACCAACAACCCCATCTGGCCCGTCATGCACGCTGAGAACGGCGGCTGGAACGGCATCGGCCTTGCCATTGGCCTCCTCGCCGCCCTGCGCTTCACCCGCAAGGCGCCCCTGACCAGCGGCTCCAACAACAATGACAAGCAGATTAAGGGATCGCCCGTCCTTGCTGCGTTCGGTGTCGGTGGTCTCCTCTTTGGTCTCCACTCGCTCCTCTCGGACACGAGCACCATGATCCTCTGGGTCTGGGAGGGTTACCCTCTCCGCGGCCCGGCCTCGTCGACCCACGGCTGGTTCACGCTGGCCGCCATGTCGCTCGGTCTGTTTGGCGGCATCCTCAGGCCCAACCTCGCCGGTGGCTACCTCGTGTACCTCGCCGGTGCTGCAGGTGCCGCGGTTGTCACCAGCTACAGCCACTGGTTCGGCTACTTTGGTGCGTTGGCCCTGGCGGCGTACCTGATGGCCGCGTCTGTGCCTCTGCTGTCCTCGGCTGCCAAAAAGAGCCCGGCGACGAGCTTCGGTCTGGGCTTCCTCATCTACAACTTCATCGTGCTCTTCCACGTGTGGGTCGTGGCGTACGCCTTTGTCCCCGGTGGTCCTCTTGTTCGTGAGCACACGGACTGGGTGATGATGACGATGATGGGCTTCATCGCTCTGGGCGTTGTCAACTTCAACAGCTCGCAGACGCGTAAGCAGCAGAAGAAGAGGCACTCGGCTTCTCAGCACAAGAGGTACTATGGCGGTGCTCTAATCCTCATCAACATCCTCTTCCTGTCCTCGTCGTACATGCGCTTCCCTAGCAACGACTACAAGCCCCACCACGCCGAGGACAGGGTCCTGACGGCGGGTATCTGGACGATCCACTTCTCCATTGACAACGACATGTGGTCATCAGAGCACCGCATGCGCGACCTGCTCAAGGAGGCGGAGCTTGATGTTGTCGGTCTCCTCGAGTCCGACCAGCAGCGCATCATCATGGGCAACCGTGACAGCACGCAGTACCTGGCCGAGGAGCTGGGCATGTACGTCGACTACGGGCCGGGTCCCAACAAGCACACGTGGGGCGCTGCCCTGCTGTCCAAGTTCCCTATCGTCCAGTCCGAGCACCACCTGCTTCCCAGCCCTGTGGGTGAGCTGGCCCCTGCTATCCACGCCACTCTGGACGTGTACGGCGAGTACGTCGACGTCTTTGTGTTCCACTCCGGCCAGGAGGAGGATGTTGAGGACCGTCGACAGCAGTCAGAGTACCTGGCCAAGCTGATGGGCTCTACGCCCCGACCGGCCATCCTGCTGTCGTACCTGGTCACCAAACCTCTCGAGGGCAACTACAACACGTACGTGAGCGACAAGTCGGGCATGCACGACGTGGACCCTTCGGACTGGGACCGCTGGTGCGAGTACATCCTCTTCAAGGGCCTGAAGCGTGTCGGATACGCCAGGCTGAGCAGGAGCACCATTACGGACACGGAGCTCCAGGTGGCCAAGTTTGTCATTCCCAACGGCCAGGAGGAGATTGCTCGCCTCGAGGGTCTGTCGGCCGAGGAGCGCAACCGCAGGGTACACGAGGAGCAGGTACCAGTCGGTTGGAGGTTCCCTACCCTGTTTAGGGGTGAGGGTGTCCGTGGCCACAGGTACCACGTCTTCGATGAGCCGTGGTACTACAACCACGAGTAGGAGGGATAGTAGTAGCAATAATAGGAGGTAGTATATTTGTTTCTATTTGTTCACATGGGGTGGGTAATTGGGGGGATGGTATAGCTACTGGTAGTATATTCTCATTTATACCCAAGGGGGCGGTTTTATCATGGGAAAAGGTTGCATGGGAGGAGGTATTTACATGTACATTAGGTGTGATGGCTGTGTACTTTGTTTTCTGCATGTCAATACTATTTACAAGCTGACTGATCGTTTGGTGATTGGTGATGGAGACTTATGGTGTTGTTTGACCATGTCAGAGTGAATACCCTATAGCTACCAATTTGCGATTGAGTCGACGTTTCTGACCATTATTGGTGTACAATGGTTTCCAATGAATCTTTCGACACTATAAATAAATCGACCAAGAATAAATGCATTTTACTCTACTCTGATTCAGTCATTGTGCATTTTAATGTCGATTGTTGTACTTTGCTACTTTACCAGAGCTACTGTATCACTAGTGCCCTCTCCATCCACCAAACGTCATGACAGAAAACGCGGGGAAACAACACCAAGATACCAGCAACAGCAATCAATCCAAACTAAACCACCTGCTGACATTGGACAGGAATATGATTCGATCAAGAAGAGTATGACATGTGGCGCCCCCCTCTTCTATCCATAGTGTGAGTATATATGTATGGTATGTGCTTATCATATTCCGTGGGGGGG
>FYEV01001735.1:25278-37676 GCA_900188565.1 Geosmithia flava | reverse complement strand
GGGGGGGAAGACAAGAAGGCGGGGGAACGGAATGAACGGGAGGAGGAAATGATTCCGCACTGAGAATTGCCATTGAATAAAGGAGAGCAAAGTATATTTTGTATGAGGATTTACCTGGAAGATGAAGAGGTCCGAATGTAGCCGTTTAGGTGTGTTGCCCGATTGGGAAATGAGGCGGGACGCTGTGCCGTTTGAAGCCGATGTGGTTACGGAATGAGTAGGTCATAGGAGGATGGGCACATGATGCTTATGATGTACTTGACAGTAGATGCATTTAACAGTGTAGGTTTCCTTTATTTCTTCTTCTTCTTCTTCTTCTTCTTCTGTTGTGTCATGTATATCTGCAGTCATGGCTGAATATCTACATGTTCTGGGCTTATTGCTCAGTATAGGAGTCATCTATGTATGTATGGGGATCCAAAGAAGGAAGGACAATGGATTAACTGACAACATTGATAGATACTCTGCCTGTGCTTGTACCGAATCGTCTTTCATCCACTAGCCAGATATCCCGGCCCCCTCGTGGCCAAGGTGACAGACGCATATCAGCTGTACCACGCCTACCGCGGCGACCGACATATTGAATTCTGGCGTCTACACCAGCGATACGGACCAGTGGTGCGCTTCGGTCCCAACTCTCTGGTATTTGACTCGTCGACGGCCTTGAAGGACGTGTACGGCTTCCGGTCCAATGTGCGCAAGGCAGAGTTCTACGACGCCTTTGCCCACCCTGTTGCCAACACGCACAATACGCGGGACAAGCAGGTCCATGCCCGGAAGAGGAGGGTGCTGTCCCAGGCCTTTTCGGATAGTGCCATGCGTGGGATAGAGCGGTATATCCTGCACAATGTACGGTCCTTCTGTGAGCAGATTGGCCCGTTTGGGTCTGAGGGGCAGAATGCGTCCGTGTACGGACAGGAGAAGGGTGGTGCAAGTGGTTGGACTGCCCCTCGTCTCATGAGTGACTGGTGCAATTACCTCGCCATGGATATCCTGGGTGATCTCAGTTTCGGTAAAGCGTTCCACATGCTTGAGAGTCCGGATAACAGGTTCGCCTTGGGCCTTGTCGAGGCTGCCACCACCAGACATCTGATTGTGAGTTCTGTGCACAGGAAAGAAACACGGGATGCATATATATGAAAGCTGACAAGGAAACACAAGTGTGGAACTATGCCCATTGTCAACAAGCTCAAGATTGACAGGATCCTCTTCCCCAAGTTGGCGGCCGGTCGGGCTCGGTACATGGCGTACAGCAAGGGTCAGTTGACGGAGCGTACCAAGCTGGGTGAGGACTCGGATCGTCGGGATTTCTTCTATTACCTCCTCAAGGCGAGGGACCCCGAAACGGGACAAGGATTCAGTATTCCCGAGTTGTGGGCTGAGTCGAATCTCCTGTAAGTCTCTTGTGTCTTGCTTTTTGACATACGGCGCTGATGAGTGTGTATAGCATCATTGCTGGGTCCGACACCACCTCGACCGCCATGGCAGGAACATTCTTCTACCTTGTTCGTAATGAGAATGCCCTGCGTACCGTGGCGGAAGAAGTGCGCGGCAAGTTCACCGATGTCGAGGACATTGTGCAAGGTCCTACCCTCGCGTCGTGCACGTACCTAAAGGCGTGTATAGACGAGGCCATGCGCATGTCCCCCTCTGTCGGAGGCATTGTACCCCGCGAGGTTCTATCCGGTGGCATGACCATTGATGGACGGTTCATTCCCGAGGGGACCGTCGTCGGTGTCCCGCACTATGCTATCCATCATAACCCGGCTTACTTCACTCGTCCGTTTGACTATGTGCCTGAGCGGTGGATCGTGGGCGCACGCAGCCCCCTCAAGCGTGGCGACGACATGACCACGACAACGACGCAGGACGATGTCTCGAGGGCCCAGAGTGCCTTTTGTCCGTTCAGTGTTGGTCCTAGAGGCTGTATTGGTAAGGGTCTCGCGTATCTGGAGATGACGACCACCCTGGCCAGAACCATCTTTCTGTATGATATGCGCAGGGCGGTGGGTGTCGTCGACCCGGGAGAGGGGACACCAGAGTTGGAATGGGGGAGGCATCGGAAGGAGGAGTTTCAGCTGTTCGATACGTTTACCAGTGCAAAGACGGGGCCTGTTGTTGAGTTTAAGAGGGTTGGATCTTGATATGCGTCGTTTGTTAGTAGGTCATGAATGATATATGCTCAGAATTAAAAAAAGAATGAAAATACTTCAAGTGCTTTATTTTAAAGCGGATATAGGGGCAATGACAAAGTTGAAGCTGGTGACGATGATATCTAACACTGTGCATAAGACAGTAATTGTACAGTACAAAAACACTGTGAGGTACGTACCTTTTCAAGCTCTGAAGCCTCGCGACTTTTGACCTCGAAGATTCGCGTCTTCCGCTTCACAATCAACAATCGCTCACCTCCTGCATCCTCCGTCCCTCTCTACGCGATACATATCATATTCACCCTCGTGGCATTGTTGTCGCTCATTCTCACGCACCACCACCACGACGACGAACGCGGAATGACGTAGTCCGACTCGACAAGGCGGCCTTCCTTTGTCTTGATATTCAAGTCTCCTGGCCTCTATTTCTTTCTTCCTTTCTTCCCTGTCTTTCGCTCTTACTCTCTCTCTACACAAAACTCCTACCACTCGACAAGATGCCCATCTGTCGGTATTTCCAGCAGGGAAACTGCAAGTTTGGAAGTATGTCATTTGTTCCCCGTCATGTCCCCTTCGCTTTTCATACTGACCTGTCTTTACTAGGCCGTTGTCGCTTCGATCACCCCGGCGCAAATACGCAGTCCCAGTCACAACCTTCGAATGCCTTTGCGACAAATAACCGATTCGGAGGCTACGGGAAGAACAACACTGGGGGAAAACCTGGTGGCAAGGGCCCTGGAGGCAAGTCTTCTCTCGGTAAGTACACTGCTCTACCCTTGCCAGGATAACTTATGATGGAAAATGATGCTAATGCTCCCCCGAACAGAGGATTACAAAATCTCCATCGATACTCTAAGAGCCGACCTGACGACCGAAACGCCCCAATGGATCCTCTCGGCCTACGGCCCCGGACGGAATGCCCCCGAACAGCTGTTTGGCGGATACCCTCGCGAGCAGAGTTTTGAAGAACTGAGACTGCATTACCTGATGGGCAAGGCCGAGGGTCGTGAACAAGAAGCTGTGAGTATCTCTCTCTCTCTCTCTCTCTCTATTATCTATTCACCATTTGATACCTGCTAACACCTTTCGCAGCTCAACCAAGCCCAGGAACTCTACCAAAACGCCCGTCAGCAGATGGACACTGCAGTGACCAACCTCACCGAAGCCGCCAACTTTGTCGTCGGAGCCGAAAACACACACCCGAACCGACATGATATATGCCAGCAGGGAACCCAGGGCCAGCCCTTTGGCGAGTTCGCCGTCGGAAAGCGCTCCCTGCCGAGTGCTCCGGCAAACACCGCTGTGTCGCCCTTTGGCGCAGCACCCCAGACCGGCTCGTCAGCGTTTGGCGCGCCCAGCGGAGGAACAGGTGCTTTCGGCCAGCCAAGCCAGCCTACCAGTGCCTTTGGACAGCCGTCACAGCCCGCGCCCTCGGCGTTTGGCCAGCCTTCTCAACCGGCTCCCAGCGCCTTTGGACAGCCTTCTGCACCGCAGCAGCAGGCGCCTGCTTTTGGTCAGCCGTCGCAGCCAGCCGCTGCCTCGGCATTCGGAAAGCCGTCGTTTGGACAGCCCTCGCAGCCGCAGCCGACTAGTGCGTTTGGACAACCGTCGCAACTCGGCGCGAATGCCAGTCCGTTTGGCAAGCCGGCGTTTGGACAGGCTTCGCAACCAGCTGCAGCTACGCAGCCTTCAGCCTTTGGTCAACCCTCGCAGCCCCCTGCTGCCCAGCAACCTTCCGCCTTTGGACAACCTTCGCAACCTGCTGCTACTCAGGCCCCGTCTGCCTTTGGACAACCCAGCCAACTAGGCCAGAACGCCAGTCCCTTTGGTGCGCCATCAGGCGCGGCCCCCTCGGCTAGTCCCTTTGGTGCCACTAACACCGGAGCTGCCAACAATGCGCCCAGTGCATTTGGACAGCCGTCGCAAGCACCCGCCGCTCCTAGCAATCCCTTTGGTTCGACGCCGCAGACGACATCGAGCCCGTTCGGACAACCTTCACAGCCCGCGCCTTCGGGTGCCTTTGGGAAACCTGCGCCTGCTGCTGCTGCCCCGGCGAACCCATTCGGATCGGCGAACAACAACCAGCCGGACACCGCAGCCAATCCATTCGGTCAGAAGGCCTCGAACCCCAGTCCCTTTGGATCTCAGCCTCAACAACCCGCTACCAACGGTGCTTTCGGACAAGCTTCTGCCCCGAGCGCCAACCCCTTTGGCAGTGCCCAACCACAGCAGCAGCAAGCCTCGCCCTTCGCACAGCCTCAGACCACCTCCAATGGCACAGTGTCCACATCGGGGAATAACCCCTACCCACCAGAGAGCACGAGACAGCACCCGCCTATAGAGGGTTATTCGGCCAAGGGTATGGACGGAAGACTGAGCATGTTCCGCGACAAGCCCGTCGCGTACAACGAGGAGGGAAAACCTGGTATCAAGCAGTTCAACGGTCCGTTCCAGCGCATCTGGTTCCCCGACGGACCACCAGGTTTCAACAAGGATACTGCGTTACCGGCGGACGCGTATGACGACCAGTCCAAGGCACAGTGGGCGTCGTTTGCAGAGACGGGGCAGTTTGCCGAAGGGGTTATGCCCGAGCTGCCACCGCCTAGAGAGTGTACGTTGTGGAATTTTTAGAAAAAGCTGTTTGATTAGTATGTCGGATGTGTATATAGGAATAAGACTGTTTGGCTAGGAGATGGCGTTCCGGGGTTGTGGTTCTTTGTATATATGGATAGCATTTGCATGTTCCTACGGGATAGAATTACACGTCCCAAGGGATAGAAATGAAACGGCTTATGTGAGCGTTGCAGAATGGACAGCAAGTTGAACACGGCGAGTACACATGGCAGTAGACATCACAGTATGCATCACGTAGACAGACACAGGGTCATGATTTCTCCAGTAACAATGTCTTTTATATTATTGCTGAGCCTGGTAACCGTAGCTCAGGTGTCCCGAGGAAGAAAAGAAAAAAAAAAGGGGGTCCGTCTCATTGATATCAGGTCAAGAACAGAGCACGCACTTAAGCGGCAATGGTGACCTCAACCTCGACACCGGCGTCGATGTTGACAATGATCTGCTTGACAACCTCAGTGGGGGCAGTGAGGTCGATGAGACGCTTGTGGATGCGCATCTCGTAGCAGTCCCAGGTCTTGGAACCCTCACCGCAAGGAGTCTTGCGGGTGGTGATCTTGAGGGTCTTGGTGGGCAGGCGGACGGGACCCTTGAAGCGGAGGTCCTTGCTCTTGGAGCGGTCGATGATCTCGGAGCAGACCTTCTCGAGGACCTGGACCTTGCGCGAGGACAGGGTGATGCGGATCTTGTGGCTCTTCTATTATGGGGGTTAGTAAATGTTGACGATATTGGAAAGTTGTTCTTTCCTCTCGACACCATCATCATGGTGGGATGATGAATTGGAGGGGTGAATGGGTATTGGGGGAAAAAACATACGGGAGCCTCGCCACCCTGGTCCTTCTCGGGCTTCTGGAAAGAAGACATTTTTGATGATTGTTGTTGGGAAAGGAGAATTCTCTTCACGACTCGAACGTCGGGGATCGGTTCGGCAAAGTGATGAAGAGTTGGTTGGTGATGGGGAAAAAAGAGAAGAAAGAGACCAGCTTCAAGATTTCTGGAGTAATATTTTTTTCCTCTTTCCTTTGCGATGAGTTGTGTGCGCACAAAATGCTATACGCTAGTCTACATAAGGTCATGTGGATATCACAATCACAGGGCTGGGGGTTTGATTGGTCAGAACCCTGATCTCGTCTCAAGGTACGTACCTCGCCGGCTTTGGCGGGGCAGTTTTTGCGTTTTGGGGGAAGGAGCGATGGATCCGCCGACGGCTCGCAGCTGCCCGTCACAATGAATCATCCGGCGATGAGAGTGGGAAGGTGCCACCGCCAGCTGTAGAGCTGCCTTCCTTGAAAAAAATAACTATCAATATCACTGAAATGTCTCCCTGATATTCTTCACATAATTTCTTTATACATTTTCTCTTTTTTCCTTTCTTTGGTGGACCTGGGCTGCTTTTTTGCTTCTCTTGATTTGGTTGTATAAAGACACATTGGACCTCGCCCCCCTCCGAGCAAGAACAGATAGTTGCATATCATGACGTCCCTTCCGCCTTTTGCGCCGTTTCCAGAGGCCTCATGGCGACAACATCTCGACCCAAAGGAATGGGACTCACTACTAGAGGCATGGCTGCTCCTCAGTCAGGCATGTCTCTCTCTGTCGGACAAGGACCTCAAGAAGAAGTCGACCAACGATGAATCCATGCCCGCTTTCCTCGTGTCGCTCATGAGCGAAACCGCTGAATCTGGACCGTCATCACTGGGATCTCACTCTACATCACTTCTGAGGGCTGTGCATCAGCTCTGCTTGCGCCTATTTGCCCTCCAGCCCCCTCCAGCTCTCGTCGATGCCGATTTTCTCTGCAGTCTTGCCAGGGTATATCCCAAGAAGCACGCCGCCTCTCTGATATCAAAGCTGTTTGCTTCTGCACATGGCTCGGCTGCAGAGAGCTCCCTGACGGCCGTCAAGAAGCTCCTTATCCCGCATCTCGAGGGTGGTGTGAAGGGCAATCTGAGACTTGTCGAGGAGCGCCTTCTCCGTCTCAATCACCTTCTTCACGTCTCACCACACGCATGCACTCTGTTGCTCGCCGGCTCTGACTTCTTCGACGGTCTGGTCGTCTGCTTCCGTGTCATGAACCCCCCGCTACGCAAGATTATAGTTACGACAGTCTACTTGTGCCTTGTTGGGCTCACTGAGGCTGAACCTCCTAAATGGGCTATGCTGAACGATGAGCTCTACACCCTCAAGATGGCTGCCGATACACACAAGGCTGGTCTTCTGAACGTCAACGACTCCCTTGTACCAGAACTGGTAACATCGACACCAGTTCTCAAGATCCTGTTGCGCAGAGCCGAGTCCACATCAGCTGCCACTGATAGCTTCAAGAACCGCATAACATCCCTCGAGGCCTTCAAGAAGGGGCCCATGGTACGGCCCAAACGACTGGTCAAGAGAAAGGTAGACAAGGGCAAGGGCAAACAGACGGCGGGCAATGTGCATGAAGAGATTCATGTGCATAGGATGAGTCAGATCACACAGGTGCAAGACCTGTTCCCTGATCTCGGGTCTGCTTTCATTTCCAAATGCCTCGACGAGTATAATGAGGATGTGGAGCAGGTGGTGGCCAACGTGCTATCAGAGACACTTCCGCCGCATCTCGCCTCTGCGGACAGGAGCGAGACTCTGTATGTCCTCTGCGGCCTATCAATTCTTCTATACGTGCTAACATTATACGCAGATCTTCGAATGACGGCCCGGCAGACCACTTCGCACCGCACAACACACCACCGCAAGTCCCAGCACAACTGCCGACGAGGCGCAACATGTACGATAATGATGAGTTTGACGATCTATCAGTGGACATGTCCAAGGTGTCATTCGGCAAGAATCCCGACAAGACGGCCAGGGCGCTAGAATCCACAGCCCCCGACAAGGCTGCCATTCTCACCGCACTGGCCGCCTTCGACCTGGACGACGACGAGAGAGACGACACCTATGATGCCGCCGATGTTGGCGGCACCGTTGACTCCTCCAACCAGGAAGCCGACGGAGTAAGCAGCGGAAACGAAGAGATACTCTACCGGGCCTATGCCATGGACGAGAGGCTCTTTGGCAGAGACGCCGGCACTAGACGCGGACAACCCCGCGCCAAGCTCAGAGAGGAGACAGGCATGACAGACGAGACGATTGAAGGCTGGGCCGTCATGCTAGCCAGGAACCCTCAGCAGAAGCGACGCCTCGAGGCTAAGTACGCCTTTAGCGGTGAACAGGCCAAGCTGGAGCGCACATCATGGACGGCCAATCACGACGAAGATGGTGCTCCAGGTCCCTCTCATAACGATCGCGGCAGGGGAGGTCGCCTGAGAGGCGCTCGCGGAAGAGGCCAAGGCCAAGGTCGCGGCGGTCGTGGAGGAGGAAACGTTGCCGGTGCGACGGGTGACAAGGGGACAGAGACGGCAAGAAAGAATAAGGAGTCGAATAAGGGATCACGGGCGAACCATAACCGACGTGATGCCCGGGCCAAGAAGATGGGCCGTGGTGGACTACCGGGTTGATATGCATAGCGTTTTTTTGTTACATGAGAATCATGAGGATATATCATGGCATCTGTCACGTCTGTATTAGCATTTGAATAGACATGTTGAACACCTGACTATTCTACCATCATTCTGTCTAGAGTATGACTATCGAATGCTTGAGAAGAGTTGTATGTAATTGTGTGTGTTTTGTATTGCATCTTGTATTGACGATATCTCATAACCCGCAAAACGCCTTGTCCCTCCAAAATTTGAAAAACACCGTACTATGCACTGCATGACCAAACGAACTATATACTATCAAAGACAAGAAAATAAGAAAAGAAAAGAATAAATAACTACAACTCCTTCATAAGACTCTCAACAACGTCACCTAGCATGCGCAGTCCATAGAACCCAGCAACACGCTTCATGACAGCCAATTGCTTCGCTATACTGGTCCTGTCAACCACACACACCCACTCTCCACTGCAGGGACAATGCTCCATGAGGTCGTTGACCCTCTGGGTACTGCAGCGCTGACACTTGATATCCTGCGTTGCCCACTGGACGGCCCAGCTCTCGACGGTGGCGAGGAGGCGCTCCTCCAGAACGACGCGGTCAAACTCGGCGTCGCAGTAGGTGCACCGCCACGACTGGGTCTGGCTCTGGGAGGAGTCGAGGTCGTCGCGGCAGAGGTCCAGGTCGCGCGCCATGGTGCAGCTGTCGCAGCTGATCTGGTTGAGCTTGAGCGACTCGGACGGGTTGACGAATGTGCCGTCCCGGGAGAACTCGCGCACGTCAAACATGGCCAGGAGCTCCTTGCGCAGAAGACGCGCTTCCATCGTGATGCTGCGGTCCAGCGAGAGGACTTGCATCAGCATCTTGACCAGTTCGAGGATCGGGTTGCGCATCGTCGTCAGGTGAGATCCCGGCAGTTGCGGGAACGTGTAGTCGCCTGCTAGCTCGGGGTGGAGCATTTCGCGCTTCTGCTGGGCTACGAGACCCGAGATGGCCTTCTTAAGCGGCTTCTCGAATGCCTTGCCCAGGAGAACCTGGCGCTCCTCACCGTCTGTCGTCGCGGGTGGGAGCTGTGTGAGGCGTGGCGTAGAGTCTGGGTCGGCCGGCTGACGCTTGAGACCGTGCATCAGCTGAATAAACTCGACCACCCAGTCCTGGAATGTGGGTTGCAGCCTGGCTGGTAGGAACGTGGCCATCTGCCAGTTCATAATCGTCTCCAGGGGCTGGTCTTCCTCTGTTGCCCCCGGCTCCGGCTCGGCAATCTGTTGGCAAGCCCGGCCGCCGTGGTTGAACTCATCGTACCACACCAGGTAGTCCCAGTACTCCTTGATCTCGAGGTCGATGAAGTGGAAGAGCGGCTTGCTCTTGATCGACTTGATGATGTACTGGCTGTAGGCGTAGGCCGTGCTGACCTCGGACTTGGTCGTCTGCAGGATCAGCCGGTTGGAGCTGGCAAACACCACCTGCGATCCCACGCGCCGGAAGTCGGCCATGAGCTGCTGGAAGGCCTTGCGCGACATCATCTGCACGTAATAGTGCAGTGCGCGGTCGTACATGAACGAGTCTGGGTTCTCAACCCACCGCACCAGATGCTGCACCAGAACGTCGGCCATGGTGCTGCCGCGGCACGCCTCTCCCCACCAGGCCTTGACCATCTCTCGCAGGACCACGACACCGGCGTTGGCAAAGGCACTCTCTGACTCCAGGATATCGGAGCCATCCGCTGTAGGGTTGAACGCTACCGAGTCGGCTCCGGCGCCCTCGAGTTCGTTGATGAGCGACGACGTCAGGATCGTGTTGATGGCCAAGTTGCGCACGTCTAGATCTACGCACACCGACGAAAATGTGCCTGGGCTGTTGACGTTGGGAAGCTTGACCGTGTCGAGGGGACCGAGGAGGTCGTCGCGCTCGTACCCAGCGTGGTCGGGACGGGGACCAGGTGACCACCACAGGACGACGCCGTTGGCTTGCAGACGGCGCGCGTAGGCCACGTCGATGAGGAATCGCGGGTCTTCGCGCTCCAGGTTGCACAGGGGCACGTCTCCGTAACGCGCCAGGGCCGTGAGGTGCAGAACCCACGATCCGAGACCGAGGTAGTGACCGACCAGGCGGCGGGCGACAACTGACTGCCATCCCAGTGGGGGCAGCGAGCTGTCGGTAGCGTCGTACTTGAGCGGCAGGACAGGGAACTCGCCAAGGACGGGTACGTCGTGAACGAGCTGGTTGCACTGCGACGACTGGACCACCAGCATCTGCGGCCTGACCTGGTCCTTGCGCATCTTCTTGACCACGTCGCCCACCTCGAGGTGCGCCTTGCGCCTTGTCGTCACCTGCGTGATCTTGAAGGAGAGCTTGTCCTGGTACCGGAAGCAGTCCTGCCAGTTGGTGCCGGCGGCTTCCTCGGTTCGCTTGGCCAGCATTTCCGAGTAGAAGCGCGTCACGTTGGGCAGGTCTTGACCCGAGTCCCTGTTCTTTTGCAGAATCACAATGTGCGCCTGGTCGTGTGTCGTCGAGAAGATGCCAAAGATCTGGCGCTCTCCGGAGGTGATGTGCGAGATGTACACGTACGCAAAGGGGCACGAGTCGAGGTATGTTCGTGCCTTGGCGGGTCGCTTCAGGCCACCAAGGTCGAATCCTTGCTCTAGTCCTCGGCCCAGGACACCCTGCTGCTCCTCGTCGACGGTGCAAAGGTTGCCCAGACGGAGGACAGCACGCATGTTGAGAGGTAGCTGCGTCTCGTACACGCCCTCCACACTAGGGTGGTTAAAGAGGAGGGAGAACTTCTCGGCTTCATTGAAGTAAATCTCCTCGGGCACCGTCAGCTTGAACAGGTGACTCGACGCGTGTCCGTTGGGCAGCGTGTAGTTGACCTGCTCGACCTCACAGCCTTCAATCTCCACGTCGGGGAGATCCTTGCTCTTGAGGTTGAGGAAGACTTGTCGTGGGACCTTGACCTTGAGCGTGTGGATCCTGGCATCAATGAGGACATGGGCCGTGACAACTCCCGGGCTGTCTGTCGGCTTGAGATGGAGTAGCTGCCAGGTGTTCATAAATGTCGTGTGGGCTTGCTTCATGAACGTCTGCTGGATGTTGCCGCCCACCAGGCCTCTCTTGTCACCAAACAGCTGTCGCCTGCGTACTCTGGCATCCTTCTGGATCTTCCACTTTTGCTTCTGGTAGTCGATGAAGGCCGGGTAGTCCTCAGACGGGTCGGGCATGACCTTGGGTAGAGCTGCCATGGGGTCGGGGTTCTCTATAGGCTCCGGAGACTTGCGCTTCTGCGCTACAGGGGCGGGTTGCTGCTGGGTCGACTGCTGCTGCTGCTGAGAAGAGGCCACAGCAGATCCGATAGTCTTTGGCTTGAGGAGCTTGTTGCCATAGTCCTCCATGTCGTCCATGCTGCGCGCCGCGGTTCCATTGAGGTTGGTTATGTCCTCGAGGGGACCCTTGGCAGATGCAAACAGGTCGGTAAGCTTCTTCTGCTTCATCTTGTCGTCCTTGATGTTGATCCTCCTCTGGAGCCAGTCCGGGTGAGGCACGCGCGGAACAGGGTTGCGGACCTTTTGCAGGGCAGCAGGGATGGTGATGAGCTTCTGGATGACGGAGCCCAGACGCTCGAGGTAGTAATCCCAGTCGAGCAGGGCTCGCGGGTCCGTGTCGGTGGGCTCTTCCTTGAGCCACTTCTTGAGATACGTGCGCTTGACTGACTCCTCGGCCGAGAAGATAGCGACGGGGATGGCTCGCTCAGTGACGGGGGCATTTCGGGGGCGGGAGCAGATGATGAACTTGCAGTTGAGACCCTTGTCTTTGACCATCTGCTCTCCGAGGAAGTCTGCCAGGCGCTTGGCCGTGGTGATACTGGTAGACTTCTGGGCGCCGTACTCCTCGAGTGTCTTGGACATGCTCCTGTTCTCGGAAATCAGGTCCATGAGCTCCTCGTCGGCCAGCGTAGATCCTTTGCTGTGCAGCACGTCGAGCCACTGGTTGGCAACCTTGGCGACGGCCTGGTAGCACTGCGTCAGATCGCTGCCCTCGAGGAAGAACTTGAAGATTTGCTGCTGGAAGATCTTGATGAGCTTGAGCTCACCACGACGCTTGACCTCAAAACCCTTGAGTTCAGCCAGACTACCGTCATCGT
>FYEV01001735.1:803-25264 GCA_900188565.1 Geosmithia flava | reverse complement strand
TTCTTCAGGTTCTTGTCCTCCTCCTTGGACGTGGGCAGGATCATGGCCTTGTAAGGACCGTCGACTTCGAACAGAATCGTGTTGTCGCTGTGCGTCTCGTACTTGTGCGTCTTGGGGTCCACCAGCGTCTGGTACTGGTGGTTGGTGAAGTATCGATAGACCAGGTGGTTCAACATGGCGCAGGGGTACGACAGCGTGAGCTTCTTGCCGTTCTTGAGCTTGAAGGCAAAGTTCTCGGGGAACGTGGCCGGCAGCATACACCAGATACCATCCGTGTCCAGTTCCAGGGGTCTTCCAAGGCGTTCGACCAGCTGTCGGGCCATCTGAATAATCCTCGCGCCCGTCAAGCAGGTGACACCCGCCATCTCGAGCGAGTACCATCTCGAACCTTTACGCATGACGTAACCGTAGAAGGAGTTGAGAATGACCTTGTGGGCAAGCTGAAGCGAGTCGTTGACAATAATCATCTTCTTGGCGGCGTCAACCTCGCTAGATGGGGCTCCCGAAGCCTTGAGACTGTCGGCCTTGCCCTTCCACATCTTGGTCTTTCCCTTGTAATCATAGCGACGATCACGGAAGTCTCGCACGGTATGAACGTAGAAGGGATTCTCACGCTGGCAGATGATGGCCTCCTTGGTGATTGTGGTGGAGTCGTGGATCTTGTGGTAGATCTTTTGCGAGTACAGTTGCAGACGCTTCCGAATGAGCTTGGACTGCTCATCGTTGGGGAGCTCCTGGAACGTGCGCATGGGGGCATGTATCGTCTTGCCGGGGAATCGTTCGTTCTCGAGAGCGTTGCGAATCATCTTGTACTCGTCCATCTTGGCCGGGATATACTCTCCTCTCCATGACCAGGGCAGTCGCCTGTCGCACGTCTTTCCTGGCCTGTTGAAGTCGCATGCTGCACAGTCTGACTCGTCGACCATGGAGTCGGGTTGGAGACGGTTTGTCGTCATGATGTTGGGATACATGGATGCAACATCCACGTGGTAAATCAGGGGGCGCTCGTGGCGGTTCGGGGTCTGCTTCATGTCCAGCAGGCGGGCCGTGACCTGTGCTTTGACCTCCTCGTAGTTCTCAACATCTTCGAGCTTCTTCTTTTCTTCAACGGTGATGAAAAAGGTCAGAGCGTCGTCCAAGTCCCTTAGCAGCTCGTCAATGGCGCCGGTATCCATGGAGAAATCGACGGGAATGTCGGCACGGAAAACACCGGCTTCGATACTCTCGACGTGACCACCGACATACGTCTCTGAGTCGAGCAGGTGGCCGTCCCAGAAGGCCTCGTTAGGCGCCGTATGCTTGTTGGGAAGCACAATGTTCTTCTGGTACGCCTGGACCATGAGAAGCATTTCGCAAAGGGTACCGGTACCTTTGCGGAGGGTGTCGTCGGCGCCGATAGGGAGAATGGTGCAGAGGGAGAAGATGAAGGGGTGGACGTATTTCATGTAAAGGTAGTAGGTGGCGACGGCATCGGAAACGGAGTACTCGGCCAGAGTCTGGGGCCTCTCGCTGGCGTAGGGGGTCATGAGTTCGGGGTCGAGCTCGTCCGGGTCGTAGCCGAGCTTGGCAACGGTGACGGCCTTGAGACCACGGGATCCCTGAGGTAGGTAGGAGTCTCGGTTGACCCAGTGGAAACAATCCATATGAACACCGTAGTTGCACTTGTAGATGTCCTCGTTGTCCTTTTTCCAACCAATCTCGACGTACATGTCGATGCCGTTGACGCTGGCTCGGGCCTCGACAAAGGGCCAATCGAAGAAGTCACCGTTGTACGTGGCAATGACGGACGGCCGTGCCTCCTTGATGTGCAGGAAGAATCGCTCAATGACCCCCTTTTCGTCTGGCTCGTTGAAGATCATAAAGGGACCAGGGTACTCTGGCTTCGGGGTGTAGTCGAAGTCGGCAATGTCTTCCGAGACAATCTGACGGTTGGTGATGAGGAATCCCTGACCGTCAATCATGTACGAAATCATCATGATCTCGTCAACGGCTGCGTCGGGGAACTTGAGGGGCGCCTTGGTCGTCTCAATATCGAAGGCCATGACAACGGGTTCGGCTGGGAGAGACCTCTCCTCGTTTGGCGAGATCTTGGTAGTTCCGTGCTTGGCCTCGACCCAGTACCAGTTACCAACTCGCAGATCTATATAGAAGTGTTAGCCAACTGAAAGAGTAATGCTGCTAGAGAGCTAAACATACCCTTGTCTATCATTACTCTGACGTGATAAGGGACATCGTATTCTCGGATATCCACAATGTAATCGCTCGCATCAAGGGAAGTATTCATCATTTTCTCATCGTCTCGTGAATCGTCAAAAAGGTCAAAGTTGCCGTTTGCCCTGGAGAAGTGTTAGTCAAAGCAAATTTCATATGATAGTAATAGGGCCCAGGGAAAAAGGAGGAACATACGTAGCAACTTCGGCATAGGCATCCATGGCATCCATGTTTTTCCTATTCCTCTCGGCAATAGGCATAATGTCCCTCCTGGCAGCCATGAGGTCATTTACATTGGCAAACTTGAGCTCGAGAAAGGGTCTCTTGTAGCCCATAAGATGGTTGGGCATATCGAGGTCGTCCTTTTCGACACGACGGACCGTCTTGACGACGCCTTCTCCGGGCACACGCTTGAGCCACTCTTCGACCTCGGACTCGTAGCCCTTCTTGATGCCGACGAAGAGGTAAGGCTCGTACTCAATGGTCGCCTTGAAGTGACCACCATCCTCTTCGAGGAAGTAGCAGTCCAGGGCAGCACGGCCATGTGGTAACCTGTCGTCCTCAATGGCCGTGGGCTGGATGCCTACCAGCCAGCCTTCGCGCTTCTTGCCACTCTCGTACCGCGAGAAGCCCATGTTCTCGTCGATTGTCTGAGCCAGTCGTGTGCGCTCCCATTTCTCGTCGGCCGAGGTGCCCTCTGCGCGGGTCGACGCGGCAAATGTCCGTTGACGAGGACCATGGTAAGCCGTCTTTCCTCCACGACGGAAGCCCTTTTGCGGGCGTCGAAGGGATGTGTTGGACATGATGTATGTGTGTGTGTATGTGCGTGTAGGTGTTAGGGATTCGTTGCCCCTCCCTTGGGGGGGTTGTCGTCGTCGAGGATCGGTTCTCTAGGGAGAGAGAGAGGGAGAAAGAGAGAAAGGGGATGTAGATCTCTTCTATAGTAGTATCGTCATTAGGTGCATGTGTATATACCGAAAAGTGTTGTTGGATAAACAGAGAAACAACAAAAGACAGCGGCGCAAAAGTGATGGATTAGAAAAAGGGAAAAACCAGGGTTCCCATGGGCCAGTATTAGCAAGTGGCTCCCTCGTAGTCTGTCCAGGGCGCCTTCCGGCCCAGACAAATTGATTGATTTCCAACGCGTTCCAGACGCGCGCTGAAAGACGCGTGACACGCTCCCTTGACCCACTCTATTCTTTAATGGACATGAGCCACATATGCACGAGAAACGCCACACTTATTCCAAAGTCGCACCGCCACACATTTGATTCAAAGCTCCGTCACCAATTCTCTTTGATCTTGTCGGTCGGAGCACTCCGGACGGACCACTTGAAGGAGAAGAAAGCCGACTTCAACACCACCAACTTATCCCTACCGTCTTCACGTTTCTTTGCATGCTCGATTGCATGCAGGTGTAGCCGGAAATGGCCTCGAATCCCGGCAATGGCAGCGGCCCCGACGGCCCCGGCGGCTTCAAGGGCAACGACCCCAACCAAAAGACGCTGAACGTCTGGTCCAAGCCCGTCGACGAAAAGGAACAGCAGCCGGGCGGCAACAACCAGCGACCGAGCATATCCGACGCCATGGGCATGATCAAGCCCGAAGACTTTACCAATGTCGCCGAGACACCGTGCGCGCGCAATGGCCTACTCACTGGTATTGGTGCTGGTTTCGGAGCTGGTGGTCTGCGTTTTGTCGTTGGTGGTGAGTTTTGTCGAGAAACACGTCTCCTTCTCTTTTACCCAAGAGGCCCTCTCTCCATGAGGCTCTCCCAAGGATAGAGGGAGATGAGCAAGGGAATTGGGCTGGGCCACATGCTTACATACAGAACAGGCAACATTGGCAAGGCCACCAACTTTGCTGCCGGCTTCTTTATTCTAGGAAGCATGGCCTCGTACGAATACTGCCAGTACCTCCGACGATGCGAGAAGCGCGAGATGAAACGACGTATCGAGGTGGTCAACAACAGCCGGAAGGACCAGGTGCGCAAGCAGATGGAGGAGAAGAAGAAGCAGGAGGAGGAGAAGAAGACCCAAAAGTCATGGTACAAGTTCTGGTAGGAACGCACAAACACTACCCGTCGGCCGCGGGCCGTGTATAACTTTTGTATGAATACTACATGTTGATTTTGTATAAAAAGAATAAAACAAGGGAGAAGGGGGGAAAGGACCTCTTTTGTCTTGCATTGTCCCTGGAGTTGGAACGGCATTGTTGGAAGAAACTATAAGAACCAGGAAGAATAAAAAGCATGTTTAGGAAGAAGTAAGTGTTGTCACTGGATTGCCTGTGTTATCGGTACTACCAATTGAAGGTAGAAATTAGAATGATGATATTTGTTCATGGAACCAAATGCTGGCTTGACGAAAAGAAAAGAAGAAGAACAAAACACAACCCGTAAACTCCGTGAGCCCATAGAAATGAAGGTGATAGAAATGATGACGCCAATCCCCAATAAACCGATCCCCAATGAACCCAAACATCAGACCTTCCTCTTCCCCTATGCCGAGAATGCCGTCGACATAAAGGATACATTCTTATCCTCTCTGAACCTAACCTTGCGCGAAGGTGAGCCACCGCTATCGGGCGACGAGGGCATTCGGTGCTGACCACCACGGCGCCGCTGCGTACGCAACGCCCTAGCCTCACCCTCCTCACGCCTGCGATACTCGGCGAGCTGTTGGCGTCGCTTCATAAGACGAGCGTGGGCCAGGGCGGGAGTAGGCTTGAACCCGACCCCATTGACCCCCGTGCCGTCGTCGTCGACGTCCTCGGGGTCGTAGATGGTTATCTCCTCATCACGCCATGTGAGGGCTGCGCGCACAGGATCGACGATTTCCATCTCCTCGTCGTCATCTTTGTTCTTGGCCTTCTTCTCGGCCATCTTTCTCCTAAAGCGTGGTGGAGGGGTACCTAACCTCATCCTGACCGCCTTTGGTGTTTCCGCCTCGAGGGGGCTGTGAGACGGTGGCTGCTCGGACGGCAGCGGTACTGCATCTGCATCGTCGGCGGCGGGTTCCGTAGCGGCCGCCGGTAGGGGTTTTGGAACAGGCGGCTCATCTGATGGTCCGTCGTGCATATCCACGTCTGGTCGCTGACGCTTGCTCTCATGGGCAGCATCGTCATCATCATCAATGCTGGAGCCGATGGGTACCCCGCCCCCACCTTCACCATCAAGCGCCAGACCATGAAACTTGTGAGCAACTTTAGACCGGGGGCTGTCCGCACCGTCTTCAGCGACACGAGAAGGGTCAAATGAAAACTTGATGGGTGTCAGAGTCGTGTCGACGCCTCTCTTGCGCTTGGGCGTAGGCGTCATGGCTGGGAGGGATGACGCTGAGTCGGCCATGGTGACTGGAATATGGCTTAGTTGAGTCGATGCTGCTGAAGAAGTCTGCTGAGAATTTATAATGGGAAGGGGGTTTAAAAAATCATATTAGTGGGATATGAAACGACTGAATGAGCAGAAGAGCAATGAGAGCCGAGGGATGATAAATAGTAGTAGCAGGCAATGAGTAGAAGATGAAGATGAAGAAAAGACGATCAAGCTGCTATATGATGGAGGGGGAAGGGGGAGGGGAGAATGGTGCTGGTGGGTAAGAGGAAGGAACGATGGAGGGTTGGGCAGCAGGAAGGTGCCTACGTGCACGTCTCCGATTCATCACTTCAGAGTCAGAGACGTTCAAGACAATTTTCTCCCTTTATCAACCCACTGCCGTCCTACGATCTGGGCAGCAACTGTCCAAACCCAATTCACCACGTCAAATGGGGATTCTGCTCTTGTCATTTACGATTCCACGGGTGGAGAAAGATGGTCTCCGCCTCTGCAAGCCATACTACAGTCTACCACAAACCCCAGTGCCAGCATACGGTTGTGCCCGTTGATCCGCCATAAGAAAAGCAAAGAACCGAGCCTGGATCCTCGATCGATGAACGTCTACTATGCCGTCATACGCGAGAACCAGTATATTGAGAGTTCTCCAGCCGCATAAAAACATGTGTTTCTTGTCCTGGAAGCTTGCGTTGGTGTCGTACATGGCTTTAGGGTTGGCGACTCGATGTACCAACTCCACAACCCAGACTCAGAATCCAGGCAAAGAATATGTTCAGCACAAGGGTAGCAGTACCTTGATCCTTTTCGAACTTGCCGAGTCTCCCGGAAAAGAGTCCCGAGGATTCTGGCGTCTGAGCCCGGCCTAAGTCCACGTGGTCGAACACCTTACATACAGCTCCAGGGAGGGGATGCTTTCAGTCCAGGGCCGAGGTGAAGATGTCAGTGCCCGGCAACCTTGGCGCCCCGCGATACGAATGTAAGGCCGGGAGGCATATGCGACCGGCTTTCATGCGAGCAACATGGTGATCTGAATCGTCAAAGGGCGGGCTTTGTCACGACCTGAGATACATCATACCAGTCTACGAAGATGCAACCCGATACCTGCGCCCGCCACGACAATCAGCTGGCAAACACAATAATAGAATTGGCACATGCTGATAGAGTTTAGTCCGGTGGCCGTTGATGCCGCAGGGTGGTCCACGGGAGAATGGGGCCACCTTCAGCCGTAGGAGCCGCCTCTGCTTCAGGAAAAGAGGTCCTTCAACAAGGTAAGCTATAATATGGACTGACGCAAATGTCAGCGCATGTTCGGTCAAGAATCTACCGGATAATACAGTCGCACTGAGCTCATAATTGACGTGCTATTACTCGCACGGATAAGTTCAATGCTGTCAGCTAATAACCGTACCACTCATGGTGATCTGCGGTTCCCCTCCCCCTCCCGCTCTATTACCCCTCCCCCGCCACACCAAGAAGCTTCGGGAGTCGGTCTTGGGGACATGTGTTATTACTGACTGTATTACTTAACAGTGGGCTGTTCTTTTGTTCTTCTTCTTGTTCTACTCATTGTGTCAACTCTGCGTTTCTTTTGCAACACCGTTTCTTCCTTGTTTTCACTTGTCACCAAGGAGATTCACCACCGTCAAACATGGCCGACGCATTCACATTCTTGCCCCGTGGGGCTATCGTCCAGAGCTTCACAGTCAACGGACACAACATTGTGCAGGGCTTCGACACAGCGGACCAATACGAGAACCGCAACAAGCCGTATTTCGGTGAGACAATTGGCCGTGTAGCCAACCGCGTCAAGGGCGGCCGGATCGACTCCCTCAACGGCGGCAAGACGTACGAGCTCGAAGCCAACGACAACGGCAACACGTGCCACAGCGGCAGCAGCTGTTGGGGAAAGAAGACATGGACGGGTCCCACGACAGTCTCTACGCGTAACGTGGCTGGAGTCGAGGGTCTCACTGACGCCAAGAGCTTCTCCTACAGCTTGACCAGTCCTGATGGCGAAGGCGGCTTTCCCGGAACGGTCGAGGTGACGGTCGTGTATACTACAGGGACGCAAAAGGGCGGAGCTCCCAACGGCAAGGACGTCTCCATCCTGGGAATGGAATACGAGGCACGCCTGGTCGACGGGGCAGACGAGACCGCCATTAACATGACCAACCACTCGTACTTTAACCCGGCGGGAGCTCCCACAGCCCCGACATGTGAGGGCACTGTTGTCACCCTCGCCACGAACCAGCACCTCCCTGTCGACGAGACTGCCATCCCGAAGAGTGGCCCCGTGCCCTTCCCCGGTCTCGACACAACTAAGCCGTTTACCATGACACCCACAGGCCCCGACGTGGACCACTGTTTCGTCATCGACACGGATCCGTCCAAGATCCCCGTTGACACGCGCAGCGGCCCTCTCCGTGTCAACCTCAGTGCCCACCACCCCAAGACAGGTGTCAACCTCGAGGTCCTCAGCACCGAACCGGCCTTCCAGTTCTACACGGGCGGTTTCATCAATGTGCCCGCCACGGGGAACCTACCTGCTCGCGAGGCCCACTCTGGTTTCTGCTGCGAGCCCAGTCGGTGGATCAACGCTGTCAATGTGCCCGAGTGGAAGAATATGGTTGTCCTGAAGAAGGGGGAGACGTACGGCACACGCATCGTGTACAGGGGTTGGGCGGACTAAAGCATGTCCAGATAGTGAATCATATATGAATACAGTAAGAAGCAAGAAAAAAAAGTGTATACTTGTACAGCGGTGTGACCATCGTGTGAATTGACCATTTATCAATCCGACTCGCTGTCATCACCCAGAAACGCCAAGTCAGCTTGTGCCCTGCGTCTCCTCACAGCAAAGCTAGCATCCTCGTCCTCATCATCGTCATCTCCATCATCACCACCACCTTCCTCTTCTTCTTCATCACTCTCCTGTACCTGAGCCTTGGGTGTAGGTTTTTGACCTTGCGCACCCTTAGCCTTGCTCCGACTAGCCCGACCGCCCGTGTCCGTCCCCCAGAGGGCATTCATCTCCTGCGCCGCCTCAGCCTCGGCCAGAAGCTCCCTCGTGTCCTTGATCTCACGGGCCCGCGCCTCGGAGAAGCGTCCCTCCATACCCACGTCTGTGAGCATCTTGCGCAGGTGGCGGATCTTGGCGCGCGAGTCATCCCCGTGGCGCTTCAGCTCGTTGTGCCATAGTTTTCGCACACCGCATTTCACCAGTTGGCCTTGGAGCTTCTTGATTTCGGCGTCGTCTGGGTCGTCGGGGGATGCGGATGCGCCTGCCGTCGTCTTCTTTTCCTTCTTGGCTGGCTTGGCTTTTTTGCTGGTGGTGGATTTGGTGTCTTTTGTCGCGGATTTGCGCTTGCGCGGTACTGGCGGCTCGTCTATCACATCCGAGTACTCTTCTTCCTCGTCTACCGCGGGAGGTTTGGCCTCGTCTTCGTCTGCCACGGGAGCCTTGGCCTCTTGTTCTTTTTCGTTCGCGACAGGGGACTTGACTTCTTCGGGCTTGTCTTCGGATTCGTCCATGGCATTGTCTTGGTCGTCTTGGTCGTCGTCATTTTCCGGTGTATCGTCCTCTGTAGGTGTGTCTTCCTTTTTCGACGCAGCTGATTTCTTTGGTGCGGCTTTCTTTTTCGGCGCCGCTGCCTTTTTCGGTGCCGTGGCCTTTGGCGCGGCGGCCTTGCGCCTCTTCTTGGGAGCCGGACTGGCTTCTTCCGGTTCGGAGGATGCTCGTTTTACACCGTTCGTATCGTCGGGTTCGGCCTCTCCATCCTTGTCTGGCGTAGGGGGTGTCCAGCCGTCGAGTAGTTTGACCTGTTATGATAGTAGCTGTTGTTAGCTACCATGTATGCTTCTGTGTATTGGGGTTGGAACAGCGCGTGCACTTACAACATGTTCCTTGATGAGCTCTTTACTCTTGTTCTTCCACTCCCCTTTTGTGAGGAAACCCTCTTCGAGACTGAGCGCCTCTTCCGTACGTTGGCGCACCTTGTTGACAGTCGTCGCGTCCGGGTCCGCCTTATAGACGTTGCACGTAGCTTCGATGAGGGCGGTCTCGAGTTCGGCTGCTGAGGGAGCCATGGTGTATTTGTATACGTGATCGGATCCCAAATAGTAAGAAATATCAGAATAGAATGATGATGAGGTACGCGACGGGGGAGGGGGCAATGATGTGTAAGTCGCAGAGTTGCGGTTCTGTATATCGCATACGGGTCCCGAGGCACGTCACTGTCGCGCGTTGGCAGTTGGCGGCTTGTTATTGCGGGGAGGAATCGCCTGTAGTGTCCAGGGTAAGTGCCAATTGTAATTGGCGTCGGCAGGAGCGAATCAGACGATGAACAATGTAATGCGCAATGAACGAGTAATGGGGGATTCAAATTGTATAAATGAGGAGTGAAGCTTGGAAATAAGGATGTAGGAGGATCAATTAGATTATTATTCTCACTATTACTAGTAAGTTTCCGGTTAAAGCATGAAGCCGTGGATTATAGGAGAAGACGGATGCTAAGCCGCTTTGCCTGCCTCAGGCCTGGAGAGAGCTTCTTCTACTCGCTTCGCTTTGGTCTTGGTGGTGGCGACAACTCTTCCATTATTCATATCAACGCCCATCATGTCTGCATCACTGGCACCCGAATGCAACGAAGTCAAGGAGTATGGTTTTGTCTCCTTTTTGTATCATTCACAAGAATATGCTGACCATTTCATATAGACGCTATGATACCTGCTTCCTGAAGTGGTACAGTGAGAGTAGGTTCTTCTCTCAGTCGCCTTCCCGCCTCTTCCATGTCAGCTAACGAGTCCCATCAGAGTATCTCCGTGGAGTGGAAAAGGACAATGAGGAGTGCGCCAGTCTCTTTACTGAGTACCAGAAGTGTCTTGGAGTGAGTTTTTCTTTCTTCTCTCAAATGTGAATGCCCTTCTGACTCTCTTTCTCAGGTTGCCCTGAAGGCGAGGGGGATCGACAAGTTGCTTGAAGAAGCTAGGGAGGACAATAAGGAGAATGACGTGAGGCTCAACGCACCACCCAAGAGTGAGTATCGAACGTCCCTGCTATCCGACTGTCACTCCCTCTTTCTGACCATCTCCAGAGCAATAACAAAGGATACAATGAGTCGTCTATGACACTTGGCCTGTCCAGAGTGCCAAGATGACAATCTGACAGACAGTCTAATGGGGCCAAGCAGTCTTACGCGCAGGTGCATTTTGCATGGGTAGTTTTCTCGGTCATTCTCTCTCTCTCTTCCTTCTCACCCTTCACATGTTTCCATTTTCCTACTCATTTTATACATATATACCAATTGTAAAACTATAGATCCAAAAGCATCATCATCATCCTGTCCCCTCTCACTGTTTCGCCCATGTCATGTGATCTCCTAGGCTTCGACCCGCCGTTTGCCGTTGGTAGCTGCTGGTTCTAGAAGGAAAGTCCAGGTCTGTTCAGGGGAAAGAGCTACCCAAAACAGGAGCTCTTGCCATCAAATTCTAGCCAACGGCAGAAGAGGGAAAGAGCCATCGACGTACCTGCCGCGCATCGTCGTCACAGCTTTTTGCCTCTTGTTCTTTTTTCAACCATATTTTCTCTCTCCCTCTCTCCCTATATTCCCCTCCCTTCCTTTCTCTCCCTTTCTGCATCTTTTCCCTCCTTTTGACGCCCCTACGTCACACTAGACTAGGATCCCCATTCTTCTCGCTGTTGATTGACTAGTTCCTCCTGTCATTCTTTTTTCGTATCGCCATACCACCCCGCCAAGAATCGAATCCGTTCGTGTCCTGTTCGTAATACCCCATCGCCAAGCAACCAACCCCACCGACCGGCTCTCGACGACAACGGCAACAACCCGGCCTCGCGTGCGATATACGACGACTCGTACGCCATCATATTGGGAAAATAGACAGCTGGTGATACTATCGTCGCCCCGCGTTTAGCGCAGACACATCTACATATCATCGCCGACGCGACGCGAGGCATGCGCTGCGAGGGCAGGCCCCATAGCTAGAGCGCTCTATGCACCCCTTCTCTGTCCTCACCCTTGGCATCTTTGTTGCTGGCTACATCACTGCCCGCTGGGACCTTGTCACTCGTCTCTATGAGCTGACCATCTTTGCCTGGGAGAACGGCGTGGTTGTGAGTTTCGCCTGCCCCCGTATTGCTTGCCATCTCTTCCCGACAAGACAGACAGGACTGACCTTTGGGCCTACCCATTTAGTCGCGCGCTGCCCGAGGCTTTGTCGCCCTGAGCGTCCTCTTCCTCACCATCTTTGTACCCATTGTGCTTCTCGCCCGAAAAGAAGGAACTCTAGTGCGCAACCCTGTCCTCTACTTTCGACCTTCGTATATCCTCGGCAGTGAATCTAACGAGACATAGCACCCCCGAGCACCGGGCTTCGGCGTATCCGCGCGAGAGCAGCTCAGACGACGAGGCTCCTTCTAATCTTTTAGCCCGCGCGTCGGCCCCCTCCACCTTCGCATCACGACACACCTCGACCGACGTTTGACATGGTAGAGCATGATGGGCTCATGAGAGTCTTCTGGCCGACAGACGTCGTCCACTCCAATCGACCTGGCGTCGTCGTTGGCTGGAGAAACTCAACCCTGGACGTCCTCGTTGTCGCTATCCTCGACGACGTCGACGCCCTCAATGTCGAATACCACCTCAAGGCCGGAACATTCTTTCTGACCTGCCCATACACACCCGCCCAGGCCTACGATCTCTGCGGCCACTCATCGATGCACATTCTCGGTGTCACCAATGCCCTCGATTCCACAGCCCTCGACCCCTCGTGGGTCTGTGCAACCACCGGTCCGACATTGTGCACACCCCGAATCACTTGCGCCAAGGCCTCAAGCGTCCAGCTCATCCTCTACGACCGACCGCAGCCCCAGGGCATGCAATACATATCCCTCAACCCTATCGCCTTGGCCCTCGACGACCACGACCCCGCATTTGCTCACGTTAAGCCCGACGATGTCGAGAGCATCGAGGCAAAGAAGGAGAGGAAGCACAACGAGGCTCGTCACGACTTGGTCCAGAAGCTGAAACAACACACCATCCAAAAGAGGGTGCCATCGGCGCGAGACCGGGCCCTGCCCAAGATTGTCAACCAGGTCAACTGGTCGTGGGAGCTGGAACAGACACTGCAGAAGAATGTTGGGCGCCTGGGGCCTAGGCCGAAGCGCGGGCTTAGTGTGTCTGAGCGCGTTGTCGAGTCGGCCACCAGCATGCGCAACTACGTCCGCATGTCTCTGCTCGACTGCTTCACCCTCTACCTTTTCCCCACCATCCGTCGAGCGTTTATCCTCTTACTGCTTGGTCACCGCCTGCTCGCCGAGGGGCTACTCTTCCTGCTCGAGTTTCGCATGCGACCTGGGTATGCGGCCCTCAAGGACGTGTCTGCCACGGCCCAGCAGATTGAGATACGCCTGCAACAATTCTGCTACTGGCCCATGCAGTATGTGACTCTGCGCAAGCGCAACAGCACTTGGGCCAGTATCAACACGAGCCACGCCGACTACATCCGCTTCTACAACAGCCTTTGGCTCGTCGCCAACGACGTCATTATCGGTCTCGCCCTTGGCTCGTATATAATTGACAATGCCGATTGGGTCGCAGAGCAGATAAATGCACTCCTGCGCACGTACACGGTTGAAGCTCTGCAGAGGAGCATATCGTGGCTCATGGGCTGGCCGGCCGGTCTGAAGTTGAATGGCGAGTTGGCCGCCTTTCTCGGTGACCTGTTTCTCTGGGTCATAGAGTATTGGTCAAGTGAGTAGCCTCGGGGAATTATGCCGCCCTTCATTGAAGTGTTTCTTTTTTTCTTCTTTTTTTTCTCTTAATATGCTAACATGGGCCGATTTAGATTGTGTCGATGCCTTAGCGCCGGCCTTGCCCCGGGTTGTCTGGGTGGTTGGCTTCTCGTCGTTTGCCGGGGCTAGCATGCCCGTGGCCATCATGTCCGACTTTCTGTCGGCGCTTACCATTCACATATACTCGTTTTACCTTGCCTCAGCACGCATCTTCCACTGGCAGTTGACGATTCTGCAATCCCTGTTTCACCTTTTCCGCGGGAGGAAGCACAATATCCTCCGCAACCGTATAGACTCTTGCGACTACGATCTCGACCAGCTGCTGGTCGGCACCATTTTGTTTACCGTGCTCTTCTTCTTGCTCCCGACTGTGGTCGTCTTCTACCTTAATTTTGCCATTGCAAGAATGGTCATCATCTCGTTCAAGGCCTCGTTTGACACGTGTCTTTCGTTCCTGAACCACTTCCCCTTGTTTGCATTCATGTTGCGTTGCAAGGATCCCCGGCGTTTGCCAGGTACGTTTGTTGGCCTCTTATTGCGACCGCTGAACTCGACCCCGCCGCGGTCTCCTTTCCTGCGAGCTCTCAACATTTCAACCACAAGAAACAAGGCCGAACTAACACGAAACTCCAAAAATAGGTGGAATCCATTTTGAACTTCGAGATACCCAGGATAACGATGCCCCTCAATCGAAAGATGGGTCCAAAGATCTACCTACGTCGGTCATCTATCTCAAGGTACGGACTACAATAACTGCACTACTATGTACCTTGGTCGTGCCTGGGACTGGCAACTAGGAACAAAGAGAAAACAAGGCTAACGTGTGGAACCTACAGTCTATACCGCTCAGCTTCAAGGCCATGTTCCATCAATACTTCCAGATGGCGAACCGCATTCGCAAGCACTACCTCTCCCCGAGTGTGCTCCTTTGTCTCTTGACAGGCAAATACGTCCCACCCATTGACCGGAGGGACCTGTACAGCCTTCAGTACAGCATGCTACCGGCGCGGCGACCGACAGTGGGCGAGATGTGGCGTGCCATCAACACGGAGGTGCCGATGCCGCAGAGGAAGGCGGCCACTCTGCTGCCGTATATACCGCCGTTGCCGAATGGGGGACGGCGCAATGGGCGAACACGAGTGAATCGCTAATAATAGTAATATCGCGACGAACATTTTTTTTCTTTTCCTTCTCACATACACGCAATAGAAATACTAGATTTTACCGAACAACGAACACATCTGTCCCACAATGTGCATGAGGAGACCTATGAGAGACGGAAAAACGCCCAAGATATGCATGCACGTTTCGTGCTTGATTGATCTACACCACCAACAGGTTCCCATTTTCCTAGTAAGAGTTCCGTCTCGTTGGCGGCTTGTCCGGCCCGGGACTGAGGGTGGGTAAAATCACAACATTACCGGGGTTATTCGTTCGTCCGAACCAACAACCTTCATTGCAGATTATTGTGATTAGTATGACGGAGTAGTAGGCGCCGACCGAGAATTGCGGCCAAACTACGGAGTACCGTGTACAGTAAAAGGGAAACAGAAAACGTGCATAACCAACAACTACACGTACATGGTATTGAAGAAAGTCCACATGACTGGTATTATCCACTCGTTGTAAGCCCAGCCCCGCGACGGGGTATGGCAAGGTGTTTTGGATGGAGGTGGGCATTCTCCTTTCTCATACTGAGGTTGTCTATTTAGAGTGACGATATTCGCTCTGAAGAGTCCTGTTCGCATGGGACAGTTGGTAAACTGATTAGATTGGTTTTCTGCTCCTTCCTCTATTACTTACACTGCTGTTTTCCTCTGCTCTTTCCTTTTCTCTTTTTTTTGCTCTTTCCCTTGGTATTTCCCCTGATATTTCCTGCTGTTTCCCTTGGCCCTTTTCATTACTTCCTCTGCTCTTCTTCTTCTTCTACTTCCGATATTACCTCTCGCTGTCATAGGTAAGTACCATGGTATCACATACCATAGAGAAACAGGAGAAGCAGTAAATTCAATGATAGTGTGATCAGCTTTTTCTTTATTTAACGAATAAGGATACAATTTGGTATGAAGATTGGATGCTTGTGCTAATGTTGAGTGGCACGGTTCTCTTTGATCAGGTACCAATCAGTTGAAACCAACTCATTTCACGCCGAATTCTACATCATCGTAGATCATCACCATGTCCACCACCACTGCAGATACACCCTTTCCGTCTGTCGAACAGGACGGTGACTTTTTGCTGGTCAACGGGACTAGTCATGATGAGGCCACGCCCCGTACTCCGTCCAATGAAGCCATCTTCACGCCCGAGACGCCTTCCTCAGATGATCCCGTCATGACTCCCCAAGTCTCGGTCTCACCAGCTCCGTCTCCAGACCATACTTCCCCCAACATACACACACTCATATCCGACCTGCGCATTTCCGGAAATGACGGTCCCTCTCGAGCTGCATCCGCTCCGCTGGCCGTGGACATGCACTCTGTCGCGCAGGCCGTTGACGCAATCGCCCTCGGAACCGGCACACGTGCCCGATCGGCCTCTCTGGCTGTCAGTGACCATGGAGGCACGGCAGGAGGAGTGTCTTCATCCCGTCGATCCATTCGTTCTAGGCGGTCTAGCTCGCAGGTCGTCAGGGTGAGACATGAGGTTGCCGATGAGGAGCCGCCGGATGATCTGGTTCACACTCCGGAGTTCCGAGAGGCGTTTCGACAGGCCAAGTGTGTCGTTGGGAACGTGGAGGAGACGCTGCGCGGGTCTATTGTCAACAATGGACCTGAGTCGACGATATACAAGTTGCATGACGAGGCGGTGCGGTTAGCAGGGTTTCAGTATCCCTCTACACGGACTGTTGGGTTTGTTGGCGACTCGGGAGTTGGTGAGTTCATTTGTTACTCGGTATATGTGTCATAGAGGTGTTCTGACAAGTGCAACAGGAAAAAGCAGCCTTCTCAACTCACTTCTTGACAAGAAGAATCTGGCGCGCACGGTAGGTTATTATGATATACACAAGGCAAAGTAACCAGTGATCTAACATCATGCAGAGCAACAGTGGAACAGCTTGCACCTGCGTCGTGACAGAATACCATTATCACCCCCGCGAGACAATGGACATCGTCGTCGAAGCCTTCCCCATGGACGAGCTGCGCAACCAAATCAGGTCCATGGTCCAGCTGTACCGCCGCTTCCACCTGGGCGAGTACGAAGTCGGCGAGGAACAGGATGCGGAGCTGAAAGCCAGGTTTGCTATGGGCACTCTGCGTGCCATGTTCCGTGGCAATGGGCTCTTGGACTCGGACAACAGCAGTGACGATGACGAAGATTCCGACATGTTTGTCCTGGGCGATAACGTGGATTATATCCTCGAGACTCTGGTTGAAGTGGCCGAGGAGAACGTGGACTACGAAGTATTCGCTGATCGTGAGGGATTGTCACTTGACGAGTGCTCGTCGTGTATCATGCAGCTATCTTCGGAGGTGCCCGAGGAGAACCGTCCCGCTGCGTGGCCTTATATCAAGAATATGAAGTATGTTTTCTTGTCCCTTCTTACTCATGTAGGTGAATGAAGAGTATAGGCCAATAGCTAATGGGGTTAGAGTGTTTTTGAACGCGCACATTCTGAGTACGGGGCTCGCTCTTGTTGATCTTCCCGGCCTTCGAGATCTCAACCCCCTCCGACGCAGGACAACAGAGCAGCAACTTATCCACTGTAATGAGATCTTTGCCATCTGCAACATTGGTCGGGCTGCTACGGATGAGGGTGTACATGAGATTTTCCAGCTCGCAAGACGGGCGCGTCTCTCAAACGTTGGCATCATATGCACGCGGTCTGAGGTAAGTATTATACAGAATGCCAGTGTATATGTAAATGATTCATGGCTGACATGCATGTAGGACATCCGAGCAGACGAAGCCTCACAGGGCTGGAATGATACTCATGAGACTGCCATTAACGCTCTGAAAGACGCTATTGATAGCGTTGATGGGGAGATTCGAGATGTCGAAGAGGATATTGAATCGTACAATGACGTCGGTGACCTCTCGCCAGACGAAATGCACGAAGAACGACTGTTGAATAGGAAGTTGAAGCAACTTGAGTGAGTTGACCACCGAAGCTATCTCTACATCTCAGTACTAATATGTAACAGAGGTCTCAAGATGTCCAGAAGTTTTGAGTACGTTATCTCCCTTTTCGTTTCCATTTTTGAAAGTACGTCAGCGAGCTAAACCGCCACAGTCTCCAGCGATACCTCGTCACAACCCGCAACGAAATGGTCTCAACCCAGCTCAAGGCCGAGTACGCATCCAACCTTCCCGACAGCTCACTCCGAGTTCTCTGCATAAGCAACACGCTATACTGGGACAACAGAGAGGAACCACGAGACCTGGCACTTCCTTCCCTCGAGCTGAGCGGTCTTATTGAAGCCCGTAGGCACTGCATGTCCATCGTGGCCAGCTGTCAGCGCCGCGCCGCAAGACATTTTGTCAACACTGAGATACCGGCGTTCCTATCGCAGATTGACTTGTGGGTCCAGTCAGGTGCGAGATCGGGGAGCACGGAGCACCGCATAGCTATCATTGAGATGTTGAATGATACGCAGGAGGCGCTTCGACAAGTACGATCTTCTGGCTCCTTCCTACCCTAGGCGAGACGGGCATATGCTGAGATGATCTTTTGAGTATCACAGGATCTGAGCTTGACTGGCATCAACAGTCCGTTCCGTCATGTTGCTAGACAGACGGAAGATTTGTTTTCCGAAAACATTGTTCAAGGTACTTATTCTTACTCCTCTCTCAAAAGGACCAAGAAGGGAAACACTGTGTGTCTAACCCTGAACAGCACAACGTATTGGAGAATGGCGACAATGTGCAGTCAATGCGAGTATGGAGTGGTCAACCGTAAGTCCAAGATTCATACACGCCTGACATGTGGAACAGGCAACTGCTAACATATGTTTGACAGTGGCATCATTGTAAGTTGAATCCTAGATTTCTATTAACACCTTGATCTGACAGTCATCTAGCGACGTACGCTGCCTTCTGCCGTAAGTTCGGTGACCACTACACATCCGCTGCTGGGACCCACGTGTGGAATGACGAGGCCATGGCCGACATGGTGGAAGCCCTGGAGACGCCCTGGGAGACTCTGTGCGCTAGAATCCGTGCACAACAGCGAGAGAGGAATAGATTGATGCGTGACACGAGCAATGCGGCCATTGCCCAACTAGGTACGTTCAGGCAACTCTGTGACTCCCCTTTATGTGTATAGTACGAGTACTTACCGGGTTGATTACTAGAGAGAGAATGCGACTCCAACGACTCGATGCCCGATGCTATTGTCGAGACACTTGACACGCAGCAGCGTGTTCTGAAAGATGGACTAGACCAGGCTTATGAGAAGTTGGAAGCGAATCTCAGGTATGTACACGACACTACAGGAGAGTCCATAATACGACTGCTGACACTATGGAAGGGCCCTGCGTATCACTGCCCTCACGGGAATCCAGAGCTCCCTGATCGGCATGGCACTCCACCCTGCCTACTGGGAATGCAGGATGGAAGGCGGTAGGTCATCATTCTAATTCTGTCTAAGAGTACGAGGGCCGATTTGACTAACTGTCAGGAAACAGGCACCGGCAGTGACCGACGTCGTAAGCGCATCATGAACGAAGCTTTTGGCAATGTCTTCCTCTTCACCGATCTGATGAGAGACTTCAAGGCCAAGTTTAAGGAGCATGCTGTGCAGTTCCATAATGAGTCTGCGGCTGCCGCGACGGCGTACCTGGACGTCATCGGACGTAACTTTGATCTTGTGCGTAGTGAGAATGCACTCAGGGAGAGTGAGCAGGATCCGGAGTTGAGGGATAGGGTGGAGGAGGTGGCGGTGGAGGCATGGGTGACAATTACACGGTCTCGGGGTGTTATCAATGAGAACTGAGGACTGCAAAGACTTTGAATAAATTATTTTGATCACTGGATCAACGTCGTTCTGTTTGTACCCTTTATTATTGTCGATTGCATACCGTATCAACCCTATACCCTAAACCCTAGACTGGGCCTGTGCATCAATTGTCAACCAGCTGCAACCAACTGAAGAAGATACAACAAGAATCATCAGCTTGGAAGAATGATAATGAATGCATAGTTGATTGTTTAATCCGTATACAACTGCAAGTGTTCCTGAGTATTAATCTTGGCATCACGACTGTTACATTCGATACTGTTGTTATCTTTTAATGTACAAAAACCAGTCAGTCTTCCAGAAATCAAACAAGGAGCCATCCGACACAGAACGGAGTTTTATTCCTTTTAAGCAAATGATCGACAATCCATACAGGAGAAGAGGAAAAAAAAAACGCCTATTCAGGAACAAGACAGGGGTCAATACCCCGATGAAATCCTTCGGACCCCATCCCTCGCCCTCACACATTGATGAACGTAATGCAATCCAACCAAGGCATATTTTTGAGTGCCCCCGTCCTTTCCGGTGTGACGGGGTTTCAAGTATGCGTGACATTGACTCTTTTTTCTTAATTTCCCACTTAGCCGAGTCCAATGCGGGAGGAGGAGGATGCATTCGCTGTGTTTGACCAGTAGGATCGTCGCTTGGGCTAGGCGCTCTTCCCGATTAGGTAGGTCATTGTCGGGGTATTGATATCAGGACTCATAAGCCGAGTTAACGTTACTTGGGATGGGACCTCGGGGTGTTCTATCAGTCTCTAGGGGACGGAACATTGAACGGTATTGAATGTGGTGTAGGGGATATCAAAGTCATTGAGCAGCTGTACTGTGTGCAGTTCATCCGTCCAAAGAGAGAAGTTTGCATATGCAGTATCAATCAAGATAACAGAATGGCTTCAGTCTCTTTGTTATGTAGCCTGTTTGTATACAAGACGACCGTATTGGAGAATGATACAGGGAACATGAAAGCACGAAGACGGCAGATCAAAGGAGGATTGAAAAGTCCGTGGCTGTAACAGAATGAAGAATATAGAAGGTCGGCAACGGACATTTATGCATCTTACAAGGGTTCCAATTAAAGTTGATATAGAGGATCTTCTCCCTTGTCCCCTGTGTTTCCGTACCTGTATCCCAGGCATTCGCAAGTATGGAGATCGTCTTACATACATCTCATCTCTTTAGGCGCCACGAGGGGTACACGCATGCACACACGTCTAGATACCCGTTTTGTAAATGTGAATACCTCAAACAATCCAATGCGAGATTAATGATACGTTCCTTTTTTGTCGCCAAGATACCCCCTTCTTCCTACTTCACCAGGAAATGCATCCATCCACACTCAGACCCGGGAGATGACGACCGAAGACCCCGACAGTGCCATCACATGCCGGATTACAAGCCATAGTCAGACATGGCTCGGCAAGACGCGATACAACAAGCCTATGTCTGTTTCAAACCCCATAATCTCAGTGTTCCCCCTTATCCGTTTCATTAGACTACGGTAGGCTAAACGTGTCATGGAACGTGGAGTCGTGCTTCCTTCGAGAACCATATGCTCTAAGACGATGCGTCTCTCAACACATGGAGGATGCTCACAGGATGACAAGGCCCCTGATTTTCAAGTCCCATCTGGGAAGCTGCGTCTGGCCTTTGGCCTCTACACGTAACATTGACATTGAAGGTGGTACCTTTCCCGTCCTTGTATACTACGTTTGAAGTGAATCATTGCAACAAGCGTGATACAATGGTAGTCAGCGGACGAGGCGTGCGATGAACGTTTCAATGCCATATGCCTGATACCTGTATCACTGTCATTTGTATTCCCTACCTCTCAACAAGGTATATAAACACCTTGTTTCTCTCTATCCTCCCAACATCTCCCCTTCCATCATCATCATCATCATCATCAACAACAACAACCTCAACACTCATTACCTGCAACACTCTCTAAGAAATACATCATGAAGTCCTTCTCCGTTGCCACCGGCCTCATAGGCCTCTTCTCCGTCGCCCAAGCCCACATGGAGATGAGCTGGCCTCCCCCATTCCGCTCCAAGTTCAACCCCTACACGGACCAGGCCAACATAGACTACAGCATGACCAACCCTCTCAGCATGGACGGCTCCGACTTCCCCTGCAAGGGATACCAGGAGGACCTGGACTCGGCCGGCGGCGAGTCCGTCGTTACCTGGCAGGCTGGCCAGCAACTGAACTGGACCATCACCGGCTCGGCCACCCACAACGGTGGCAGCTGTCAGGTCTCTCTTTCATACGACGGCGGTATCACTTGGACCGCCATCCACTCTTACATTGGCGGATGCCCTCTCAAGTCGGACTGGGACTTTACTCTCCCTGCCGATGCCCCCACCGGTGACGCCCTCTTCGCCTTCACCTGGAACAACAACGTCGGCAACCGCGAGCTGTACATGAACTGCGCCCATGTCACCATCGAGTCTGGCAGTGGTACCGCTGAGACGGCATTCGCCGACCGCCCTATTACCTTCTTTGCCAACAACGGCAATGGGTGCACCACTGTTGAGGGTGCTGACGTGCTCTACCCGCTTCCTGGCCCCGACGCTGATGTCGATAACACTTCTTCCAACACCTCTCCGCCTACTGGCACTTGCGCCGGTGCGGCCAAGAGGTTCGCCATGCCTCTTCGCGTCTAGGTTCCGAGCCCAGATATTCACTTGAACGTTGGTTGGTGAGGGTGTATGCAATGTTGAGCATTGCGGTTTCTTTGATTCTTAAACATATTGCGGTCGCTTCTCATGCTCTGAGAGGCAGACTTTCATTCCATGGCACTCATGTATATACTAGCCATTTGGTACATATTTCCTATATATAAAGACATTTCACTTATCTTTCATACTGCATGCGCTCTCTCCTCCAATCCAGCCACTGCAGCGGCACACTTCGCAGCACCGCCGGCAATCAGACCTGAGTCTTGTTGGCACAGCATAAATCGTACTCCAAGATCTTTTATAGCCCATTCCTGGATGTCCGGATTATCGTAGATGCCAGCCAGTCCCATGATCTTGCCATGCTTGCGACACGCGCGACTGACAGTCTCAAGCGCAGACCTGAACACTTCTGTCCTGAACCCCGAGGGCACTCCCAACTCGATAGCAAGGTCGTTGGATCCGATGAGAACGACATCTACTCCCTCGACAGCAGCTATCTGATCAACCTGGTGCACGGCCTCTTTACTCTCAATCATCACGAGCACCGTCGATGCCGAAGCGTTTCCCTCTGCAATCACAGTGGATACATCCGTCGGCCGGAGGCCAAACACGGGCAGTTGGCCTGTCATAGAACGACATCCCATAGGAGGGTATTTGCAGGTTGAAACTGCAGCGCGGGCCTCGTCTGTGTTCGAGTTAATGAAGCTCACGGTTGATGTGTTGAGGAAGTCTGCATGTATCAACGTACTGGCATTCTGTATATGCGGAAAGATGATACCCATGGCACCTCCATCCAAGACCCTTTGAACAAATCCGTTTCCACATTGAAGTGGCACGCGAACAACTGGAGTTACATTGTCTGATAGTGCAGCCCGGCAAAGCCCACTGGCATCACCTATAGAGAGCGACGAGTGCTCCAGGTCGATGAAAACAGAGTCAAAGCCGGCATTCCTGGCCAGTGTGACTACGGTTGAGTTGCTAACGAGTCTTATGCCAAATGCCTATTACCGTGTTAGATATGAATGAACATGTTTGTAAAGTGCACGTATATGGGCAATCATGACTTACCTTGCAGAGCTGCCCCGAGGCCGCCTTGGTCAGAATATTGTTCACCGGAGGTGCCATATCGACTTTAACATGGAAAGTATAGTTATCATTTTTCACTATCCTGAGATTTACCACCAGGAAGAGTTTTGATCCCTCAAGTACAGGGAGGGGCCTCTATCGCCATCATATAACCGACTTCATTGCCGACGTGATATTGGTGGCGTCTTCGGGGCCCACTACATGCACCGAGCCAGTAGACTTGAACTCGGTGCCCCACGCCGAGGCGCAGTATGGACGAGATGAGTCGCTGGACGTTCTTTATGTCGGGGTATGATACTGCCGAGTTTGACGAGATATCCAGACAAATGGCGTCAATGGTGTACATGATGTCAATGGCTGCTATCTTTTGCAGTGCCTAGTAGCCGAGTAGCTGTGAAGGGTGGTTTCTATATGGTTCGGCATTCATTGGATTATATTGACCATATTACCGAACGGTACTCTGACATATTGCAGCTTGAGGTTTATATCACGGGCTACATGTATATGAACCATCAGGACAATCTGATACTGCCTAGACCTATCGAGGTTCCTTCCTCACCTCGACGTATTGTTGTAGGAGTTTGAAAAGCGCTAGTGTTAATAAGTGTTGGGTCACGAAAGGTGGCACAAGAAGCCTAGGAGATGAAGGTGATGATGATGCTAGCTACTAGTGGCACATAAAGGTAAGATGTATGTGCGCTGTCTAGCTAGAATCACGTGACCACACGTGACAACCTATAGCCTAAGGCTATTAACACCGCCTCCTAGCTAGACTATAAAGCTACTCGTGATATAAAAATATATATAATCCTCTTTTTTCTTAGTGTTTTCCTTTATTCGAACTATTTACCGATCTATTAACCTCTCTTTAAGTTTATAATTCCTTATCTCTCTTTAAGTATATAATTCTTTATTTCTCTATTAAGTCCGGAACTATTATAATATTTATTTAATATAAAAAGCGGGTATATAACTATATATTAAGGCCCTTAGTAAGGCTATTGGTTACTATTTCTTCCGTTCTAATATATATAATCTTAAAATATCCCTTATTAACGCGGTTAATAATCTACTTAAAGTAGATATTAATATAACGTATTCGTAAAGTTATAGCCTTATTAACTACTGCTATTAGTGCATTCTAGCTATCTATAAATATTAGCTATAGCTAGGGCTATTAATAAACTATACCTTTTACGATCTTTATAATCTAGATTAGAGATTTTCCTACTAGCGTAAGGTTAATAAACTCCGCCTCCGTTAAACTAACGGTAACTAGGGATTAACGCTTTAACTACTAATAAATAGGGCCGATACTAACGAAAATAATATATCTAGCGCTACTATATCTTATATTAAGATTATTAGTAAATATAGC
>FYEV01001632.1:0-41585 GCA_900188565.1 Geosmithia flava | reverse complement strand
CCCCCTTGATTCGTGACTCGATTTCAAGGCGGCAAGAAAAGTGTGTAAAAGTAAAAGGGGAATGTGATAAAAATAGATGGGGATCTGTATCTGGATATATTTCGTTTTAATCCGTATCTCTCGTACGGTTGTACTCGTACTGTCTACACTTGACCGAATGCACATGTCCTGATCAAGCTTGTATTGACGTCATGACCATGGACTCCACGGGGTACCTAGCTACGGAGTAATACAGGCTAGCAGTACGGACCTAGAGTGTTACTGCCCGTGCGGACAGGTAGACGCCCGAACAGGAGCGCTTCTACACTGCTACGGTGGATTATAACTGCTGTAGCCCCTGTAATCTGCACGACACAATGGCAGTAACAGCGATCATGGTGCAGTGCCTGCCATCACCAGAGTTCCCCCGTACTCGTGCATCCATGGATCTCCATGCTAAGACTTTCTACTCTATACTCCGTACTCGATAGCATTGGATACATATGAGTTATCTCCGTGTTATAGCAGTAGTACTACTCCCATAGTATGCCTTGGTGGTCTCCGTATGCAGTATCACAGAACACGTACACACTGGCGACAACTTCATGCCTCATGCAACTGTACCCGGGTTACCTGGACCAGTACTCCAGGGTCCCCCCTCGAACCCGTTATCACCAACGTATGCCTCCATTCTGTTCCGTAAATGTAATGGCTTGATGGTCTAGTGGTATGATTCGTGCTTCGGGTTCCTTCCTGGAGTTTATCCCAAGCTTGTGAAAGGCTTTTGTGCGAGGTCCCGGGTTCAAACCCCGGTCAAGCCCTTTTTTTTTTTGCAGTCATAGTAGAAGAATCTTTTTTTCCCTTTGTTTTTGAACAAGTTTCTCATCCCGAATGGACAAATACTACTAGTAGTGTAGTATCTGATAATAAAAGGATGATATTTTATATCAAGTACTCGTAAATCGTAGTGGCGCCGCGTGGTTTGCGCCCCACGAAAATATCTCCAACTCTCACTACGCCATGAGTCAAACTCTTTTTTTCATAAGCCAACCACCACTACCAACTCAACGACATATGAAATAAACGATATTTACCTTCACAAGGACATCTACTACATATCCCTCTAGACTCTTCAGTCAGATTTCGCCATAAAATTACAGTAAAAATACACCAAAAGTGGTGAGGCCACAACCCCGCCATCATGACAGCCCCCTCAGACGCAAAGAAACCCTGCAGACGATGCAAGGCCGAAGACGCACCCTTGACACTTCGACATGCCCCAAGCTGCACGTAAGTAAATGTTTTCTATACAATTAGGAAGAAATAGACTCTTATACTTGAAAGTACCATACAAATCAAAGACAGATGATACTGACACAGCACAGAAAATGCTTCCTCAACTACATTGAAACCAAAGTAGCCAAACGCTTCGGCTACCTCCACCACGAGACACGCACATCCACCCAGCTAGAGCCCCGACGATACGTCTCAGGCCTATCATTCGGGAAGTCCTCTAGCGCCCTAGCCTGCCTCCTAGATGAGCAGGCTCGCTTCCAGGCCAGCAAGAAGTCCGCCTCCCCCTTCGAGGTTCTCGTCGTCCACGTGGACACGGACCTAGACCACCATCACCACTCCTCAGACTCATCACCAGCTCGTCGTCTACTGTCCCGCTACGCAGAGGCCTTCCCCCACGTCAAGTTCGAGTGCGTCCCTCTCACGCAGGTCCTCGACGTACCCACGGTGGACTGGTCGACTCTGCCGGGTCTACCACCCAAGCATGATGGGGAAGGGGAGGAACAGACAACAGCAGCGGCAGCAACCCGTCTCCGAGGCTTGTTCGACTCTCTCCCCTCGCTGACAGCAAAGGTAGACGTGATGCGCCATCTGGTGCGACACCTGCTCATCCACGTCGCCTCCACGCGCGACTACGCCGCCCTCCTCCTGGGACACAACACCACCGCCCTGGCCGCCCTGACCATGTCCGAGGTCGCCAACGGCCGAGGCTTCTCAGTGCCGTGGCAGGTCAACGACGGCCCCTACACGCTCACCAAGGCAGGAGAGGAGGGGGGGGCGGTGGTGACCACTTTCCCCGTCCACTACCCCCTCCGCGAGACCTTTGCCGGCGAGGTGACGACGTACGTGTCGCTTGTGCCGTCGCTAGCCGCCGTGCTCGAAGAGGCAGACGACGCCCACGGTGGCGGTCGCGCCTCTGCCTCTGCCGTCGTCTCCCACAAGGACACGAGCATAGACGACGTCATGAGGCGCTACTTTGAGTCGGTTGAGGAGCCGTACTCGGGCATCGTGGCTAATGTCGTGCGCACAACGGGGAAGCTCGACAGGATGCGTGGGTCGGTGCTGTGCGGTTTGTGCAGCGTCACGCTCGATCAGCATGGTGATTCGAGGTGGGCGGGCGAGATGGGCACTGCGGATGCGGACGATGGTGAGCGTGGCAGTCGTCTGTGCTATGGGTGTAAGAGGTCTGTTCATGGATGTTGAGAGGCTGTGAATGACGGAGTAGATCGCGGCGCAGCTTCTTTATCTACCAACACAAAAGAAGTAATACAAGATATCATGAATGACGAATAACAAGGCATGTCAATGAATATATCCAAAACACATCAACTTGTCAAGATTTTATTCTTTTTTCTTTTTTTACACCCCCTTTAATTTGCAATTTCCATCTCTTCCTTCCATGATTGTGCCTCCCTTTTTGTTTTTTTCCTTTCCAACATGACAAAGAAAATGGGGCATTCGTATATACAGATTGTTTTTTATATGGTTGTAAGATATTCCCCGTCAAAACGGCAGGGGAAATTGGTAGGTAGTAGGTAGGTAGAACCAATGTCTCGAGAAATTTAGAGAACCAGGTTCTCAACCTTGCGCATGAGCTTGTTGGTCTGCTCAGCGAGAGACAGGGTGAGGACAGTGTGGGGTAGGATACGGGCGAGGTGAGGCAGGAATCCCTTGTAGATGGCGAGGATACCCTCTGTGCGGACCGTCTTGGCGAAGCAGTCGAAGACGCCCTTGTACAGGTTACCAGTCTGGTTGTACATGCGGGACATGATGGTGTCGGGGGGGTGCATGAAGCAGCAGACGACGAAGCCGCTGACGGCGCTGCTGGACAGGTGCAGGGCGGGACCCTCCTCCATTCCGGCGTGGCGCATCAGGCGCCTCTTGGCGAAGAAGTACGTGGGCAGCTGGACGGAGGAGCCAAAGCCCGTGCGGATCATGGCAGCCCCGACGCCGCGGTACAGGCCGCGCAGACCCTCGCCCCTGTAGATCTGGGAGAGCCCGTCGACGGCGTTGCGGTACTGGTGCTGCGTGCCCACGGGCAGAGAGGCCGAGAAGCTCTGCAGGCGCGTCTTGACGAGGAAGAAGGGCGATCCGGCCGCGGCGCCGATGATGCCCGACCCCGCGCCGCAGACCATGTTGATCGGCAGGCTCTGGACCTTGTCGGACCCGTAGAAGAGGCTCGACATGCTGCTGCGCATCGGGTCGTAGAAGCCCAGCCTGCACCCGTTCAGAACCATCTGGTACACGTAGGCGCACCCCAGGCCGCGGTAGATGGCGCGCACGCCCTCGTGTCGGAGGATCACGCCCACGCCGTGCAGTGGGCCTCGGTAGTGAAGGGGCTGGTTGCCCTTGAGCTGGAGCTCGCCTTGCAACTGCATGCTACGCGGGAGGATGTCAGCTTTGTTTGTTGCGGTCAGGCAGAGAGAGAAGGTGTGCAAACATACCGAATCTTGACCGTCTCAAAGGGATGGGTGGCTGTGACGGCACCGCATGCTGCGAGACCGCCGCCTATAAAGGCGCTGTTTTTCGGGGATTTGTCAGTTCTGGTGATGCTTGTCAAGGGAGAAAAAGGGATGTGGGATGTGGTTTTTTTTCGTTCGTACCCCAGTGTAGTCGCCATTTACACGCCTCGCTCTTTATTCCTTTTTTTTCTTCGTCTCTCGATTCGGTCGTCGGTGTGGGATTATGGGTAGCCAAAAAAAAAGTTGTAGATGCCGTCGTCGTCGTCGTCCTTTGTTTCGTAAGACTTTAACCCCCCCGATCGGTCCGCACAGCTAGCTAGTACTAGCTACTAGTGTGTTTTTTTGGTTAGCAGTGGAGAGAGAGAGAGATAGAGAGGTGTGTGTGTAAAATGACGCGGAAATAAAAACGTACAAGAATGTATGTGACGTAGGAAAGAAAGAAAGAAAGGAGAGGAGATTTTGGGTGTGTGTGAACCCGGTAATGGTAAGATGCAAAAAAGAAGATGTAAGAAAAAAGGATCAAGGTTGATCTGAAGCAAGACGAGATGAATGAAATCCTGCAAGTCTGTAGCAGCATGGAGCAAGTGCAACATTTCTCACCCCGAAGTCGGACATAAAAGTACGAATTGGATCCACAGGATTGGTTGGCATCGATCCACTTTCTTCTGGGTCCCTTGGGGGCCCTTGGACGGAGCTCCCCATTGTTGTCTGACCGTCGACAGGTCGTTGATATTGTCTTTTGGGTGTCCTTTTTTTACTACTAGTACTAGTATTATTCCATGTGATGAACGTGTACTTACTGGGAATGTGATGTTCAACAATAGCAATCAGACTGTAAGAGTAGATAGTAGCATTCAGCATATCTAATCTCGTGTTTTAGGACAATGTCTACGGCATCATACTGCTACCTACTAGCAGTGAACTCTGTCCGAATATCTCCAACATTCAACCCCCGGGTAAGTTGGGTTTACTTGGTGAATTCTACAATGCCCCGCCACCACCACCAACTACTACGTCGCGTACCTTGGATCGTAGCTTTAATGCTACCCTGATCATACCAACTGCCCTCTATACCAACCAATTGACCACGACCCATACTGTCCACCATATACACAAACCACGACGACGCATCACCGTCCCGACTTGCTTCCCGCCCTCCTGCGCTCGTTATACCGTCTAGAGCCGCGTGCAGGCGCGTCCTGCTGCTCGGCCGTTTCTCAGCCTCTTCCTCCTCCTACTCCGACCCTCGCTTGCTGTGCGCCCGCGCATCACGACCATGTCCTCTACACCAATGGACCTCGATCGCCCGACCGCGGCTGGTCCCGGTTCCACATCTACTCCTGGCCTTAACATTCACAGGACACTGGGCGCCGGTGCCACGACGACGACGACGCCCATAGCCGATATCATCTCTACATTTCGGCCGACCAAGGTAACTTTGTTCCCAGACGGAGAAAAGTCGAAAAGAGAAAGGGAGAAATATATGAATGGTGCTAATATTGGTGTTTAGCTCTTTCGACGCGACGACATCAAGGATGGCAGCCCGCAACCACACGTCCAATCCATAGACTACAACGACGAGGGCGACCTGGTCATGACGGCCGTCAGCGACGAGACGATACAGATATACAATGTCAAGGAGGGGCGTCACGACAAGAGTCTCCTGAGCAAGAAGTATGGCGTCAAGCTCGCCAAGTTCACCCACACCAGCTCCAGCATCATCTATGCGAGTACAAAGCAAAATGGTAACACTCCACACAAGTCCTTGAAGCAACGAGCACACATAGACACACAGACACAGACACACAGAAAGACCAAAGCTGACCACTCAAAGATGCCATACGATACCTAGCCACACACGACAACTCCTTCATCCGATACTTTGAAGGCCACGAGGGCACAGTGACATGCCTGGCCGTGCACCCAGGGAACGACACCTTCCTCTCGTGCTCCCAGGACAACACGGTGCGCATATGGGACACGCAGACCAAGAACTGGCAGGGCCAGCTGAACCTCCGGTCGCCGACGCTGGCCGCCCACGACCCGTCGGGCACCGTCTTTGCCGTGGCCTGCCCGAGCGCCGGGTCCGTCCTGCTGTACGACACGCGCAACTACGACAAGGCGCCCTTCGCCACCGTCGACGTGGTCGAGCAGGTCCGCTCCATCGACGCCGCCAACCTCGTCCGCGGCTGGACCAAGCTCGAGTTCTCCAACGACGGAAACACCTTACTCCTCGGCACAAACGGCAACGGCCACTTCCTCCTCGACGCCTTTGACGGCTCCCTCAAGGCATACCTGCGCAAACCTGCCGGTGGCACCAACAGACCTGCTCCCGGAGGCGGCAGTGCCGGCGACGGTGACTCGACCGCAATCGACAGCAGTGGTGACTGCTGCTTCACCCCGGATGGGCGCTTCGTCATCAGCGGTGCGGCAAAGGACGTGCTCGTCTGGGATGTCAGGGCTACGCCCAACGAGCACAGGATGCTCGAGCCGGCGCACACCCTCAGCGACAAGAATAGTGCTGCTGTCGTGGCTTTCAACCCGAGGTACAATTTCTTTGCTACGGCTGATCAGGAGCTTGCGTTTTGGCTACCTGATCCGCATAGTTAGAAGTTGGGAGTTTGAATCTGATGAGAAGAAGATGGTCGAATAGAAAGCAATAATCAAGTTTACGTATCAATTTCCTCTCAAATAAAAGGTGAAAAGGAAAAAAAAAAAGCATTATTCTTATTTCATCTCCCCATTGTGTTTTCCATGATGTGTAAAAAAGCATGCATTTAAGCTCGTGATATCTATATATCTATCTAGTAGTAGTAGTAGTAGCAGGACCTGTATGTAGTCAGCAGAACAGAGCAGCAGCCCCTCCTCCAGCTTAAGAAAACAGCCCCACCACAAAATCAATCCACACATGAGCACTTGCTAGACCGACCACCAATTCTCAACGTCACACGAAACCGACGACAGCGACACACACACACGCTGGCGCATCTACTCTCCCCATCTTCAACACTCACACCCATCAACCAACACTCGACGTTTCCATCTTCCACTCCCGACCACACCTCCCACCCTGCGCATCAACCAGCGCGCATCGCAACAAACATGCCCTACTTCAAAACATCCCAAGAATGGCTCGACCAGTCAAAACTCCTACTCGAAGCCAGACCATCAACCGTACTTCAACCCCCCTCCCTTCCCTCTGCATCCCCTTCTAGCTTTCCAGCTTTCTAGCTTCCTGCTTCTCCTCGATACTAACACGCAGAGTCCAGACCCGCATAACAACCCGCTACTCCATCAAGCCCGTCAAACCTCGCAGCAGCAGCGCCAAAGAAGCCGCCGGCGATGAATCATCCACATCGACAGAACCCAAGCCCCCCCGCGGCAGCCTAGTCCTCAAGACGTACGATCCCGCCGGCGGCGTCGTGCTAAAGTACCGCACCAACAAGGCCGCCGAGGTGTCCCGCCTGATACAGTCCTGCCTCGGCAACCTGGGGAGGAGCATGGCTGCCCTCCCGCCCGTCGACGAGACCATGACTGATGCCCCCCCCGCGACGCAAGACGCCGTCGATTCTCCTTCTGCTCCTGCTACGCCTGCTGCTGCTCCTTCTCCTGCTCCTGGCGGGAAACCTGCGCAGGGTGGTAAGAAGAAGAAGGGGAGGAAATAGACACTACACACATAAGAAGCAAGATATCAGAGGGATCAATAAAATCAAGCATCGTCCAGGATTACATGCCTACTACTTATCATATATACAAGGTGTATCGAAGTTGAATGCATCACTTGAATGACAAAAGGAACCTGTGATTTTTGAAGAAAAGTTTTTTTTTCTACCTATTCTGGTATAAATACATCTCATAATTCCATTGCCGTTGCCAACATTCCTTATTTCTTCCAACCATCCACCGAAAAAAAAGACCTTGTAAAAGAAACTATTTACTTAAGTGCGCCCCAGAAAACGCCAGTTATAAAGCAGAAAAAACCATCATGTGCCAAGGGTCCCATCATTCGTAGTAAAATGACTGAATGAGGGACGGAGGATATTAAAATCTCGCCCAAAATAAACAAATCAAACAGCCTGGGCTTTTTGCTTGCTGTTGGTATACAACAAGGCCCATTGAAAAGAGAATAAACAAAAAGGAGAAGAGTGTTATATACGCCATAAGAGGGGAGGAGGATGTGTGTGTATGCGAGGGGGAGAGGTGCGGATTATCTTTGGGGATGAGCCGCTTAGAAGTCGGCGTCAAAGATGAAGTCACCACCCTCCTCGGTCTTGGTGGCCTCCTCCTCCTTCTTGGCGGCAGAGTTCATGACACCAGCCTTCTGGTAGTCACCAACACGCTTCTCGAAGAAGTTGGTCTTTCCACCCAGGGAGATGTTCTCCATGAAGTCGAAGGGGTTGGTCGAGTTGTAGACCTTGTCGTTGCCGAGGGCAACCAGGAGACGGTCGGCGACAAACTCAATGTACTGCTGCATGAGGGTGGCGTTCATGCCGAGCAGGGCGCAGGGCAGAGCGTCGGTGAGGAACTCCTTCTCAATGGAGACGGCATCGGTGATGATGTCGTAGATGACCTGCTTGCTAGCGCGGTTCTTGAGGTGAGAGTGCAGCAGGCAGGCGAAGTCGGTGTGGAGACCCTCGTCACGCGAGATGAGCTCGTTGGAGAAGGTCAGACCGGGCATCAGACCACGCTTCTTGAGCCAGAAGATGGAAGCAAAGGCTCCGCTGAAGAAGATACCCTCGACGGCGGCAAAGGCAACCAGACGCTGGGCAAAGGTGGAGTCCTTGTCCTGGATCCACCTGATGGCCCAGTCGGCCTTCTTGCGGATGCAGGGGATGGTCTCAATGGCGTTGAAGAGGTAGGCGCGCTGGGCGGTCTCCTTGATGTAGGTGTCAATGAGCAGAGAGTAGGTCTCGGAGTGGATGTTCTCCATCATGATCTGGAAACCGTAGAAGCAGCGAGCCTCGGGGATCTGGACCTCGCCGCTGAAACGCTCGACAAGGTTCTCATTGACAATGCCATCAGAGGCGGCGAAGAAGGCAAGGATGTGGGAGATGAAGAACTTCTCGTCATCGTTGATGCGGTTGTTCCAGTCGTGGAGGTCCTTGGACAGGTCAATCTCCTCGGCGGTCCAGAAAGAGGCCTCGGCCTTCTTGTACATCTGCCAGATCTGTTTCGAGGTTGTTAGCCCGAGTGTCCTGTCATGCATTGACCATGTACCCATTGGGGTGGGTAGAGGGGGTTGGTTGCCATGGCTCCCAAAACGCGTTGAAAAATCAATTTACGCGTCAAATTTACGCGTCACATACCTCGTGGTACTTGATGGGGAACAGGACGAAACGCTGAGGGTTGTCCTGCAGGATGGGCTCGTCGCACTCCTCGGGCTTGATACCGGGGGCAACGGCAACAGCAGTCTCCTTCTCGGCCTTCTTGGTCTCGTCGACCTTGGTCACCTCAGCGGGCTTCTGGTTGTCCATCTGCTCAGCGAGGTCGGCGACGGAGTTCTCGTCCAGGGGCTGGTTCTCCTTGTCGGCCGGGTTGAAGTTGAGCTTCTTGACGGGAGACTCCATCTTGAAAGAGTCGATGGCGGCAGCAGCCTAGATTGGAAGAAAACACGCGTTAGTTGGTGATGCAATGGAGGGGTTTTGAGAGCGAGCACGTACCTGCTTGGAGGGGGTGATGTCGGCAGTCATTGTGTATGTGTGTGTGGTGTATGTAGAAACAGGAGAGAATGCAATGGAGGGGTATATGATTCAATGCAAAAGAAGAAGACGCGTCAAATCACTCGATATTAAGTAGAAGAGGAGTGTTGTTGCGGGTGTAGAAAGTAGATGGGCTTGAACGGAGAAGAAGTCGAAGAGAAGTGAAGCAAAAGCTTAGGTTTTTGTATAGAGAGCGAGGGACCGTCACGTGTTGGCGACGCGTCTGGATCGTGTTTAATGGGCAAGGGTGAGTGGCCAATAAGGCGAGTCATTGGGTTAATGGGTGGGGACCTGCGTGCCAGGGATGCAGGGCCTGGGAACCACTAGAGTCCACTATGACTCTATTCTAAAGCCGTGCACGCAGGTACTGCTTTAGGTGGTGTAACGGTACTGTACAGCATCTACAGTAGGAATCTACCACTATAAATCGGTACCTGTACTCTGTACGTGCGGGCTCTATTCGTATACGGCCCCAAGTAAAATGATATAGCATTTCCACCACCCCAGCCACCTCTTGTGATGGGTAAAGACGCGTCAATTTCACGCGTTTCCCTGGTCTCGTACCTGAAGGTTGCCCCGCCATGGGCTGAGCTACTACCAACCTGTACCAGCCTGTACCATCCTGTTACCCCGTGAACTCGGCCTTTGAGACTCTTGACTGGGTCTTGATCCTGTCTAGCCCTGGGTCCTGGCATCCACACGACATCGTCATCTACGAGTAAAACCGACCCTACGAGAGTACAGAGGAATACCAGGACTGTACTTGACCATACGCTATGTAAACAGCCTACGGCAGCGGTACAGTCACGAGTATAGCTACCAGTGCCTGCCATCCATCTCGCGAGCAACGCCGCGCAAGGGATGGGATGCTCCATTGCCAATTGGATCCATGGTCCGTGTTATCAATCAGCAAACATTTTCGATCAATGATCCACACGGACCACACCCAACATTGCTCGCGTCTTCTCCTCCTCCCAACATGCTCCATTGCAGCTCCAACATTAACCTCCGATCCGGGGTGGGCTGATCCTCATCAACCACCGTCTCTCGGCCCTTTGTCACGTACTTTCGTACCGCCGAGAAAGCCGTGGTCGGAGATGTGCGAGTGGCGAGACGCGGTTCGTTATTTACTTTTACCCCATTGCTACGAGTATTACGGAGTAGATGGATGTATATTCGTGTTCTACCGTGTATTGCATTCACGTCGTACGACCTAATGCCTTGAGAGTCCTGCTGTCTTCTTCCTTGCCTGACTTCCATGCCTCAGCTTGCCTGTCGGTTTCAACATCCTTGCCATGGCACTGCGTTGCCCTACCAGCTTGTCCATCCAATTTAACCCGTTTCGACGCCACTTACCATCCCAGTTAATACATCGTAGACACGCGTTTGGCGTATCTGCCATGTCCGTAGACCCTTGGACTTACACATGTCATCATCATGTAATAATTAGTTGCATTACTTCGCGTCGCGTGGAGAGAGCTACCCATAGTAGTAGCACCGTCAACGGTCCAAACGTTGAATCATCGTCACGGATATACACGCCACTCGGATATACCATACTTCAGACCAGCGTTGATACTGAATGCTTTCAATAATATTTCTTAAGATTTCTTAGACTATTCATTCGCTGCTATACTATTATATCGTAATAAAAATGTCCGTAACATCATGCACGTGTTTTTTCTGCTTTCTCTCCGTTACGTCTCTCTTTGAGTCCTTGTGCTTACGCTCTTCATTTCCACCTGCCACGCGAGACATGAATCCATTGTTGGGGGTATTGTCGTTTGAACAACTAAAAGGAATAAAACAAAAAAAAACACAACGTCTTCAATACCAGCCCCTCCCTTCCTATCGTCATTTTTCTTCTTTCTTTTTTATGCCCTGCCAAGGAGGAGAGGGGTCATTCAGGGTCGTCCCGTCAACACCCCACCTGGTCTTAGATTGAAGGCTATAATCCAAATCAATAACCCTCCCTTGGCATGGAGGCGGTACCAAGGGGGGGAAAAAAGGGAAAGGGAAAGGGCTGTGGATCGCCATAGCTCGCTCTAGATCGTAACCCGAGCGCACTTAGAAACGTCCGTTACGCCTGCCTGAACGGCCTTCATTCTCTAATTGTCCCATCTCGAGGTCCGGTACGCGCGACTTCTTCCGTCCGCTACCCCCGCGCACCTCGGCGGCCGGAGGCTCAGTCGGCTGCTGCGACCTCCTCGACGGTTGACGGGATGGCACTTGCGAGCTGTATCCGGGCGGGGAGGCATCGCCACGTGTTCGGTCGAATTCTTCGGGGTCGCTCGGATCCGTGGCGGGAATGGGCCGTCCGGCATTCTTGAGGTTCTTGATTCCTTCCTCTCGAAGGTGCGACTCAAGGAGAATGGCGTTTCGTGTGTTGGCTCGGAAGCCGGCGTCCATCAGGTCGCCGACAAAGGGGACGAGACCGATGACAAAGTCGAAAATGATGTTCATCATCATCTTGATCTTGATGCCTGTGGGGAGACCACCCTCGATCTGCTGGCATGTTCTGAGAACCATCAGGGCGAGGAGCGTGTCAAAGACGTCACCGACGCTGCAAATTGTCAGTACACTTTTGTCTTTCTTGTCCCAACCGTTTACTAGGTATTAGAGGATAACGAGAAAGAGAGAGAGAGCGACACAGGAAAGAACTTACGCTGGAACCAGTCCAATAACACTACCCCAGCCAAACCTGATGCCAGCAAACTCAAACAGAGCCATGTCCAGACGGTAGGCCCGTCTCTTGACCTTGGTCAGAACATGCCCGTCGTGCTCCGAGATGCCAGGCGGCAGGGCCTTCTTGCGTTGCTTCGTCTTCTTACTCGGTCGACCTTTCAGCCTGGAGGCTGGTACTGACTCGAAGTAGGGGTCCTATCATCGTCGTCTTGATTAGCAACTCGTTCTGTGGTTGTATTTTTTGCACGTGAAAGGAAAAAAGAGACTTACCTCTTCGCCATATTTGTTCTGGCGCGATTCTCCAAGAATCTTCTTGAGCACGAGCTTGGATACGAATGAAGTCATGATTGCGCCAAAGTCGTCTGACGAGTGTCAAAACGTCGGTGGGGGCGTATGTGTCGAAGTAGTAGTTTAAAATGTTCTTCGTCTTGCGTAAAGAGAAAGTGCAGGGGGGCAGGCAGGTCGGCTTTATAACCCAACCTTCTTCTTTTGTGCGGCCTCCTAGAGTTGACTGGCAACAAAGGGACGATCGGTCTTCGCGGCTGTACGTTTCAGAACGCGCTTCAAGAGTGCATGACAAAGGAAGGGGGTTGCAATGAAAGGGAGGAGGATGGTGACAAGGAGAAAGTGTGAGAGTTGGCGCTCTTGTTATACTATTAGTAGAACCAGGCAAGCAGACACCGACTTCTGATAATGATTGGGGGGGCAAAAAAGTCCAATGCCGTCACGACTCTCGTATATGTATCTTTTCTTGTTTTGGCGCTTGCATTGGGGATGGGGCCCGTCTTTGAAGAGCGCCGCCAATGATGTAATACAACTCATGCGCCATTCAGCTTTGCCGGGCCTCTCGATACGCACCTGCAACTCATTTACGGAGCGATGTAATACGTCGGAAAAGACAGTGAGCCACATTTATTTCTTCCGTTGGGGTAAATGTGGCGGTGCTGTATGCCATAGCCACAATGGCAAGAACTGGAAAATCAAAGGAAATGTGGCTTGATCTTGTTGGATGTGGCTGAAGCTCCCTCGCTGTGGACAGTGGCGTGCTCCGTATCGACCATGTGGCATTTACGCACTGTCTCTCGTGGCGCGATTTGCAGCACACCAGGGGGCGATCGCAATTCCTGACGGGCTGCGCCACATGCTATATACACACTGTGTCTAAAAAAGCGGCTCTGCTACTCGCTGACAAAGTTGGGTCGCAAACAGACGTTCAACCAGCTACTCGTACACATCATCACCCAACAAAGACGCAGTTCGGCAACACCTCTTACTGTTGCGCACCATCACCCTCAACTACCACGGCCAACGGTCCCGAATCTCCCCCTAGGCTTCTACCTGCCTTACTTACCTGACAGGCTGCCCGTTTCTGCTTGGATCCTTTCAAGCTTGAAGCTGTGGCGTCGTGTTTTTTTGCGGCCCCGTCGCAAAAGGTCCCAAGCACTCCTTCCGACCCAAGGCTCCCTTGAATTACAACCATGTTCAGCATCCCTTTCCGAATTCGCTCCAAGTATCATTCGACAGCATCGTAAGATTTATCATCGATCTATTTTCCAAGCGTATCCCGACCGTTTCTCTTGTCTCGTTTCCGGAGCATGCCACATGATGGCAGGCACGCAAATGCAGCTTGAAGATTGTACGTATATAATGACCCCTCCTTCACCCTATAGGAAGGGAGGAGAAAGAGGAAGAAGAATAGACAAAAGAAGAAAGAGCATCGGCATACTAACGTGTGTATGTTTACAGGGCTTGACGACCTATGTGTCCGATTCATCATCAACCTCCCCGAAGAGGATCTGTCCTCTGTCGCCAGAATATGTTTTCAGGTCGAGGAAGCACAATGGTTCTACGAAGATTTCATCCGTCCGTTGGACCCGAGTCTTCCCTCGATGAGCCTCCGAACCTTTTGCCTACGCATATTCCAACACTGCCCGCTCCTGGCGTCCTTTTCGGTCGAGAACCACACGCGTGCGTTTGAAGAGTTTCTGCAGTACAAGACGCGCGTACCCGTGCGGGGTGCCATCATGCTCAACCACGAAATGGACTCGACCGTCCTTGTCAAGGGTTGGAAGAAGGGCGCCAACTGGAGTTTCCCCCGTGGCAAGATCAACAAGGACGAGGATGACCTGGACTGCGCCGTTCGCGAGGTCTGGGAGGAGACGGGGCTTGATCTACGCGCCGCGGGCCTCGTCCCGGAGGGCAAGCCGAAATACATCGAGATCACGATGAGGGAGCAGCAGATGCGGCTATACGTCTTCCGCGACGTCCCCATGGACACCGACTTCGAGCCCCAGACCAGAAAGGAGATCAGCAAGATTGAGTGGTACAAGCTGTCGGAGCTGCCTGCCTTCCGCAAGAAGGGTCAGAATCAGACGCAGGCCGACGTCGGCAACAACGCCAACAAGTTCTACATGGTCGCGCCGTTCCTAGTCCCTCTCAAGAAGTGGGTGACTAGTCAGAAGAAGCAGGCCACTAAGAAGACGCCTGTTCCTGCCAATGCCAACCTCTACCCGCACTACTCCCTCGACGAGGTCCCCGCTGAGGACGATGCCTGGGCTCAGACAGTAGCCGCCCCCGCCGCCCCCGCCATCGACACTCTCGAAGGCGCCACCAGCGAGCTCCAGCGGCTCCTCAAGGTCCAGCCCCAGCCCGTCGCGGCACAGCAGGTTCAGCCTCCCACCACGCAGGAGGACAAGGCCAGTGCCCTTCTATCTATGCTCAAGATCAACAATGGTGCCCCGCCGCCTCCGGCGCAGCAGCAGCAGCAGCAGCAGCAGCCACCCAACTCGAACATCTATCCTCACACTCCTCTCGAGATGGGCCCCGGAGACATGGTGCAACCGCCCAACCCTCACCACCATACAAACAATATGCATCAGCCTCACCACATGACCCAACCGCCTCCCCATTTCCCTCTTCCCCACGCCCACCCGATGCCGCTGCCGCCGCGGCACCAGGGCTTCGACGCTCCTCCGCAGACCACCCCACTTGTTCATACGCAGCCTCTTCCACCTCAGGTCCAGCGATCCGTCCTCAACAAGAGCACCTTCCAGGAGAACTTTGCGGCCACGGCCCCGCCCCCGCCGCCCCCGCCGCATAACAACAACGCTTACGGCCAGCCGCAACCGCAGCACCAGCAGCAGGTTCCCGCCGGCTTCGGACATGGCCAGCCTGCGCAGATGGGCGCGTCGCCTAGCGGAGGACAGAAGGGGCCTCTCAGCGGATCGTCAATGGCTCTCCTCGGTGCATTCAAGAGGGACTCTCCATCGGCACCGGCTCCGGCCGCGGAGGCATCTAGGCCCATTGCCCAGGACGCCTTTGCCCAGCAATTCCCGCAATATCCTCAGCAGCAGCCACAAGCTCCTACTGCTACGGGTCCGGCTCCTATTCCTATCCCCGGCCCTTCTCTTGCCCAGCAGGGCCAGCTCCACCCGTCGGAGCTGGCTGGCTCCATGATGCAGCAGCACAGGTCGCCTATGGGTAGCATGCCTATGGGCAGCATGCCGTCGACTCACTCGCCGGCCGAAAGCCACAGGTCCAACCTCTTGGGGATGTTCAAGCCTGGAAGCTCTGCTACCATGTCACCCCAAGGGATGCCCGCGTCTCTCCACCAGGGACAGCCGCAGTCGTACGGGAGCGGACCCGGGAACGACAAGTTCCTTCTCGATGCTCTCCGTGGAGGGCCGCAGCAGCGTCCATTGGCCCAGCCTACGGGCTCTGGCGCAGCACTCTCTGACTTGTTCGCCGCACAAGCCCGAGCAGAGCAGCTAGCAGCTGCCCCTCAGCGCGCAGCCCCCTTGGGACCTAGACAGCCCAGCGGCAGCATGCAGCCCGGGCCGATCCGCATCCTTCAGCGTGGTCAGGCAGACGTCGGTGGCGGCGCCCTGCCCAACAGAATGCCATCTCGGTCCCCATACTCGAACAACGGCAACTACATTCCGCAGCAGGTACCGGCGTCGATGGGCAGCGGCCCCCAGCCCTCGCCGGTGGGCTCCCAGCGTCGCGGAGCCGACGGTGCGCCGCCGCCGGACCAGAAGCGCCAGCTCCTGTCTCTCTTTGGCGGCAACAAGCCGCAAGAGGCTTCGGCAGGTGTCGACACTGGTCGGATGTCTGGTCTATCTGGCAGAACGGGGAGACAGACGCCTATCTCGCCTGCTGACCAGACGTTCCTGTTGGATTACCTCCAGTCGGTGACGAAGCCGACACACTAAAGCAATGGACATTTTTCTTCTTCTTCTTTGTAACTTATGTCATGTTTATTTTCCAGTGGGAGGTTGAGAAATTGGCGTCGTTTTTTTTTCTTCTTCTTTTCTTCTATGCATATGGGGTTTTCTTTTTTCAATTTGTTTTGTTTTGCGTTTGTTTGCATTGAATGGGAATAGTACTATAAGATGTTGCAGTACAAGTTCAGTAGTACTTCCAATCCCTCCCGCGCAAGGTTTATGTTGCTTGGTCAGGATTTGAAAAAAGAGCGTATGCATCTGTTGTATCATTCGTTGTATTGTATCACGAGAGTATGGAAGGCGAGTCACAGGTACGACCATACGAGAACAGGTGTGAGTGTACCGTCGTATGCGACTATCCGAGCTGCAGGTAGAAGTGGAGAGAGAGGGTCGGATCAGACCACAGGGGGGGGAGGAAGGACCCGGAGGAGGGGAGGAGCATGGATGGGTGGGATATTTTTAGCCCGGGGATATCCAAACACGAGATCACGTGCAGGGGAAGAAGAGGAGAAGGGGAATTCCAGCGAGTTCAATGTTGTCAGTCACGACGGCAACGGGAGCGATGGTACTAGTAGCTGTAGCAGTACCTGTAGTAACATGAATACCACCTTGTTCTACAATGTTTTTGTTTTCCATTGTAAGAAAAGAAAAGACAATTTGGTATTCAAATGGCGATTGTAATGTCGAGGATACTCTGTACATTGTATTTTTTCCTTTGGCCCCCCTCTTTTTATTGTCAGTCGAATATCTTTTTCGTGACAAGGAAGTTGAAGGAACAGCTGGCTTAAGTTGCACGAGCACGGTGCAAGTCTCCCAAGATCCCATCATCGTATTCCCTACATTCACCTCACTGCGCTAAACCGCTTTAGGACAAGATGTTCGTATTTTTGGCAAGCATGGCCCCCCCCCGGGCCCCGGCTAGAACCAGTTAGTGCCTAGTGCCTGCTAGAAGTCTACTCGTAGTGCCTGTACGACTGCTCCGTACGAGTAGTTGCACCCAAGGTGACAAGGTCCGAGATCTGAGCTGTGCTCTGTACCAATGGTTCTTTGTTGTTCCACCAAGTGCCTTTTTCAGCCCAATAACAAGTTGATTGTACGGGATTAGCACTTGTTCTCACCCTCGTAAAAGGAGTATTACAACGAATATGCTGTAATACGGGTATTACTACAGGTACTTGGGAAACAAAAGAAAGGAAGAGAAAGAAGAAGGAAAGCAAAAAAAAAACAAAAAAACAAGCTGCTCGTACTGCTACTTACTGCTCGTACTACAGTTGCCAATCCTTATGCAAACGCCTGCCCCCATTGTCTGAAACCTTCTTATGCTATAATCCATAATACGGGCTGTATTCGCCTCCCCCCATCTATCGCCCACTCCGGGCCCCCCCCTGTAGCAACCCTTTTTTTTCTCTTTCCACCAAAAAAGAACCATACCCTCTCTTTTCTCTCTTCCTTCCTTTCCTTCCCTCCCCTCCTCTTAAAACAAAATAATTCGTTGCATCGTTTTTTTGCTGACAAGACATTCGTTTATTTTTGTCTTGTTTGTTTGTGCTTGTATCTATTCTTCTTCTACGACACTCGCTTTTTCTTTTATAACATTGTTAATACTGGGGTGACGATAACTTTCTTGCATTACAACAACACGCCTCTCTCGCTTCTCTCTACCCGATCGAACGACACCTACACATCACCAACCGGGGTTTCATTCGCTTTTACCAGGTGTCCGTTTTTGACGGTTCTCCTCTCTCGGAAACATCAACAATCCACACATAAATCAACACATAAATCATCAAGATGCGAACGGCACCTGCTATCCTTCGTCTGGCCGTGTGCCTTACTTCGTTGGCTCCTCTGGCATCGGCATGGCCGGGATGGCTACCAAATGTTGACACTCTCGTTGTCAGGGCCGATGATGACGACAACACAGATACAGGTAAGCATCTTTATCTCTTCTCATCTCAAGAGAAAGAAGGACGATGAACTGACAATACAAAAAAACAACAACAGCCGCCGAGACAGGAGCCAAAGCCACAGCAACGGGAGCCAAGGCGACCAACACAGACGACGGAGACCTGAACACGGCCCAACCGACATCGACCAAGACGGCCAGCAAGGATGACGACGATGACGACGACGACAGCACCAGCACGGGCAAGGGAGGAAAGAAGACGACCAAGAAGTCGTCCAGCGTGAGCATCCCTGCCACGGCCGTGGCCGGAGGCGTGAGCGTGACGGAGCCTGCGACGACGCAGATGGCCACGCCCCTCTTCAAGATTGGCGACAACATCACCCTGGGGTGGAACTACACGGGTCTCATCGAGAAGCCCACGGCCATCGACGTCCTCATCAGCTGCTCCACCGCCTCGGAGACGTGGACCCTCACCTCCAACATGACCTTCGAGACGGACGTCTCCTACACCTGGAACTCGGAGGACCAGGCCGACAACGTCGAGACCCCCCTCCTCACCGAGCTGTACACCCTCATCATCAAGAACTCGGACGCAGAGGTCAGCGACACCTCGTCGGCCGGCAAGCTCGCCGCCGACGCCCAGTTCAAGTTCGGCCTCTACCACGCACAGGCTTACACCCCCTACGCCGACTGGACGTGCAACGGCTGCAGCGCCGCCACCGCCCTCTTCAACTCCCAGGTTGTCCATCTCGCTGTCACCATGAGTGCCATCACCGTCTTCACCTTCACATACTTTGTTACTGGGTGGGGGATTCACTAAAGAAAAACCCCGTGTCTTTTCCAACAACAAATCTTGTTTAATACTCTCTTCTTGTTTTTCGTCTTTTGGTTTCCAGCATTCATGTTGCCATATTTCACATCTTTCAACACCTTTCTCTCTTCTTGGCGTTTACTTCTTGTTCGATTTTGGGCGCGTTGGGTTACAAGCGGGTGGTAAGAATACATCTCTATCTACATACACAAACAAAAAAACACGGGTGAATCATAATGAGCCGGCAAAAGGTTTTCTTGTTTTCTTCTTCATAATGCAGATAACTAAAATAACAAGTGTCCTTCTTTTTGGATAATAATATGGAAATGCATTTTTACATGTGTATAACAGCCTTGTTTGTCTCCCTTTTCCATGTGCGCCATGCTCCTGTATGTCAAGTTAAACAAAAAAACGATCTCTAAAGAGTAGTACAGTAGTACTGGTAGTATATAAATCACACCATACGTAGAGAGAATCCCGCCCCCTTCTCTTCCTTATCACGACCTTGGAATATACCACTAAAGTCGGCGTCACCCAGCGAAACGGCTGCCTCGCCGCGCACCGGGGCATTAGGCTCGTGACGACGACGTCTCTCCTGCCCCGCCTTGCTGGGGAAAGTAGGGAACATGGACTCTGGCTTCGGCTTTGGGTCCTGACGGAAGTACTCGTGGCGGAGCATGTCGGCGGCCGAGGGACGACGGTCCGGGTTGAGGGAGAGCAGGTCAGTGAGGAGGGAGGCTCCGGCGGCGGTGAGCCCAGGGAAGCGGGCGCGGATGACGGATCCCGTAGTGTTGGCCGAGGGGGACTTGGGCAGTCGGAGGGACCGGGCGTTGGGCAGGCGGCGGAAACCAGGCCATGTCTGATCGGTTGGCACGCCGCACAGCTCGAAGACACGCGTCATCTGGTCGACCTCGTTGCGGCCCTGGAGGAGGGGCTCGCGGGTGAGGAGCTCGCCGAAGATACAGCCCACGCTCCACATGTCGACGGCGGCGCCGTACGTGGGGGCCCCCAGGAGTAGCTCCGGGCTGCGGTACCACAGCGTCACCACGAGAGACGTCAGCTTCGGGGGGCCTGGGTCCCCCACGTATCGCGCCATGCCGAAGTCGGCTATCTTGAGCTGTCCGCGGTTGTTGAGAAGGAGGTTCGACGTCTTGAGGTCACGGTGCAGGATCCACTGGTCGTGTAGGTATGCTGTGCCAGACGTGAGTTGTAGGAGGAGCTGTTTGATCTCTGAGGCTAGGAAGGGCTCTGGCATGTCTTCTAGGATGCCCTTGAGATCGTGTTCGACGAATTCGAGGACGAGGAAGATTGAACTGTGTTTTTTTGAAGTTAGTATGTGGTCTTTTGTGTATGGGGTAGACAGAAGAAGGGTCCATACCAGTCAAGTCGACTCTCGTCATCTCCCATGACCACCTCCTCCAGGGACACAATGTTGCGGTTCCTGCAGTCCTTGAGGATCTGTATCTCACGTAGACCCGTTACAGGCAGGCCCCCTCTGTCGGCAGGGTCGAGCTTGAGCCTCTTCAGCGCCACCACCTTGCCCGTCGAGGTGTCCGTCGCCCGTGCTACCCAGCCGTACGTACCCTCCTCGATGTCGTTGAGCTTGTCGTACCTCTCCACGCTGCGACTCTTGTTCCACCCGGACGTCTCGAACCGGAGGAGCTTGATCGGCGCGTCATCGTCGTTGCCTTTGGCCTTGGAAGACTTTGTCGGGTCTGGTGTCATTTTGCGTCGTTTCGATGGTCGGCCGTCGTCGTCATTGTCGTCGTCTGCTGCCGCTGCCGCTGCAGCTTCTGCTTGTTTCTGTTCCTCGAGCTTGCGTGCCTTTTCTGCTTTGCGCCGTCGCTTCTCTTCCTTCTCCTTCTTGATCCTGGCCTCGATCGCTGCGTCTTCTTCTGTGCTGGCCCAGCGGGACCCTCCTGGTTTGGCTGACATGGTGTGTGTGCGCGTTTGTCCAGAGGTTGGTGTTGTGTGTGTGTCGAGAGCGAATGGCGGGAAAACCTCCACTGGTAAATGGAAGAGGAAGAAAAAAGTTGCTTGGTGGACTGGGACGTGTGATGTTGAATGTGAGTTTGGCGTAATGGGGAAAAAGACAGTGGGGCGCGTCTGGGGAGGTCCACCGTGAAAGCTCGAGAACACGTTCGGTATCTATCGATCCCTGATATCAATGTTCTCTCTAATGAATACAAGATATATTATTAATTGAGTATATAGAAGTTAAGAAGGCATTTTGTATTATCGTATATAATCAATCGAAAATCCTTGTCCTAGAGAGAAAATGTACTTGGTTGGTCGTGCTCCCGGGTATACTCGTAACAAATTCGCACGGCCCTGCATCTGGGGAAGGCGCGCTTCTCCGGACTTGCCTGATGCCGATATTACACATCATTACAACTCATATGACTTCCATTGCATCTCCCGATAGCAACCCTCGCTCGTAATATACAACTTTTCTTCCATACGCCTTGAGTCACGCGTGTATATTGAGCTCAGAAGCTTGCAGGCAGTGTTGACCTGTCCGAGCTGCCGGGTGGGCTCACTTGCGTTATAACGCCTCCACGTCGCTTCAACCAGGTTGGATCAAACAGCCCTGGAGGCATGTCCACGCCATTTTCATCATGAGACCGTACGTTTCTACCATGTCGAGGGCGCTTCGGCCCTTGAGTGCTCGATGCGCTCGTCCAGCCATCCGCACACCCTGCTTCCGCAGCTTCTCATCCACCCTCCCCCGGAGACAGGAGGAGAGACAGTGGTCAACCCCGTTGGCCAAGCAGCTCTTCGAGGCCATATCGGTAATCTTACACCCTCCTTCTAGACACGTGTTGGATGGCTCAATGCTAACACATACGACAGCTCACTGGACCTGTGCCGCTGGCGAGCTATATGCGCATGTGCCTGACGGGTGACCTGGGTGGCTACTATACCGGAGCCATTGGCGAGGGTCGCGACCAGTTTGGCACCAGGGGCGACTTCATCACGTCGCCGGAGATATCGCAGATATTTGGTGAGCTCATCGGCATATGGTTCACTGCTGAGTGGATCAGTCAGGGCCAGCCCACCTCGGGCGTCCAGGTCATCGAGGTTGGACCTGGCCGTGGTACGCTGATGGATGACATACTTCGGGTATGTACACTTGCTCCCAATTGTTGCTGAGAATCCAGAGCTTACACTTCCTATTACAGACTATGCAAAGATTCCCCATAATGGCCAATAGTATTGAAGCCGTATACATGGTCGAGGCTAGTCGCGAGCTGAGAGAAGCCCAACAGAAGCTTCTATGCGGCCCAGATGCCACCTTTACGGAGACGGAGCTGGGGCTCAAGGGAAACAGCAAGTACAACGGAACTCCCATCATTTGGTCCGAGACTATCAAGCCCATACCCAGCGGTGCGTATATACCTTTGTTGTAATGTTTTGACTGTAATCCCGGAACCCGACAGCTAACTCCATCTAGGTCCGAACAACATGCCATTCATTGTGGCACACGAGTTCTTTGACGCTCTGCCAATCCACTCCTTCGAGTCCGCCGCGGTGGACCCGGCGAAGTCGCCGGCTCCTGGAGAACCTTCGTCGCCCCCATCCCCCATCGCGACCAAGTCGTCGACCGAGTGGCGCGAGATGATGGTGTCCCCGACGCCGCCAGGCACCACGCACATGGACCTCAAGACGCCCAAGTCGGAGCACGGCGAGCCCGTGCCCGAGTTCCAGCTGATTCTCTCCTCGACAACGACCCGCCACTCCCGATACGTCCCCGAGTCGTCCCCGCGCTACCAAAGCCTCAAGAGCACGCCCGGCTCCGTCGTCGAGGTCTGCCCAGACGCCTCCATGTACGCCAACGACTTCGCCACGCGTATCGGTGGCTCCAACGAGAAGCCCAAGCCCCGACCCACCGGTGCCGCCCTGATCCTCGACTACGGCACCTCGGCCACGGTCCCGGTCAACTCCCTCCGTGGCATCCGTCACCACCGACGTGTCAACCCCTTCTCTGCCCCTGGACTCGTCGACCTCAGCGCCGATGTCGACTTCATGGCCATCGCCGAGGCCGCCATGGGCGCCAGCCCCGGCGTCGAGGTTCACGGCCCCGTCGACCAGAGCTACTTCCTCGAGACAATGGGCATCCGTCAGCGCGCAGAGGTGCTCGCCAAGGCGCCCAACCTGCCCAAGGAGACGGTTGACAATATTCACAAGTCGTGGAAGCGTCTTGTAGACCGTGGACCGGAGGGAATGGGGAAGCTGTACAAGGTCCTGGCCATTGTTCCCGAGAATGACGGTCTTAGACCGCCTGTCGGCTTCGGGGGTGACGTCCAATACCAAAAATAGCTTACCCTCTTTTCCTTTCCCTTCGTTTTATCATCTCATGTGCCAAACGAGCCGTGTGACGCTACTGTGTATCAGTAGCGTCAGAGGACATGTTATGCATATATAGCTTTGTCTGTTGCAAGTAAGATAGTTTCATGCATATTCGCTTTAGACTTGGAGATTCTGTACAATTACAAACCGTTTCTGTCTTTTCAACATGATAAAAGTGTGTGACGTCCAATATCAATATGATCAATAGGGAAGATCCAACTCTCCAAGTTTCATAAATATAATCATCAAGTACACTAGAAAAATAACACAATGCATTGAACAAGAGAATATATAGAAATATAAACCAAAAAAAAAAAACGCCATTACAGCTCCATTTCCGTCTCCCGTCACTTTGCTCACTTACACTTGAATTGGTTACTTATCACACTGTCCATCCCTCTTACACGACTTCCTTCTTCCACATCCCCGCCCCTGTCTGGTGTCACACCTTCCCTCACTTTTTCTTTTTCTTCTTTATTTCGACTTGACGAGCTTGTCTTCCTCGTCAGTCCCATCGTCGGAAAACTTGTCGCCATCCTCGCCGACGGAGAAGAGCGTCTCTCCCTCTATGGATTCCCTGGGGAAAGACCTGTACTCGGCGCCACCGGGCTGCGACGACGAAGAGGCACCGGCCCTGTCCTGGACTGAGGCACCGACAGTGGCGCCGGCGCCGGCGGGTGCAGCGGAAGTACCGTCAGACTTTGTGTTGTTCTTTCCAGTCCCAGTCTGAGCCTCCTCATCATCCCAATCGTCGGGCATGCCAATGTCGCCAATCTCAAAGTTGCCATCGTCGTCCTGGGCAATCTCGTCACTCATGGCGAAGCGGCGGTTGTTGATGGTGGGGCGCCAGATGTAGGCAATCCAGGCGACGTCGGCAAAGTAGACAATGTTCAGCCAGCCGTCGAGGACGAACCAGCGCGTCTTCCAGTGGAAGGGGACAAAGTCGGGGTCGCTGACCGAGGCGAAGGAGAAGCTGTTGAAGAAGAAGAAGGCGAAGATGACGAGCAGGCTGATGAGGATGGCCCACCACAGCTTGCGGTACATGCTCTCCTTGACCCACTGCTTGCGCTCCCGTAGGTCCTTGAGCGTCGCGTTGAGCGAGTTGAGCGTCCACACGTAAAAGGCCGTCAGGGTTCCAGCCAGGGGGAGGACAATGAAGAGGACGAAGGGCCCTGAAGGGACGAAAATGAGTCAGCTCCGTTTTGCCTTCTTTCTTTTCGCGTATACGGGAGTGGAAAGGATGAAACTTACCGGCACTTTCAGGAGACACCAGAAGACTGGTGACGGCGTAGATGATGCCAAACACAAAGTGGGCGATGGCGAGCCAGCGAACCCAGATCATGGTGCGTCCGAGGGTGGGCTTGACAACTCCGTAGCCCATGCACACAATAAGCAGCAGGAAGAAGGAGAAGGAGCTGCGGGCCGCGTTGAGCACGGCCACAATCATGAGGAAGACCTTAGATCCGATATTGGCGCCATGGCGGTTTTGGTACTCTTGATGTGGTGTTAGTCGGATCAATGTTCTCGGATATCAAATCTTGGGTGGCTGGGACATACCAAAGAAACCCCATGTCATGATCATCTCGATGACAAGGAAGCCAAGAATAGCCGTGATGTAGTTTTGAACAGCCACTGTAATCTGAATTAGCTCCAGCTCATACGATGATCTGTAGAAGAGAAAGACAACTCCTGTAGGTAGAAGGAAAAAAAAACATACAGATATCGTGACGGTGTTGGTAGTAGCGGAAAGCCCAGTATCCAGCCAGTATAGCGTAGACGATGCTCATAGTACCGTAGAAAGGAAGCTTGGGGATCTGGGTCGCGGGCAGCTCGCCAAAGGCGTTGCGGAATTCGGCGACGGCCGTGTACTTTTGGGCGGTGAAGGGGCTGGTGACGAGGCAGTAGTATCCCGTCTTCTTGATGGGGTACTTGATAACTTCGGGCTCCTTGAGGTTGATGGCGGCGGTAACAATCTCGGCTTTGGACTCGTCGGTGGCGTTGGCCGAGGTGATGAACTGGCCGACCTGCTTGTCGTTGCACAGGCCCTGGTCGACGTATTCTTGTGTGCAGATTGCCAGGACCTGTTAGGTACGGGGGGTCAGCGTCAAAGCTCAGTCAGCTACTATATACGGATTGATAGCTCTTACATTAACTAGACCGTCCGGGTCGGAGAGGCCGATGAGGTCTTTGTCGGTCCATTCGAAGAGGAGCATACTGGCCGTTTTGGCATCATCGGGGACGCCATCCTGAGCAATGTACTTCAGCAGGATGAAAGGGTCGACGGGGCCTCCCCAGGTCTTCTTGTCGTACATGCCTGTGATGTCAAGTGTTAGCCACGCAATCAGGTTCCTCGGAAGCCTCAAAGGGAATGCGCAAACTTACCAGCACAGTACTGGCGGTTCTCTTCTGTCTCGTCCTAGAAAAAAGAAAGCAATCGCGTGTCAATCGATATTGTAACAATCATCTCCTAGCGTCGCGGGCATGCCGCATACCAGCTTGATCTCCAAGGCCTGGGTTGCCCCAAGGGACAGCCCCAGAAGGAGCAGGCTCTGAAGGAATTTCATGATGAATATCGCGTCAAGGTGCAATAATATCGAGTATTAAAGAACGTGTATGTCGAGAGGGGCGCAGGTTGCGTCGTCGTCCGTCGACGGAGGGCCCGGGATGGCCAGGGGGAGAAAGGGAGGGAACGAGCTTGGTTGGAGCTGGCGTCAAAAGGATCGCTGGGGTCGCGGTGTATGGCCGTATCTGGAGAGTATCTAGACGACCGATACAATGAGGGTCGAATATGTCGCGTCCACAGGCCGGAGCGTAGGAGAAGGAGGGGAGGTGGGAGACGAGAATTGGTTGATGACGAGTAGCTGAAGACTTGAGGCCGTTTGGGTGAGATGTGGCAGCTTTTGGCTTACGCATTTGGGAGATGGCGTGCCTATTGGGAGAAGGTACATTGACGGGATAGAAAGTACCTTCTTTTGTTGTTGGCGAAGTATTCTTGGTTACGACACAGGGGTGTCAGATACTTGAGAATAGATGAAAATATGTACCATTAATTCTACATTTGTACCGTGACATTATCCCTATCAGTTCCACTACTACGTAATCTGGGGGGGCGGACCCCTGCAGAACTGTTGCAACTTGCACCAGGCGCGACCCGCGACCGCATCGCAACTGCCAAACCTAGAATTTATTTACGGGTACAAGTTTGGGTTGAATAATCTTCTTGGTCCGGCACTTTTGTCTTGCATCCATCCCACTCCCCTTACCCGCCGTATCGCCAATCCACAAGTAGCAGCCATGGGCAAAGGGACAGATAAACTCTACGTAAGTTGATCTCCCATCAGGAAGGACGGTCAGACGAAGAAGAGGACCAAACCAGCAGCGCTAACTTCCCATCCCAGATCACCCACTCGGAGTGGTCATCGGCAGACGCCTACTCGGCCAGCGTCGGCGCAAACGCCTCGTCGCGCGGCGGCACCTCTGCTCCCTTCCGTCGTCTGCCCTTCAACTTTTGCGCCGCCAGTCTCCAGCCCTTCCAGAACCCCGTGTGCACCCCTGACGGAACAATATTCGACGTCGAGGTCATTGGTGCCTGGCTAGAGAAGCACCCGGGCCAGAACCCCGTCGACGGCAGCCCTCTGAGCAAGAAGGACCTGATCAAGCTCAACTTCTCGCGAAACTCATCCACAGCCGCAGGCGAGTCGAGCGACAACACAGACGGCGGCGGTGGTGGTGACCTAGTCGACCCTGTCACGTACAAAGTCTTCACGGACAACACGCACATTGTCGCCATCCGCCATGGCACCTACGCCAACGTCTTTGCCGCCGACACGGTCGAGCGCATGAACATCAAACCGAAGCTGTGGCAGGACCTTGTCGACGATGAGCCCTTTTCACGCGCCGACATCATAACTCTTCAGGACCCGCAGAACGTCGCCAGCCGCAACCTCGACCACTTCAAATACCTGAAGGATGGGCTAGACGCCCAGCTGACAAAGGAGCAGGAGGAGGCCCGCCTCGAGGGCGATATCAATGCCGGGGCCCTGGGCAGCATGGGTGACAAAGTTCTCAAAGCCAAAGCGGCCGTGGAGAGGGCACGCAAGGCTCGCGAGTCCGGCACGGCCGACGTCAACAGGAGCTCGGGCGCTCTAGCAAAGCAGTCACCCGCTCAGGCGACAGTGGCAGCGCGACAGGCAGCCAAGCTGCAGGAGAAGAAGAAGCTGGCGGCCAACTCCGCAACGTACACAACAGGAAGGGCAGCAGCCAGCTTCACGAGCACGGGACTGACGCCCGAGACGAGTGGCGAGCGGGCCCTCCTGTCAGAGGAAGAGTACATGCTCAAGCCCCGACGGGTGCGCAACAAGGGATACGCGCGCATGGAGACGAACCTGGGTGACCTGACCCTGGAGCTGCACCCGGAGTTCGCCCCGAGAGCCGTGTGGAACTTCGTTCAGCTCTCCAAAAAGGGCTACTATCGCGGCGTCAACTTCCACCGCAACATCCCCAAGTTCATGATCCAGGGCGGCGACCCGTCAGGCACGGGGAAGGGCGGCGCCAGCATATGGGGCAAGTACTTCAACGACGAATTTGACGGCCCCCTGACGCACAGCGCCCGTGGCACCATGTCCATGGCCAACAAGGGCAAGAACACCAACTCAAGCCAGTTCTTCATCACCTACAAGCCCACCCCGCACCTCGACCGCAAGCACACCGTCTTCGCCACCGTCATCGAGGGCCTCGACACTCTGACCAAGATGGAGGCCACGCCCGTCGATGGCACTGCCAACCGTCCCCTCCGCGATATCACCATCAACGACATAGTTGTCTACGTGGATCCCTTTGAGGAGTTCCGCAAGCAGAGGGACGACCACGACCGCCAGGAACAGGAGGCCGCCGAGATCAAGAGACAGGGCGGCACAGAGGACGACAAGACCACATGGACGGGTAAGAAGATCCGCAAGGATGGCACAGTGGACGACTCGGGTTCTGGTGTAGCTGTGGGCAAGTACCTCCAGTCCGAACCAGCAGAAGCATCAACATCAGCATCAGCATCATCACTGTCCCGCAAGTTGCCTGCCAGTACCGACTCGTGGGAGCAACAGGCTCCTGCTCGGAAGAAGATGAAGGGTTCAGGCGGGTTTGGCAACTTTGATAGCTGGTAATCATGTGCTTTGTTTTCTCTTTTTATTTATTGCATTTGAATTCACGGGATTAATGAAAGGGGGATATATGTGAACAACTTATATTGCATTCGATTCACAGACCTTGGAGAGAAAAATATGTTGGGTATAAATATGAGTACTCGATATGTAAAAACAGATGGGAACACGGAAAAATCCAAAAGTATACCCCAAAATATAAACAATAGAATTCATCCACTAAACAAGAAAAACGAGTGATAAGATGTAACACCTACACCCAGAGGGGAAGAGCCTCATCATGAATCTCTGGTAAATGAAGATTAGGGATACGATCCCACGGCTGGGACTCGACCTTATCCTGGAGGAGCTGCTTGACGGCACGAGCCTGGTCGAGCCCCGTCTCCTTGTGGATCCTATCTAGACGATCGATTAGGTAGTGGCGCGTCTCGCGTGTGCACGACGACGACATGCCGAGCGTGTAGAGTGGCCAGACGATAGTGTTGCTTGCCGAAGCGAGGGTCATGAAGCGCTTAGGATCGCCGCGGCCGTCGCACGACTGCGTGGGGTCGAGGAGGGTAGGTCTCGGCGAGTTGCCTGGTGATTCTGGCGTGGGGTGTCTAGGTCGCGGTTGCGGCTGATCGTCCTGTTCCTGATGCTGCGACAGCCTTCTTCGCGGAGACGAGATGGGGCAAGCCGATACGATGGGTTCAGGTGGGCGTGTAGCATTGACGAACTCGAGCTTGCCGGTGCCGTCGGGGAGGGCGTCGCGAGAGCTGACGACGCCAAAGTGCTGGGGGGTGCTGGCTACGACGGCGTCGCCGAGTAGCTCGAGGAGGCGCATCGACTTGACGAGCATGAGCTTGTGGCGCATGGGGGGGTCAGGGTCGCGAGCCATGCTGGAGCACAGCTCCTCCAGGATGGTCTCCTGGACTAGGATGCGCATGGTGCGCATCCCGTTCCACGTCGTGGCCTGCGCGAAACCCGGGTAGATGTGGCACCAGCTGCTCAGGATGTCGGGGCTGGGCTTGTTGACACGGGCACAACGGTAGCGCCAGAATCGCGGCATCTCGTCGACAATAGCGGCGAACTCCTTTTCCACGTCGGCTAGCTGGTCGACAATCTCATCTGTATCTCTGAGCGTGCCGTTCTTCATGTCGTAGCGGATCTGGAGGGCTCGGCATATGGGCTCGACGATGCGCCAGGTGGGGTCGTTGGTATTGGTGAATTGGCCAAGTTCGTCACGGAGATCGAGCATGGACTGCGACATGGGCAGCCCCCCCTGGATGCAACTAATGAGGACCGAGTGACAGAGCATCAGGAACATCCTAGTGCCGGCCTTGGTGCGGAAGGGGGCAATGCCCCTCATACGGGTGAGGGCGGCGGCGCCGTTGACGTGGTCTTTCCAGGCGGCCATGGTCTGAGGTGTGCGGCCGGTAATGAACTCGTAGGTGCCGAGAATGAGGACAGAGAGCATGGTGCTGTCCTTGACAGCCTGACTAGGGTCCTGCAAGGCGGTGTTTGTGAGCTTGAGAGCGTTCCCGTAACTCTGCCGTGCCCGCATCATGGTCTGGCCACAGCGTGTCACCTTGGACAGACCAGCTAGGCCGACGGCAGCCATACTGGCCGTCACGCAGTCAACGTAGCCCGACTCGGAGCCGGGGGGCCTCCAGACGTCATAGACAAAGTCGTAGTTCTGGTAGCAACCAAAGTCGACAGCAACGTAACGGGAGAAGAAGAAAGCGGTGCCGCGCTCCTGGAGGGAGTGTGAGAGGGGAGCGCCGAGGCGCATATCGGGGGCATCAGATTCCTCAGACTCATCGGAGGATGAGGGAGCAATACCGGCGGTGGGTGTGAGCATAGCGAGGAAGGACGACTGCAGACCACGAGGGCGAGTCGCGGGTGGTTTCATGAGAGCTTTGACGTTGGCCTTCCCATGGAGACGATATTGGGATTGCGATGATCCCTTTCCGGGTGCTGGGAGAGCTGTGCTGGACCTCGCGGCCCTGGACCCTGTAGCAACAAGAGTGCCGGTGTCGGTGGCAGATGCGGACGAAGACGCGGGTTTTCTGATGGCCCCACGCGCGCTGGTCCTCCCCGTGGCTTTCTTTATGACGTGAGTGCTCTCATCGCGAAACATGAGGTCGACCAAGTTTCTATATCCGGGGCATTTCTGTTGGCGTTTTTCGCATTGACCGCATGCCGGCTCCCGTTGATCGCACTACCAGATTCATTATTAGTCGGCCATGCTGGGCAAAGGATGGTGTTAGTTATAGATAACTTACTCGGACCTTGCGATCACGGCAGTTGGAGCAACCCTTGGAGGGTTTTCCGCAGTACACCATGATTTCAGGAGATGTATACACAGAGAACTATATGGAGAAGGGGTTGTGCTGGAGAAAAGGGGGGGAAAGAAAGTAAGTAGTCGTTAGGCAACTAGTACCCAGATGGCGACATATGGTGTTGAGATGCTATATCATGAGACTACCGTGCTTGCAATCTCCGCCGTCTTCATTATCGTATCTGAGGAGTAATTGCAGTTGTCGAGGGGACGCAGTAGTAGTACTATTACTCGGTGGATATGAAATCGAGGAGGCCCCGAGTCTTGAATGCCCGTGGGGGAGCAAGGCGTTATACCTGTACTAGCAGTACGGAGGTGGAGACTGAGTGGCTGTTTTAAGTGTTGTTGGCCGTTATGAACGAGCGTTGGCAGGCGGGAAGCGGAGCTGAACTGTGCAAGTGCCAAGGACCGAGGAGGAAAGGGCTTCACTTGACCCGCAAGTGGGTAGTAGTCTCATAGACAGGGGTTGGATATACAGGTACTAGGAGGGAGCTAGAAGAGCAATTGGTGGTGCTTATTTCTTGTGAAGTGGGCATCTGTGAGTTGGCGAAGCCGAAAAAGAGATACTGGCATGGATGTTGGTGAGAGACTGATGAAGGGGGATGGAAACATGGGAAGGAAGAAAGAAGAAGAAGAGGAAGGAAAAGATTCATCAGGCATCGGGCAGACATGAGATCAGAGTTGAGGCGGAATATTTCCTCCTCGAGTTCATTGCTAATATCCATTACGGAGTACCCCTTACGGAATAATATTGTGAGAGGTGAGAAAGAGAGGAAGGAGTGCAGGAGGCTATTGCCTTGATCGACAGGACTGGCAGCAAAAGGAAAGAAGGAAAGAGCGACGGACAAGATGAGACCGCGGAACCCATGCGCCACCGGAAAGGATATTACGCTACTGTAGTTGCTTGGTCGTGCAGTAATACAGCACTCTCTACTGCCTATACTCCGTATTAGCTAGTACTTAAAAGTTTGGTTTAATGTACTCGTACGGGCAGTGGTCATACTCTTTTGCGTAGATAGGAAGCACTAATACTATTCTAGACTAAAGTCGGTTAGAAGCGTTTCTTAGTGGTGCCCGAGTCCCCGGTCACACCTGCTCATTGTGCTGGAGGAGTCCTGCAGCGTTCCTAATATTGTCCCGTATTACTATTCACGAGGCAATCAATAGAAAACTTACAGGGTATTAATAGCACTGCCGTCACCATGTTTGCTTGTTTGGCTATCTGCCAGGTTGTCAGGTATTGGATATCATAACTGATTACTCAACCACCTTTTTGATACTGGATGGAGTAAGATGAGCCAACTGATGATATTGACTCTATGATATGTTCGGACAGAAGGCTTGGGGGATGGACTGACAACTGAGAGGTAATACGTTTCCTTGACGATAATAAATAACCGCCATCCCACGTGTTATTATCCAGTGTCTGGTGTCTCTCCATCTTCTAGGAGATCCAGGATACAAACTGATCGGCGATTAGTGTCCTGCCACTGCCAAAGGGGTTGGATTTATTGAAGTGCACTCGTGCTGATATGGCTAGGTTCGTATAGAGTACAATGTGTGGCGCGCAAGGGAGCGGCACAACATACGCATATGCAACATATTCAGTCGTATGTTGTCATTATTCACCATCAACTCATTATTAACAGTGATAGTACTCAGACAACCCATATCTCAGTGCATCGAAGATAACCAGATAACAGATTGCCGCCAGCCATGTTTCTCCCCGCAGTGGAGACGCCGGACTTGGTGATCCGGATGCGAATGAGGGGCGCCGACAACCCCGCGGTCCCTAAACATCCCGATGCAAACCGTTCAACACTCTCGTAATAACAAATACGCAGAACGTGAGTATGACGATATCCTGTTGATGCATTTTCTCATACGGAAATTCCATCCAATGACAAACCTCTTATTCCGCTCTTTCGTTGTTTCTACACGGCACATGACGGCGATCCGGAATTGATCCCTCTTTGCCGAAGGGGCCCGTGTATATCCCCGTGGTAGATCCCGAATGATAGATTGGTCCATGCGGAGCTTCAATGCATGTGCCAATCAGCAATGACTAGTTCGTCAGGGTCCCGGTGTCGGGACCAGTTGATTGACACCGAAAGTTGTGCCATTCCGGATGCAAGAAACTCTATGTTTGACCTATATCGGGGATAGGGAATGTTGTTGGCTGATAAGATGCCGTGTACATGAGGGTCCCTTTTTTCGCTTATCTCCCTCCTGCTCTTTGTGTCGACGTCACGCCACCGCGTCCCGGATGTTGACTGCCAATAATATCAGAGTGATCAGAGTCATTCGGAAAGTATGACTGACTACTTGACATATCAATGGTGATAAAAAGAGACGGTCAAGTATTGATACAAATACATACATGACCCCTCCTTCCCCTCCTCCCTCCTCCCTCTCTATCCCATCATCATCACCCAACCATCACCATGAGTCCAAGCGCCAACGACATATCAGCCGGCCAGTCCACCTGGGCTGACCGGGACGACCTTCGCACCTCCTTCACACTAGCCATGTCAGCCATGTACAAGAAGGAAGTGCCACTGTACGGCGACCTAGTCCACATAGTCAACGAGGTCAACAGCGCGACGCTATCCGAGAGCATAGACCCCAAGGTGCTATCCATAAAGTACGGCGACGTGGCGTCGACACGCCTCGACGTCGAGAGGCACGGGGCCATCCGGCTGGGTACCCCCCACGAGCTGCGCACAATCAGCCGCGTCTTCGCCATCATCGGCCTCCACGCAGTAGGATACTACGACCTGTCGGCGGCGGGGCTGCCCATGCACGCCACGTGCTTCCGCCCGCGGACGCAGGCCTCTTTGCACCGCAACCCCTTCCGCGTCTTCACATCCGTCCTGCGGCCCGACCTGCTGCGTGACCGCGCCGCGCGCACCCTGGCCATGGACCTCCTGTCCCGACGCAACATCTTCACCGACGAGCTGATGTGGCTGCTCGACACGGCCGACACCCAGGGCGGCCGACTGACGGCGGACCAGGGCGCGCGCTTCGTCACAGAGGCCCTTAGGACGTTCAGCTGGCACGACAGCGCGGCCGCCACGTACGACGAGTACACGTGTCTGCAGGCCGAGCACCCCATCCTCGCCGACATCACATGCTTCCGCAGCGCACACATCAACCACCTCACTCCGCGCACGCTCGACATCACAGCCGCCCAGGAGCACATGAAGACCAACGGGCTGAGGGTGAAGGACAGAATTGAGGGTCCCCCGCTGCGCTCCTGCCCCATCCTACTCCGTCAGACGAGCTTCCTCGCCGTAGAGGAGGCCATCAAGTTTCTCCCCTCTGGCGACCCGTCTTCGCCGCCCGTGCGCGGCTCGCATCGCGCCCGCTTCGGCGAGATCGAGGAGAGGGGCGCGGCCGTCACCCCCGCCGGGAGGAAACTGTACGACGAGCTGCTCAACGAGGCCATGGCCACTGCAAAATCTAGTCCTGGCACGCTGAGCGCGCAGAAGATGGACGCCACCGTCGCAGAGGTGTTCAAGAAGTACCCAGATGACTGGCATGAGCTGCGCAGGCGCCGTCTGCTATACTGCACGTTCCGGTGTACTTCCAAGGGGAAAGGGGAGAAACTCGCCTCCTCTGATGCCGGTGTGGCGTATAGTGTCGAGAAACTCGTGGAGGATGGCGTACTCGAGGCCTTCCCCATTACGTACGAAGACTTTCTGCCCCTCTCGGCCGCGGGCATATTCCAGTCTAACCTAGGTCATGAGGAGGATGATCAGGGTGTGGAGGTCACGCCGGATGTTCAGGGGCTGGAGGAGGCGCTGGGGACGAAGCTGGATGACTCGGACGAGCTATATAGACGGATGCAGAGTGAGAGTTTGGAAGAGTGTGCTTCCACTCTTGGGGTACGCATCGAGGGGTTGTAAGTGAACGACAGAGCACATTTATTAATGTCTCTTTGTAAACGGTATGATATCACGATAATAGTCAGCTTTTCTCAGTTCCATATAAACAGTTCTCAAGTTGAATTGAAGTTATGTCCTTTGTCAATCATATATACACGAATGTCCTTGTCCAGCCCATCAATCTGTGATATCCAGCACGCATAGAAAAACAAAAACACAATGCATCCTCAAGATCCACCAACTTCGATAGTCAAGACCTTGGGGTTGGGATCATTCAAGAAACCAGACTGATCCGACCCCTGAGACGGACCAACATCATCATAAGGGAAGGCGTACCCCCTGCTCTCGGTGGTAGTCTCATGACAAACACGAGAGAAGTGGTTCGTCACATCAGCCTTGTAATAGTTGTCCACATTCTCACCCTCTGGCTGACGCGCATTGAGCAGCAGCGTGGACCGATTGAGGGCCGCGCCAATCCTAGCGCCGATATTCAATCTCTCATCGGACACGCCCTCTCCGGCAGCAAAGGGGCCGGTGCTGCACGAGAAGATATCGCCCGTAGACGGCTTGTCGAAGCCCAGGGCCGAGTCTCCGCTGAAGGTCAACTTGCCATCTGAGCCGACCCTACCGACCACATCGCCCCAGTCATACTGGGTGTTGACAGTGAGATCCTCACCGGCATACTTGGTCCACACATCATTGACATGAGCGGTGTAATAGTCTTTGAGCAGATCGGGGAACAGCACAGCCGCAGCGTTGGGACTAAGCACCCTCAGCAGACTGCCGCCCTCGCTGCGGATGACAAGCTTCTCCCACCCCTTGCCGTCCTTGCTGCCCTGCGCCTCCACGCCGGCGGCCACCTTGTCCAACCCGTCGGCCGGCATGCCCTCGACGCGCCTCACGTTGCCGCCGTCATTCTCCAGCTGCAGCGCGATGGGCAGGCTGACAAAGTCCACGTACGACACGTTGACGTACAGCTCCGCGTCGTTGTAGGTGAACTCGCAGAAGCCCCAGTCGACCTGGTAGTTCGGGTCGGAGACGTTGGTCGCCGACGGCTCGACCAGGGCGGGACCCTCGTTCACGCTGAACTTGAGGGGTGTGCCCTGCGAGAACCAGATGCGTCCGCCCGAGATGCGCGGGATGGTGACGGTGCGCGTGGCACCGGACGTCCCCACCTCTATCCCCGTGGGGAGGGATGACCCGGGACCGGATGGGAAGTTGAGCGTCGTGCCGTCGTCCGATAGGATGGCTAGACGGCCCTGGGAGTCTGTCCCCGTGATGTGCGCGTATAGATTGCTGGAGATGTTGGTGTTCTTCAGGACGACTTGGATCGTCCCGTCTGCCGTGGCTGCCTTGGCAATGGGCTTCTGCTGAGCAGGAGCAGTTGTTGTCTTGGAGACAGCGGCAGCAGGAGCAGAAGCCGGCTTCTTCTGGCCTTTGACCTTGGCCGCTGCTTGACGGATGGCCGATTTGAAGCTCTTCATTGTGTTAATAATGCTCTGTGCGTATGAATGAATGGAATGAATGAGATGAAATGAAATGAATGGCTTTATGCTTCTTGATCACATCTCTTCAACATGAAGCAACGGGCTTTTACCCCCTTTATATAGATTCCCACACAGCATCTAGTCACGAATCGTACATCCCCAAGTGGAACCACCAACACACCTCCAGCCCCTCCCTTGCTGCAGCAAGCATGCACATGGCTCAGAAGCTGAAATCTTGGCCTGGTCCACCTTTTGGCGCTCTGTCTGTCCAATTCTCCATGTACTAATAAGCTACATGTACGCAGTATCTTATCTGTACGGAGTATGTGCTGCTGGCACTACTGCAAGCAAGACAGAAAAGCCGGGGGTGGGAGAGAGAGGAGGGGGGTTGCTGTTGGTCATCCCACCCACACAAATGTCAACCAACGTCAAGTGATGGATCGGCATTCATCCTTCTTTCTTCTCCTTCTTCTTCTTTACCATCACAAGGTCAAGGATTCAACGTTGCATTTTTCTCCTCTTCGTTTCGGAGAATTCAATTCCTGGGGAAGCTTGTCTTCCGGTAAGTTGTCATGGTCTTGTGAGGTTTTTACTTGTCTCTATCATCATCAAGTCCCTCAACTTGTCTATAGGCATTATCCTAACATAATGCATGAATATAGCCTGATTTCAATGACCTCTTCTGAAAGAAAACATGTCATATGCTATACCCATTTGACCCCGACGCATTACATGTTCATCTTGATCCAGTTCCTTGCATGCATATTGATTACTATGACTACATATACAACTACTACTATAAGAAACATATATCATGAGTTCGATGTTTACATCTACAGCACTCATGACCTTGGTACTACCCAGCGTCACGTCACACACATCATCCGAACACTTAACAGCTCAAGATTCTTCATCGCATTGTTTTACTTCCTGACATCATCCACATCACTCATCCAAGAACAAGGCTTTTTTTTTTCGTTTTTATTTTTTTTTTTCGGCAGAGTAAAAGTAGTAATAAACTAAGACGCAAAGATTATTGCAAAAATAAACCATGAAAAGAAAAGAACATATCTGTACACGGGAGAGGAGGACCCAAAAGATTTGTCCACTTCCCTAAAAGAGAAAAACAAAAAGACCAAACAAAAGAAAGGCATCAAAATATGATTGCTAATATAACTGACAAGGTCAAGGAAAGACAAAGGAAACAAAGCAAAAACAAAGATATAAGACCAAAGGAAAAAACAAACAGCCAGTCAGTATATCGCACAAGGTATCTGAAAAAGCAAATAAAAAAGACCAAAAGTAATAAGTAGGAGAGAGAGAGAGAATGAGAAAAGTAACAAAGAGAAGCGAGCAAGCATATAGCAACCCAAGAATGACAAATGATGTGTGCAGAAGAGAGCCGCCCGTCCAAAAGATTAGGAAAAAGGAGAAAACGCAACGCTCAAAAGAAAAAGAAAAAACCAAGCCGAAGTAAAAAAGAAGGCGGCCTCTCATTCATCATGGAACCAGCCCATTCATCCTGCCGATGACAAGTGACAAACAAAAACAGAAATATCACTTCTCTCAGTCAGGGGTGCAGATCCCGTCACCCATAGTTCTTCCCATCATCTTCTTCTCGTAACTCTCTCGTCCCCCCATGGGTAGATTAAGTTGCCAATGTTTGCCGGGGAAAAAAAAGAACTCGCAAATGCCAAAATCAAGAAGACACATCATATAAGGAAATGTTGTAAAAAAGGAAAAACGCACGGATGCCCGCTCTGCCCCGGGATACCATGAAGGAAAAGAATAAGCAGAGATATTGCTGTGACTCAAGGAGAAGAAAGGAAATGAAGAAGAAGAAAAAAGAACCAATCAATCGACGCTTGAAACGAGGCCAACTCCCTTTCCCAAGACTTGCGCGCATACCAATGGAAAAAGACGACGATATTTGAGACCGAAAATAAGGAAATGTAAAAGGAAAAAAAGAAAAAAAAAGTATATGCGCAAGAAGACGGGAGAATAAAACCGAAAAGAAAGGTGAGGGGACCAGTCCCCTTTCTGGCGAAACCAAAGGAAATCGTTTCAATCGTGGCGAATTATTTTTGTTTGTTTCTTTTAGTACACGCTGTCCTCGTCAGCCCCTTGCGAGGTCATCGAAGGGGTAGACACGTTCGAGGAAGCTTCAGGGTCGTCGACGTAGCCGACTAGGGCCTGGGAGTGGAGCTTGATGGATTCTCCCATGAGACGGGTGATACTGTCAACTTGTTAGCAATGTCTTCGATACATGGTAAGAGGCAAGGAAGGAAAGAGGGAAGAAAGACTCACCCCCAGACAACAACTTCATCGAGCATCGAGCCCCAGAGACGCGCGACGACAGAACTCAGCTGCGTCATGTACCTCTCGTCAACATCCTTGATCAGGAGCTTGCGGACCTTGTTGTACATGGCCAGCTCCTCCTCCGAAGCGGCTTCCTCGTCATGTTCCAGACGGTAGAGCCACAGGGAGAGGATGATCATGAGGTCGAGGCCGCACAGAGGGTGCTCGATGCTCCAGTTGGTGGGCGAGGTCCTGGCGACCCATCGGAGGCCCTGCTGCACAGACGTCTCGAGGCAGTCGTAGCATTCCTGGATGACATGCAGCATCTCGCCGGTGCGCTTTACGCGGTCGCGGGCATGAGACATGGCGGCCGCCACCTCGTACGGGTCGTGGTAGCGGAGAGCCTCCTGCACAGCCTTCAGGTCAACCTCGAGCCTCGTGCGGGCGTTGCGGTACAGGGCCTTGGCGTTGAAGATCAGAGGGTGTCCCTTGTGGGGAGCGCTGAGGGGCACCGCTGTCTCGGGCTCGCAGAGGTCGAGCGACTTCTCCCACGTCTCGAGGGCAAGCCTCAGCTTGTACTCGGTGACGACGTCCTGGAGAGCCTCAGGGCTGCGCTTGTGGTACCAGACCTCGAGGAAGAGGGCGTTGATCATGACGCGGGACGCAAAGGCGCTGTACTTGAGCACCTCACCCTGGAAGAGCTGGTCGTGCGAGTTCATAAAAGTAGACTCGCTTGAGGCGTTGAGGTGCTCAAGCCAGGCTGCCTCGTCCGACACCTGCAGGTTCCACATGGCCTCGGTCGACGGCAGCTGGAGATCCTCGAACTCGTTGAAGCTCATGGCCGGCGTGTGGTTGTACGAGAGGGTCAGCAGGCCAAAGAAGATGTAGACGGCGTAGTAGGTACGTCGGCATCCCTCGTCCTCGATCCACTCGGTGCGGGTGGGCTTGGCGCCACTGCGGGCATCCTGGCGGTGCTTGAGCTCGTAGCGGTTACCGGCCACCATGTTGGCGAGAAGACTCTTGATCGAACACGCCCACTCGAGGCCCTTGGATTCACCGCTCCACGACGCAAAGATCATGTTGAGGAGCGTTCCCTGCATAGTCCACAGGGGGCACTTGCGCGAGCTGAAGTTCTCCTTGTTCTGGAGGAACTGCGTCACCAGCACCTTGGAGCCAATGTGGCACATGTAGGCCTGGTCCTGGTCAAAGGCGTACAGAGCGCCGATGCTCAGGATACCGAGGAGCAGAGGCGGCGACACGTGGGTGGGCTTGAACGAGGCCGGGTGCAGGAAGGGCAGGTGGTGGTGGAACAGGCCAAAGTAGGTCGACAGGTACCTGTTGATGGAGCCGAGACCGGGGAGACGGAAGCCATCGGGGATGGCACGCTCGCTGTCGCTGTGACGAATGTTGTCGAGGATCATGTTGCGCTCCTCCTCGCTGGCGACTTGCGGGGCCTTGAAGCCGGCGAGGGAGGGGTCAGACGACGGGCTCTGAGGGACGGGAGTTCCGCGGTCACCGATCATGGCCTGCAGGGCGGGCACGAAGCCGTCGGCGCTGTGAGCGCCCATGGGAGGCAGCGGGCCAGAGCGGGCGTGGCTCTGGGTGGGCGTGTGCTGGGGAGAGTCAAAGGACCCGGCGCTCGAGGTGATGGAATGGGCCTTGGGCTGCCTGACCGTCTGAGGCATGAAACCGTCCCACTGGACTTGGGGGAGAGCGATGGCTCCCGAGGGGTAGGTGACTGTCGACTCGTTCATGGACCCGTTGCGGGGCGAGTAGTCTGCGGTAGCACCATCCTCGAATGAGCTCTCGTCGCGCATCGAAGCGGTGGCCTTGTGGTGGAGATCAGCAACAAGCATGGCAGCAGCCTCGACGTCAAAAATGCCGTCGTTGCCAGCTTCCATCTGCTCGATTGTCGAAGCATCCAGCTCGAGTTGTGACTTGGAGGGTCCCTCGACGTTGCGAGTCTTGGGACCAGCACGACGCTTGCCGTCGCTGTGAAGGGGAACACCGCCATCCTTGGCATGGACAGTGCGGTCATGACGAAGAAGGAGGTCACGGCGGACAAAAGTACTGCGGCACTTCATACATTTGAAGGGACGCTCCTTGGTATCTGTGCGAAGGGAAAGTAAAAAGTCAGCAATGGTCAAAGAAGAGGAAAGGGTAGGGGGTTGGTCGGAATCTGACGGATCACCCAGGGGCAGGGGTGGTCGAAAAAAATCGAGCGCAAAAAAAAATGCGACGAAGGATGAAGAGGGGGGAGAACGTACGTGATCGCTCATGACGACTGCGGTGTTCACTTCTGCTGAAGGCTCTGTGACAGAACTGGCACTTGTACTTGCGTTCGGGTGCCAGAGAAGCCTTCCGCGAGGACGGAGTCGAGGCCGCTGGCGGGGGGAGCACTGCAACGCTTGCACCAGGCATTTTCGATGGCAGCGTCGCGGTCGCCTTTTGAAAGCGGGTTTGACGAGATTGGGGGGGACGTTGGAAAGGAGGTTGGAAGGTGTTTGGTAGTGTAGTAGCTGTTGACTTGTTCTGTACGACGCTGTTGTTTGATGTTTTCGCTCTCGTTGGAGGGTGTGTGGTTGGGCAGCACGACTGTTGAAAATCGTCTGTTGTCTCGTTTCTGAATCTCCGTTTGGTGGTTGTAGTCTCTCTCTCTCGCAGTGGAATATTTTTCTCTCGACTCCTGGCTCCTCGCTCGCACGCGCGCTCCCGTGGGCTTTAAAGTGTGGCAACGATGGACTCGATCGTGTAGCTGGTCATTGGAAGCGGTTGTAACCTGGTCATGGAATGTATATGTGAAGGGGTTTTCTTTCGGTTCAAGGGGGATGGGGGTAGCGAAGGCTCTAGCGAAAGACCTTGCGAAGAATGAATCTGAATTTAAACAAAATGTTGCGTTCAAGTGGGTGTTCTGTTCGAAAAGAAAGAAGAAGAGAAGTGAAGTAATAAAAAAAGTTCGAATGAAAATCGAGGGGAATGGGGGGGTAAAAGGGAGAGGGGCGGGTTGATGAATGGAGAAGTGGGAGGAA
>FYEV01001619.1:63960-95300 GCA_900188565.1 Geosmithia flava | reverse complement strand
GCATGGAGGTAGTACTCGTAGTACGTAGAGAAAAATTCAAAGACATAAAAAAAAAAAAAAAAGATCTGCCATTATTACCCGCCTGCTACTAAAAGTTGACGGCAACCCACTCGCCCATAATCCATTATCCATAATAACTACAACCTACTCCGTACTCCCGTACAACCCAGTCCCAGACTCCCAGTCCCAGTCACCCACCCACCACTTCCCTCTACTCGTACTTATTACTGCGACCATCATCAAACCCAGCCCTTTGGCTCTCATTACTCCGTACGCTTCTTTTACGACTTCGTCTCTCCCTACTATTTTTTTTTTTAAACTTTACTACAAGACAAGACCTCTCTCCTTCCTTTTCATTCTTCTCGTCTTGATCATCATTCTTCGACAGAAACGGAAAAAAAAATCTTTTATAATACTCCAATCTCTCTCTCTCTCTCTCCTCTCGGCTTTTCCTCCTACCCACCAACCTCCTGCAGGACAGAAACATACCAGAGCAACTTGGTGCAAAAAGAGAAGGAAACAGAACAAGGAAAAAAACAACCACCACCTTTGGATCCGGAACTCGACGACAATCTTCCGACGTCAATCCACGACAGATTTCTTTCCTTGATCGACATCTGTTTCGTCTTGTTTTAATAGCCATTCTTGGTTTCCGTGGTCGCAGGCAGACCCAGAAATTCCCTTCTCTTCCGGCAGAAAAAAAAAAGGACAGGAAACAAAGGCAGACCAAGAAAAAACCGGCTTTTCAACAGCTTTGATAACTTTCTCTGACCCATATTCGACACATCACGAAGGAGTCAGTATTACTGCATAGACTAGGGTCACACGTCTCGAAGCCGACAATCGAGTGTGTACCTGTATTCCCCGACTTTCCACCGCCGTACGCGCCGCGCATCGCTGGTTTTGCCATACACAACGACAAGCAATTCGATTCCTCCCACCCCCAAGGGTCCGACTTCTTGTTGCTGTCGTCGTTGCTGTTGTTGCTCGGCATAGCATTGTACAGCTTGTACTTTGCCCCAGAGTACCCGAACAAGCGACCTGCATACGTCGGCTGCCAACTCAGCGTTCGGTGCTGCAACTTGTCCTGCAACCGCTTCTGCAACCCGCTACTGCAACTGCCCACCTCGCTTCTTTGGACGCGCGCCAGATCTGCAGCTCCCGCTCACCACGAGACCTTGGCCGTTTTTGGCCCTTTTGGCCCTTTTGGCACTGCATCTCTGTCTGCCTCTCTCATTCTCTGCCTCTGTCGAGAGAGAGAGCCTTTGTGTGAGGCCCACCCCGCCGACAGCTGCCTATTACTTTCTTGTGCTGCAGCAGGCACTGCACACACACACACGCCGCGCGCAGACACACACACACTCGCGCATACTGCACCCCTCTCTTGAGGCCTACAACTTTTTTGTTGTTGTTGTTGTTGCTGTCGCTGCGTCTTTGCTGCGTATTGCCTGCGTCGAGCTGGCCCCAGCGTACTCTGCAGCCATTCCTCCAACCGTCACCCTGGACGCTCATATAACCTGCAGATAGGGAGGGTTCGGCACATCGAATCTTCCCTGTCTTCGGCCTTTTTGCGCTGCCAGTGTCTTTTTAATTTCGCTCTCATTTTTTTCTGTGCGATCTCCTCCCGCTTTCAGGCTGACAGCAGCATCCCACGCACCCACCCCCAGTCTGCGTGGTGTCAGCTGCCCCGAGGCCCTTGTTCCGGTCATTTTCCCCCGCACCCACCACCACCACCACTCTACTGCTGGAGCGGCCCGTCCCATCATGTACGCCGCACGCCGTTGCATCTTATAAATGTTGACGCAATCTCCCGAAGTGCCCCAGTCTTGCTCGCTCTCGCCATAGTAGCCTTTACTACGACTACCGCTTGAAGCAATCAAAACTCACTCACACATATACACATACGCACACACGCCTGAACTCAACACACTCCCGAGCTCTATATCAACTCTCCATCAACTCCTTTGGCTCTTCTTTCACACGCCCCCACACATACACACACACACACACACACCCAAAAAAAGAAAGCCATGTTCAGTTATTCAGATCCACAATCAACAGCGTCGCCCCTTTTGGGCTCCAAAATGTCCATATTTCCCTCCCAGCAGAAGCAGCTACGACCAAGCCAGGTCCAGACCAACCTAGAAACACAGGCCTCATCGTCATCACAACCCGCCTCGGCCATCAGTGGCTCCTCCGTGGCCTCGAGCTCACAGCAGGGCTCCCCCATCATGTCGCCCGATACCGCCGTCCTAACCACCAGCTCCTCAGTCCAGGCGTCACCGGAGCCCTCTCGCGCCTTTGACGAGGACCAGTACCCTCCCAACTTCCAGCTCCCCGAATCCATTGTCTCGCGCAAGGCAAGCTCTACCTCTCTGGGCCAGAGCCTGAGGAATAACCCGTCATCCAACGCCCCCGATGGTGGTGCCAGCCCCGCCGTGGCTGCCAGCGCCCCCAGCTCAAAGACCAGCCTCATCCGTCGCCTGTCGAGCCGCGCCTCGCGCCGCATAAACACCAGGAGGCAGTCGTCAACCGCCCCGAGTGTCCGCGACACCAGTGTTGGCCCCTGTCTGCTGCGTCGCCGGAGCGATAGCAACACGACGGCCCCTCCCGACTTCCCCCCAACCACCTTTGACCCCGAATCCGACGTCGACGAGAGGGATGGCGGCCGTCTGTACCGCGATGCCTCGGTCCGCAGCGTCTCGGCTGGCAGCGCCACCGACTCCATTGCTGAGGAGCCCGACACCATGGCCGGCCCCGTCATCCCCTCTGAGCTGCAGCGGGGCACCTGGATCACCAAGGTGTCGAGCAAGAAGCGCTCGAAGCGCGTCTGCCTCGTCTACGACCCTGACTCTAGCAAGCTCACCTGGGACAAGAAGCGCCCCAACAAGTTTGTCCACCTCGACGAGATCCTCGCCGTGCGCAGCGGCCCCGACGTCCAGCAGTACGGTATCGACCTCAACATGACGGGCGTCGACAACCTCTTCACCATCATCTACTCGGTCCCCAAGAAGTCAGACAACAAGATCATGCACCTCATCACCGAGACGCCGGAGGTCTGCAACGTGTGGATCTCCTTTCTCGACGCCATGCTCAGGCACCGCCAAGAGGTCATGACGTCCCTCATGGCCTTCAAGGACGAGGCCATTGCCCACTACTGGCAGTCAGAGATGGCCAGGCAATTTCCCGATCAGCAGCTGCCCGGCTCCCCCGGCGGCCAGGCCGGCGAGCTCGACATTACGGGCGTCAAGCGCGTGTGCCTGAAGCTGCACATCTACAGCTCCGAGTCCACGCTCGAGTCCACCTTTGCCCAGGCTGATGTGCGCGGTGTTGAGAGGCTGAGCTTCTCCGAATTCCTCGACTTTGTCCGCCGCCTCAACCAGCGCCCCGAGATCCGCCGCATCATGCGCTCCATTGCTGAGCAGCCCGACCTAGGCATCAGCCTCGACGAGTTCCTCCACTTTGTCCGTGATGTCCAGGGCGAGAATGTCGACGCGAATGTCGGTGTTTGGGAAAAGGAATTCTTCCGCCTGGTCCGCCACTCGTCGAATGCGAGTGCCGGCTACGACAGGCCCCCTCTCGCTTCTGCCGCCGCCGACTTCCGCCCCGAGACGCAGCTCATGTCGGAGGCCGCCTTCACGGGATACCTGACGTCGAAGCAGAACGGTCCCCTGATCCCCGAGCCCCAGTCCTACACCCTCGACCGCCCCATGAACGAGTACTTCATCTCCAGCTCCCACAACACCTATCTCCTCGGACGCCAGATTGCCGGCAACTCGAGCGTCGAGGGATACATCTCAGCCCTGGTGCAGGGCTGCCGATGCGTCGAGATTGACTGCTGGAACGGTCCCAACGGCCAGCCCAGGGTCACGCACGGCCAGACGCTGACCAGCAACCTGAGCTTCCGCGAGGTGCTCATCGTCATCAAGAAGCACGCCTTTGTCAAGACCCTCTTCCCCCTGTGGATCTCCCTCGAGGTCCGCTGCAGCGAGGAGCAGCAGCGCGTCATGCCCATCATCCTCCGCGAGGTGTTTGGCTCCCGCCTGGTCGAGGAGCCCATGTCGTCCAACCTCGACACCCTGCCCTCGCCCTCGCAGCTCCTGGAGCACGTCCTCATCAAGGTCAAGAAGCCCAAGGAGTCCCACGCCGCCAGCAGCAACCCCGAGCCCATCGTCGGCCGCCGCCGCGGCAACAGCCTCACGTCGCCCATGCTGCGCCCCACCGTCGTCCCCGAGAAGTCGGCCGTCCAGCCCTCGCAGTCGCTGCCCCAGAGCCCCATGCTCACGCCCGCCCTCGCCTCGCGCCGGCTGGTCAGCAAGGGCCGCGTCAACACCATCGCCGAGGGTCGCATCTCGGAGCTCCTCAACGACAGCAGCAGCCCCAGCGACAACGAGAGCGGTAGCGACGCCGGTTCGTACGACTCGGACAGCACTGTCAAGGCGCTCGGCCAGCTGGGCGTGTACTGCGCGGGTGTCAAGTTCAACGGCTTCGACGCGCCCGAGGCCAAGGAGTTCAACCACATCTTCTCGTTCCAGGAGACGACGCTGTCCAAGAACTCGAGGACCAAGGAGATGAAGATGGCCCTGGACCTGCACAACATGCGCTACCTGATGCGCATCTACCCGGACCCGACGCGTGTGCAGTCGAGCAACTTTGACCCGCTGCTGTACTGGCGCCGAGGTGTGCAGATGGCGGCTCTCAACTGGCAGAGCAACGACGTGGCGATGCAGGTCAACCGCGCCATGTTTGACGGCGGGACCGACTCGTCGGGCTACGTGCTCAAGCCTCCGGAGCTGCGCAACATCCAGGTGCTCCCCTACAACACAGCCATTGCTGGCGGCAAGAAGGAGCGGTCCGTGGTGTCGTTCAGCATCGACGTGCTCTCTGCGCAGCAGCTGATGCGACCTCCCAAGCTGGCGGCGAGCAAGGGCATGCACCCGTACATTGAGGTCGAAGTCTTTGATGGACGGTCCAACTGCATCCGGGACAACTCGACCGAGGGTGTGGTGCACGCCGAGAACGCGCTCAAGGCGCAGACGGAGATTGTGCGGGAGAATGGCTTCAACCCCATGTTTGGCGAGGGCCGGTTCCGCTTCACAGTGACGACCAAGCACCCCGAGTTCATCTTTGTCAAGTTCACGGTCAAGCTGTCGCCCAACGGCGAGACGTACAGCACCAACAACAGGGACATTTACGGCATCGCGTCGTGGACGGCCAAGCTGTGCAACCTCCGCCAGGGTTACCGCACTCTGCCCCTCGAGAATATGGAAGGTGTCCAGTACCTCTTCTCCACGCTCTTCTGCCGCATCCAGGTGGACCCGGTGGTCAAGACCATGGTCGAGGCCCCTCGTCGCAAGCAAGAGGTCAACAAGCTCAAGAACCTCGGTGGTAAGGTGTTTGGACGTATCAATACGAGTCCCCGGGGGACCATTGACAAGAGTGACAAGAGTGACAAGGCGAGCTTTGAGAGTTCTAGGTAGATGGCTACCACACGTCTTTGTCATTTTTGTTGACTCTCGCCATCACCACCATGACCACCATCTCTTACTTATCATCACCACATGTCAACGGGCCTTGATGGTCTTTGACTTCTTCCACCCATTGATGGGTACTATACTATCGCTAATTTTGTCTCTTTATTTCCCTTCTTCATCGGGCTGGATTTTCCCCCTCTATTGTTTTATTATCCATTTTTTCGTCCCTCTTATATTCCCTTTGTAACTTTTTTCTTTTTTTTTTCTCTCTTTTTGCATGGATTCCCCCCAAGGTGGACATTTGGAGAGAAGAACAAAAAAAAAAAAAAAAAAAAAAAGAAAACACTCTTTTTAAAACAAACATCATCAACGGAGGACATGGCATATCTATAAGCATGTTTTTGTTTTTTTCTTATTGCTCTTATCATCATCATTTCTATCATCATCATCGCTTTGGGAACCACTTTGTATTTTTGGATGGAGCATAGCACACGGAAGGAAAACACAAAGATTTTTCCACCAAAAATAGACGGAGGGTTGTTACTTTTTTACTTGTCTCATCTTTTTTTTCTCTCTCTTCTTGTCTTTCTATTGTTCATCTTGTACTCTGATCTTATGATGTCTCCTCTACATCTGACATCTTCCTTAGCATGTTGGCGCAACTCACACAAAAGAAACGGGATTTATTTTGTAATGGCTGCTCAACTCGATATACTCTAGGCGGCTCGCGCTGCAGACAACAAAAAAATGATTTAACTTGATCACACCTACTCACGCACCCGACTGCCACTGATCTGTTGTTGACTTGTCTACTTGTAATATGCCTCCGGCGGCCCTACCGGGAGTTAGGACCTCGCTGCGCTCGCACTTTTACTTGGTTGTCATTGATCATCTCCTTTGACTTGGGAATATGCCTCCGGCGGCCCTACCGGGAGTTAAGACCTCGCTGCGCTCGCACTTCCACTCGGTTGTCACTGGTTAGTATGCCATTTGAGTGCTTGTGGTGTACCGGGAGTTGAGGACCTCGCTGCCCTCGCAAATGACACCATGCGCCCGACTTCCGAAATTACATGACGTAGAGAGGGGAATAATCAACCATGTCGAGTGACGCAATGAAATCCCACAAAGTGCTTGGCATGATATAATCATTTTCGCTTTTGCCTCAGGGGTAATAGTGATTCCTTTTTTCTTTTCTTTGGTAAGAGAGTATTGAAGTGTGTCTTGGCACCTTGTCCATCATCATTATCGTATATCACGACAGGGTAGAACAAAGGTTCTCATATGCCCCCCCCTGTCACGGTTGATCGACATACATATGGGGCTATATTCGTTACATGTCAGGACTTGGGGGGGGGGACTTTCTCTCGTACAGGTATGGAGTCACAGGAACGAGTATGAGTCCATGTTGGTACAGACAAGAGGGCGTGTGCATATTACATGTATATCCTGCAGTTGAACGGGACGGCGCGTTTCATGCTGAGCACCAGTACGGGGTATACGGAGTCGTGGGAAAAGAGTCCCATTGATCAACATTGCAGGAAAATACTGCGGGTGGGATTGCTACGGGTGGTACTACTACGGGTGGTATTACTACTAGGAGTAACCGTGGGCAGTATTACATGTCGTATGCAGATGTTGAAACAATGTGTTCGGGTGCTAACCAAAACATGCAGATACCTAGAAGAGATGAAGAAACAGAAATGAATAGCTAAACGATGGGAACAAATAACTGATAAAAAAAACATAAACATACAGCTAAACTGATAAAATCATGCTATCGACATAAGTGCGTTTCTATATATCCCCATGCAACATATTCTACCCTCGTACAATACTCATCTCATACCTGGCACAAACGCCCGTGGACAAATGACATAATCAAGACAAGACTGATCAAGACTGACCAGAAGACTCAGTCAACTCCATCATCTTGATACCGTACATTGGAAACAGGAGACCGACGCTGTCCCCCCCTCAACATACCACTCGCACCTCCCCTGCCCCAACCACCGTTCGTAACGACATTCATAGCGGCAGCGTGCTGAGCCTCCTCATCATCACCGCCTCCAGCGCCAGCACCAGCGCCAGCACCAGAACCAGCAATGTCCCCGTCCTCACCATCAATCTCAGCCAGCTCGTCGTCCACCGTCCTCTGACGATGCGTACTGCTCAACCTCTTCATGGGTAGAGCATCCTGCGTCCCGTCGGCGTACGAGTTCGGTTCACGACCCAGGATGCGGTCTGCCTTTGTGCTCCTGCTTGAACCCTGGGGTGGTGCACGGCCGATATCGTTCACCGACTGCTGATGGTCCACCGAGTCGTCGTCGTCGTCGTAGCTAGCACCCCACCCGGCATTCACCTCGCGCAGACGCTGCTGCTCCCTCTCGGCGCGCAGACGATCACGAGCATCGAGCCAGCGCGGACTGGCCTCCCAGTACCATCCGTCTCCAGAGGTGTTGCACACGGGGATGAACCACAGCGACGGCGTGGGACCAAACAGGTGGCCGAGGTTGGCGCGCCACCCGTGGTCAAACACGTTGGGCAGCTTGTCCGAGTCCTGCTCGTCCAGGTACTCCTCGTAGCGACGGCGGGAACGCTCACGCTCCATCTCGGCGTACGACATGCGCGTGCCGCTGCCCGGGGGTGGAGGGCCGTTGTAGTGGTAGGGACCCTCCTGGCGCTGGAAGCTGGAGCGGCGCTCCTCGCCCTCCTCGGGACGCGTGACGCCGGGGATGGCGTTGGCGTGGAAGTCGACAAACTGCCGCGCCGCGGGGGGCACGTGGTTGGCCGGGTTGTGGGCCTGGCGGTACGCCTTCTGCAGGGGGGAGCGGTACCGCGTCTTCTCCAGACACTCGATGGTGGTCTGGCCGCGGCAGGCGAGCATCATGTGCCAGGCCGTGAAGGCCCCGACGACGATGGAGATGATGCCGCCCACCACGGCCGCCATGACGAAGTTGACCGGCCCCAGCGTGTCAATGTACTCGGCGCTGTCGAGCAGCTCCGACCACACCCACGTGCCCGCCACCACGGCCGCGTACAGGCAGAACACGCTCGTGTACACCAGGAACAGCAGGAACGCCTTGTAGTTGTGCAGGCCTATGCACGTCGCCAGCCACGGGCAGTGGTGGTCCATCTTGAGCACGCACCGTCGGCACGTAGAGCAGTGGTGCGCCCTGTCCGGCTTGCGCGCCTGGCACTTCTTGCAGAACCGGAACTCCCCGTTGCTCTTGACCGTGAAGGTTGACGCGCCGTTCTCGGCGCCCGACATCTCCGTCGGGAGGAGCCCGTAGCCGTTGTCGTCCGTCGTAGACCCCGGGGGCGTGAACACCGCCGTCGTGTACGACCAGTTCAGCAGGATGAAGAGTACGAGTCCGAAGGCTGTCGACCACCGTCCCAGCCAGGGCTGCTTCGTGCTGCCCGCCATCCCGACCTTGGTGACTACCCACATCCCCCATGATGTTAGGCCGTATACCAGCCCTAGAGGCGTGTACTTGGCCGTCGTGCAGCATGCTCGCTCCATACGACGCGCACATCGACGGGCCATCATTGTTTTTGTTTTTTCCTCTTCTCTTTCCCTCTCCTTGTTTCCCTTGTCTGGTATTCTTCTCCCCAGCTCGTCTTTGTTCTTGCCTCGATTTCTTTCTTCGGTTTCTTTATGCTTGCATAGCCACAGCGTTGTACATTGAGAATCGTTGCCGCGTCATCCGCGTCGTCCTGGAGAGTTTCGGGAGTTAAGCTCGTCGCGTCGTTGTTTTTGCGAGTTTGGCCCTCTTGAAACTCCAAATAGAGTCGAAAGGAAGAGAGGGGAGTGGTTGTCCGTCGTCGCCGGTCGAACAATCCCAGAGGTGAGTGGGAGCTTTTTTTTGTTGGAATGTTGAATGCTGCGGATGGCAGTTGGAGACGTGGTTCTGGTAAAACGGTCACCGTTGAGGCTTAGGTCATCAGGGGTGAAGGTGCCAAGATGCAAGGGAGCTCACCCTATACCCCAGCTGCGGACTTTGGCAGCTGATCAGTCAGATATGGAGTGCAATACAGACAATGCTACTCTTTGTTTAAGTCTTGGTTTCTTTTCTTGTCATATTCGTGTTCTAGTCTCTTCTTGATGGCTAATATTACTACTCTGTCACTTTCCTTGCAGGACATCACATGAATGTCGAGTATACAAATATTGGTATCACCACCCTCATATAGCAATATCCAACACCCACACCTACTCCTAAACAGGCACATCAGGATACTCATAGCCATCATCCCCTTCCTGACCATCACTCCCACTTCCACTCCCATACTCATTCTCCGAATCACCCTGCGCAAACTCAGCCAGCTGCACCGCCCCCTCCACATCATCCTCGTCGCCTCCTTCATCCACACCAGCTGTCTGCTCCTCCTCCTCCTCCTCCTCCTCCTCAGCCACCATCGGGACCCCCTCGCTCGTAGCCTCAGCATTGCGCACACGCATACTATACCCAGCATGCTTTGTCCTCTTAGCAGGGTTCCGTCCCCTGAGCAGCTTGAGCTCAGCATCGGTGAGACGCAGATCGGGAAGCGGCAGGACAGACGACGAGGAAGTGGTTGTGACCGTGCCCGGACGGACGGGCGTCTGGTCACCCGCGTCCAGGGTGGGTGCAAAGTCACCGTCTGACAGATGGCGTCCGAAACGAATGGCAATCATCTTTGTCTTCATGATGGCCTTGGCCTTGGCCCACAGACCGCCGTGGTACCACCCGCTGTTCGGGTCGCGGGTTGGTCGGACGGCAGCACCGTCGAGCAGGTCACGTAGTAAGGGGTCGGTGATGTCGCAGACCTGCCAGACCTTGCCGTCGAGATGGTACGTCTGGCCGTCAAAGATGTGGCTCTCCGACGGGTCGGGGTGAAAGTCATGCGAGTCTGGGTCGTGGTCGTGGATGGACCGCCAGGCAGGGTCGGTGGCAGACTGCGCGTTGCGCGGTAACAGCTTGAACATGACGGTCTGGTAGATGCGGTACTTGGGGTCTGTCCGCGGGTCGAGGCCGTAGGGCACCACGCCGTCGCGCCACGGACCGCCCTTGAACTGGTAGGCTGCGTAGTTGAGGTACCGCTTCAGCTCAGTCCAGTTGCGCAACTTCCCGCCCAGGTGGTTCATCAGCGACCGCCGCGTCCACACGGGCCGCTCGTCAAATGCCGCCTCCAGCTCTGCCATGACTTCTACCGTGCGTGGGTCCGTCATGTCCGGAGCGTGCTGCGGGCCAGATGGCAGGGGGTCCTCGGCTCCGATGAAGTGCCCGACGTGCTTCACGGCAGTAGCGTTGAACGTCTGGCCGTCGTCTGTCACACGCACGTACGGGTTCTGCGAGTAGAAATAGTTGAATGGCAGGCTCATGTGCGTAAAGACTGGCGGCGGGAGCACATCCACGTTGGGGCCCTTGTCGATGCCCGGTGTGAACTTGAACTCTTTCAGGTCCTCGACTACATTCTTGTTGTCAGTGGACTTCCTTCGTGGTATACGCATGGATGCATGGCATAGACTTACCATTTCCAGGCAGCACCTGATCCGTATACCTCTGAGCAAAGTCAGACCGATCAGACATGTCCCAGTAAAAGTCTGCCAGTCCCCTGAAGCGATGAGTGTGCCTAACGGTGCCGACTGCCTCGACATCATACCGGCCTACATTGTCGGCCAGCTTCCTCTGCAGACTCCGGGGGTCATCAAGACGGCCGTGTGAGAATACCTGCTGCCCAGTTCGGTCCGCTAGATTACGCCGGTTCATGGCATCAGTGTCGACCTGCCAGGCTCCATTGGAGCCCCTCTTGCGCTTCCTGCCCGTCCGCCTTGGCACCGTCACCTTGAGGACAACGTTGTGCGTGCGGGCATTGTGCGACATGAGGGGTTTGCAAAACGGGCTCTCTGGATTCAGGTACAGAGGTATAGAGTGTCTTTCTGGATCCAAGGCCTGTTGTAATGATACTCTCATGTCAGTTGGTTTCCTGTGCGTGTGTGCATGTGTGTATGTGTTTTACTTACGTGGTTTAATGAAGGGACTCTTCCAAAGGCACTGACGGTACGGTCGACATCGTTTACAATGGCTGGGACTTCGACGGCGCCTAGTCTTCGACGGGGGATGGGGTATCGTGGTGCACCGTCTTCTTGTGAGTTCTCATCATGACTTGTGGTCCATCCTGGCTGTTGCTTGGAGCGGGAGGCAGCCATGGATGATAATGGGCCTGCACCTGGCTGGATGGTATCTGGCCTGCGTTTATGAGTGGCACTGTTTTATTTGGCGTGGTGGATGCAGCTGGTGCCTCAGGAGTTGGGCAGATGATAATACACAGGTGGTGATGAAGTCTGTGATGGATTTGGTGGTACCGGCATGGTGTTGTAGTATTTGCTTCTATTTTCTGTACGCACTGTACTTTCTGGTGCACTGGTGGCGTACTAGTACAGTATGTACTATATACATAAATACTGTACGTTTTATATAACTGTGAGGGCTTGAAAAGTGTCACGTCTACTCGTATGTTCTATGATGAGAAAATAGTTTCCTAATTAAACAATAAGAAATGGCATGTATTAGACTCATATAGAGTAGAGAAATTGTATGATTGTTATTCTGCTTCAATGTTGTTTGCTGTTGCTGTGGTGTCGTCACCATGACCATCCATCCGCCTATCAATGATGCCATGGCAAAACGTGCAATGAACAGAGGATTGTACACTACTCGTACTAGTAGTATACCGAAAATCTGCTACTGCTACTACACCATGATGTATCCCTTGAAACTCTCCTCATAAGCCTGGTAATCTGGTATTTTGGTGCATTGATTTATGGATGATGGCTGTGTTGATGTTTTGTTTCGGACAAAGGATATCCGTAGGGTATGCAATTTGTTTACATACTCTAGGTGCTATAATAGCCTATTATAGGCCCTGGTTAATAGTACTGGACCGTCAAGAAATCAAGCAATAAATGATGAGCAATAGTTGACGAGCACTATAATAATCGATTCAACATATTATTGACCATGAGATTATCAATAATACTATTGCAATCACCTCAACTATGCCCAAAGTCGCCATCATCACCGAGTCTGGTAGAGGTAGAGGTAGAGGTAGAGGTCAAGTGACACAGTGCATCACTGACAGTGTGAAATGGCTCGCTTCGCGCCTGGAGGGACTGGAGATTGTCCGGATTGGCCCCTGGAATTGAGGGGTACCGGAATTACTAGTGGCTCCCCCTCCCCTAAGCCCCCTACCATCACCCCCTATGGAAGAGATCTCTAAGCTAGGCCCAGTGCATTAACCCCCTAAACCTCCAACCTGGGATCTCTTGGGAACCCCTATAATATAGGCTGCTACATCCTATAGGTCCACAGAACCAGCGCCGAGTTTCACCGCCTGTACGGTCCATACAGCACAGCGTACAGCACATCGTACAGCGTACAGCGGACATTTGTTGACACGGACATACTGAACCCACAGCAGCGGCAGGAACAAGCAACGGCAACAGCAATAGAAGGAAGGAGCCAAGGAGCATCAAGTCCTCAACTGGTGGTCCAGCAGGTCGGCATCATCACTTTTCTCTTCCCCCCTCTCTCCACCAGCTTGTTTCGTTTCTACTTTCTACTTGTACATCCAGTTATTATTCCTTGGATCTTGGCCGTTGCTTCTTCCCCCCTCTAGGCCTCCCCCCCAAGCGATTCCATTGAGTGGCTTAACGCTTTGAATTCCACACCAGCGTCATTGTCTCCTCTCCTTTACCCTCGGACCAACCCCCTCCCTCTCTTAGCGAAAGCCTTCCAACGGCTCTCAGCCCAAGGGTACTCGTGTATACGTTGGCCTTTCTACCAGTCTACGAGTACCTCCACGTCGAGTACCTTACGTCGAGTATCTCCCGTCGTTACTCGTACGGAATAGAGGTAAAGAGGGTCCCAGGAGGTCCACTCCCGGACAAGATCCCAGCCGTCTCCTCAGTCTGGCTTTGGCTCCACTACCGCGTGACCTTTTCACTGTGCGCAGACTCTCTGTGAGCTCTCTCTCGTTCTCTCTCTCCTCCCATCTGACCCCCTCTGTGCTCTCTGTTCTCTCCCCTGCAACCCAGCTTACGGTTTATTCTGGTACGGCATAGCACAGTACGAACAAGCACAGCACAACACTAGCAAAGTACCGGCCAAGCATTATTAGCTCTCTCCCCCACTCTCTACCCCCCCGGTCAACAAGCAACAAGTTGGAGGAGCACGGACAGACAGAGAGACAGACAGTCTACAGACACACACACACAAACACCCCTGGACTTGGGACCTGGCACAACCACCACAATCCATCGATCCTCGACACACCTCTTTCTCGCCGCGCCCGCCCCTCAACACCGCGCTCACGGCCTATCCGCCCCCTTCCTGTCACTCCCTTGCCTACCGTTCCATCGACCGACGAAATCAACGACGGAATTGACTATCTGAAAACCTTTGTCGTCTCTCGCCTCCCGCGGGCGTCGCCAGCGCTCTCTTCTTCTCCATAATTCCTTCGGGCCCCCCTCTCTCTCTCCCGTCGTCGCCCTCCCTCTCCGTCGTTGCGCGAGAGCTACGGACACTTTTGCTGCTCCTCTTCTTCAATCCGTCTGCCCCACCGCCGGTCGCCGCCCGCCCGGCATAATACTATTTGTCTGGAAAGCCGGATACTTTTCTTCTTCTATTCTCTATTCTCTATCTTTTTTATCAAGTTAATACACTCTCGCCTCTGAGAGGGGACGTATCTGTCCAAGATGAAGCGTTTCAGTCAAAGAGTGGTAAGCTATGCTTTGTTCTCGTCACCTTACGCCACCTCACGCCCCCTCTCCCCGCAGAAAAAGCAAAAAAGCAACAAAAAAAAAGAGGACAACGGCTATTGGCAAAGCGTCACATAAATGCATTGATGGATGCTAACGCGTTTTCAATAATATAGCTTTCGCGAGGAAAGGATCCCAGCAAATCCTCCAAGAAGAACAAGGACCCCAAGGACGGTACGGCGTCCCCGTCGCGCGACTCCTCCAACCAGTCCCCCGTCCTCACTCCCTCATCCTCCACCTCGACCCTCAACGATGGCCGATCCAAGAACACACCCGGCAACCCCGCCGGCCAGGGGGGTGATCACGCTGCTGGCCAGCCCTCCAACCTGTCCAACGTCGTCCAGCAGGGTAGCCTCCCAGATCGCTTCCCAGGAGGCGGAACTCCCAGCCCCAACGGCGGCGACAGGGCCACGCCCTCTGTAGTCATCAGCCCTACACCCGGTGTAAGTTTAAGCCCACTCTGGAAGTCACTCTCATATCCTTTCTAGGATTCGCCCAATGTTTCCATTCTCTCTCCAGAGATACACACTCGGATCCATTCGATGTTTGCTCTTGCTGTTACTGGCTTCTGCAAGACATAGGGATGTCCATGGTCAGACCAATCTAACACAATAAACAGCAGGTTCCGCCGCCTGGAGCTGCTGAGACCATGCCCCACGACCTGGCCCCTCCCAAGCCCGGGCAGAAGTCGATGCTCCTGCACCGAGGTATCGATAACCGAGACGCCATCCCCGAGGGCCTGAGGACGCCCAAGCGCCAGCATTCGTCGCGCTTTGATATCTCGGCCCACCGTGAGCTGGAGAAGCTGCCTGGTTTCCACGAGGTGCCGCCGAACCGCCGACAGGAGCTCTTCATGCAAAAGATTGACCAGTGCAACGTCATCTTTGACTTCAACGATGCCAGTGCCGACATGAAGTCCAAGGAGATTAAGCGCCTGGCCCTGCACGAGCTTCTCGACTACGTCGCCAACAACAGGCAGGTCATCACCGAGCCCATGTACCCTCGCGTCGTCGACATGTTCTCCAAGAACCTGTTTCGTCCCATCCCGCCGCCCATGAACCCCCAGGGCGAGGCCTTCGACCCGGAGGAGGATGAGCCCGTCCTCGAGGTGGCTTGGCCTCACATCCAGGTCGTCTACGAGTTCTTCCTACGCTTCATCGAGAGCCAGGACTTCAACACCAACATTGCCAAGGCCTACATCGACCACGGCTTCGTCCTGTCCCTGCTCGAGCTCTTCGACTCTGAGGACCCCCGCGAGCGAGATTTCCTCAAGACGACACTCCACCGCATCTACGGCAAATTCCTCAACCTCCGATCGTTCATTCGCCGATCTATCAACAACGTCTTCTTCCAGTTCACCTACGAGACGGAGCGTTTCAACGGCATCGCCGAGCTGCTTGAGATTCTGGGCTCCATCATCAACGGCTTTGCCCTGCCCCTCAAGGAGGAGCACAAGATCTTCCTCACCCGCGTCCTGCTGCCTCTCCACAAGCCCAAGAGCCTGAGCATGTACCACCCCCAGCTCGCGTACTGCATCGTCCAATTTTTGGAAAAGGATGCATCACTTACGGAGGATGTACGTATTCTCTTCTTTAACGTCGCCTCGTTCTAAATGTCAAAGAAAACTAACAAGAGACAGGTCGTCCTTGGCCTCCTCCGCTACTGGCCCAAGGTCAACAGCACAAAGGAAGTCATGTTCCTTAACGAGGTTGAGGACATTTTTGAGGTCATGGACCCGGCAGAGTTTGCCAAGGTCCAGGAGCCCCTGTTCCACCAGCTGGCCAAGTCGGTCGCCAGCCCGCACTTCCAGGTGGCGGAGCGTGCGCTGTACTTCTGGAACAATGAATACTTCTGCAACCTGGTCAGCGACAACGTCGAGATTATTCTGCCCATAATGTTTGCTCCGCTTTACGAGAACTCTAAGGGACACTGGAATAGGTACGTCCCAACCCCTCTTATTCACCTTTTCATGTTTGTGTCAAGTATGTTAACATTCGTCCCAGGACCATCCATGGCATGGTGTACAACGCCATGAAGCTCTTCATGGAGATCAACCCACAGCTCTTCGACGACTGCTCTCACGATTACACGGAGCAGCAGAACAGTGCGGCAGCCAGGGAAGCCATGCGCGAGGGCAAGTGGGCAGCGCTCGAGGAAAAGGCCGAGCAGCAGCGAATCGCGACTGGTATCAGCAGTGGCAGCGCGACAGGTACAACAATGACGGCGACTACAGCAGCAGGTCTGGCCCAGGGGTCCAACCTCTCTCGGGTTGACGAGGTCGACCCCATGTCTGAGGACAACCAGAAACGCCTGGACTCTCTCAAGCTCCAGGACGCCGCTGGTCGCCTCAACGCTGTTAGCCACGAGCGTCAGGGATCCACAGGGTCAGCTAGGAGTAAATGAGGACAATCATGATATGTCAGGACATACAAAGGTGAACATTGAAGGAACAAGAAGAAGAGCATGACAAACGTGTTTTTTCTATATCTCTCTTTTTCTTACTTCCAAACCGATGAAAAAAACAAAGAAGATGTTTTCTCTTCGAAACCCCTCCTCTATTTTTATTTACATGTTGGTTTTCTTTTTCTTTTTTCTTTTTTTATGTTGGCGCCCGGTGAGAAGATAAGGAGGAGGGGCAAGGAAAAAGGAGGGGGGGAAACATGACGTATTACTTTCTTTTCCTTTTCTTCTTCTCTACCAAAGACATTTTTTCCCCCATGATGCTTCAAGGTTTTTATTTTTTCGAAGTCATGATTGTCTTGGTGATTCATGATGATTTGTTATTCATGATTGTCTTGGGGTCATTCATATTCTTGATGATTTTGTCTTGAGTGTATGGATAGTACCAAGGCATCGCGTTTGAAAGTATACATGTCTTTTTGAGATGTGATAGATGGGAGTTTTTTTCTAAAAGATTTTTATTTTGTATGGGTTTCAATACATTGGTGTTTACACGGTCTCGTCTCCTCTCTTTTTATTCTGCGTGATATGATACATTTACCATCTTCCACGACCTCTGAAATTCCCACGGTAATTACCTCTTCCTCCCTGATAATGGTGCGGGGGTGGCGGAGGAGGAGGAGGAGCAGGTAGACCCCACGGTGCTCCGGGCATAGGAGGAGGAGGGAACCAAGCTTGATTGTTGTTACCCATCATTGGAGGAGGTGGAGGAGGAGGCCAAGGACCGTTGTATCCTGCCGGGGGAGGGGGAGGAATAGGAAAGTCTCCTGGAGGGGGAGGGGGGAATGAAGGCGGAGGAGCAGGAGCATGGGCAGGAGCAGGAGGATGTTCTCGACGACGAGGAGGCGGAGAAGCAGACGGGGTAGAAGAGACGCTCCTGCTTCTCTGGCGTTGCTGACGAGAAGGACGAGGAGAAGATGAGCGAGAGCGAGAACGTTTCTTCCCACGCTGCTTCATCTGCTGACAGAAGGAGCGAGACCAGCCATAGTACGTTTCCCCGTCGATGACATGGCCCGTCACGGCATCGACAGATATGACCTCTCCCAACTCGGATATGTCATGGACGACATCTTGATCGTCGTCGTGATTGCCGGTGGTGTTGACGACACGTTCCTTGGAGAAGAGCCTAGCTACATCGGATAGGAGGGATGTGACAGCGGCGGCGAGTTTAGGATCCGCAGGACCAGAGGACATGGGGATGGGGCGTATGTCGTCTGGTGCCATGGGACGAGTGGAGTTTGGCTGGATGTGAGGAAGCCATGTCGACGCCGGGAGATCGTACCATGGTGTTGAGGGGTCGCCGTGGAGAGAAGGGAGGGCCAGAGGAGCTTCTTTTGACTTGGGAGCGGTAGCGGTGGTGACTGGAGTTGAGATTGTGGTTGTTGTGGGTGCAGAGGTCATGGATTCGCGGAGAGGGATGTGGCTCGGGAAGTAGTCTCTTGTATGCCATAGGTCGAGGAGAGCCGTGAGCTTGGCCATGTGACGAGGACATTTCTCAAAGGAGGCGGCCGAGCTGATCAGGTTGGGGAGGTGTGTCTCCCATGCTGGGTTGGTGAAGAGTCGCTTATCATGGTGGGCTATGTCGTTGAGGATGTAGAGGATGTGAAGTCTTTGTCTGCGAGGGCTGGGTTTGGTGGCGGTGGTGGTGGTGGAAGGGTCAATGCTCTTGCTTAGGGCGGATAGGTAGCGTGCTAGACTGGCGATTCGGGATGTTGAGGGGGATATGTTTTCTGCTATCCAGGTTCTGCATTTCTGAAAGGAATTTGTGTTAGTATGTATGGGTAGAGAAGAGAGGGGGGAGAATGAGGGTGTGTACCTGAACATTTGGACGCGAACATGTTGTTAGGGTAGTGGTGATTTGGGATAGAAATGATTCGACGGATGGACGAGGGAGAGGTGTTGGATCGGGACGGAATAGAGAGGCGGAGAGACCGGCTTTGGCTATGGCGAGTTCTTGGGCCATGGCGCGTGGTGAGGGGGATTGGCGTGCCGTCGGGGGAGTTGCAGGTTGAAGCTGAGAAGTGGGAAGGTGAGGATGGTTGAAGTGAGGTGAGGGTTGCGCCGGCTAAGCTTCGGCATGTACGGGGTAGAGTGACGTTGGTTGTTGATATGAGTATATGAAGTCGTTTGTTTTTGGATACTGGATATTAGAGGGGTATAGAGAGAAAAAAAAGGAGATTTGTATTATAATTGATTCTATTTGGGAAATGCTGTATTGTTTATGATCATCTGGTGCATTGGTGGTTGCTAGTGGTAGTGCAGGTGTAGCATAGGGTCGCGCATATCATCAACGTCACACATTTACATCTACGTCTAGCTCGCAGTAAACACCAGATAGAGAGGAGAACATCCAGGTTGACGCATCAATTCAGATAAATGTCGCTATTGTACAATTGTTTTCTCCTCCACTGACATCATCATCATCATCCCCCCCTCCCCGTCGGAATGCCAATCAGCAGCATCAGCAGCAGCAGCAGCAGCAGCACACTACGAGAATCTATCCCCCTTTCTGCTCCGGTACGGCGCATTACTCTCGTACTTGCTCTTCTCATCTATGCGCTGCTGCTCTGTAGCCGGCTCATGACGGGTAGGAGCAGGGTCGATATTGCCCTCCTGGCTGGGGGAACCGGCGGTGTCGAGGCGGGCGGGGGTGTCGCCGCCGCCGCCGCCGGAGGAGCCACTGGCTCGGCTGTTGTACTCGTCTAGAGTCTGCTGGTGCTGGATCTCCTTGCGGCGACGCTGCTCGGCCATCTTGGATTGACGGTCGGCGTTGATTTCACGCTTGGCGAAGACGTAGGCACCTGCTCCGGCTGTGATGAGGTGAGGTCAGGTTAGCAGTTGAGGGGAGTGGAGAGGGAGGGACGGATATGGAGAAGACATACCGACGCAGAGGGAGCCCCATCCGAACCTGTGGGTTGGTTGGTTAGTATAGAGGTCAAAGGGAGGACGGAGGAGGATCGGGGATCAAGGAGGTTGTCGGGTTGGGGGAGTTGTGTACCAGAAGGACTTGACCTGTAGGGATGTTAGATGTATTTGACCATGGTAGAGAATGGAGAATAGGAAACTTACCGTGTTCATTGTGAGGAAGTGAGTGGGAGTTGGAGTGGTGGTTGTGCTTGGAGGTGGCGGTGGTGATGTGGTGATGGGAGAGGGAAAAAAAGTTGGTGATGTCAAGGGTCCGAGGATAGGACAAAGTACAGAGGACGAGCACAGAGTAGGAGTAAATAAAGAATGCCGAGAATTTCGGGTAACGAGGAGAATAAATATGAAAGGGTCCAATAAGGAGTCAAAGGCCCACTAGAATTAGCTACAGGTACAGACTACAGGCTTGCAGGATGAGTACAGATACGAGCAGTCAGTTTGAATAGATAGTACTACTAGTAGTAATAGCCCATGGTAGACCGTAATCTAGATGATTATTCGGAATTCCCATCTATAGCGTCGGCGAAGCTATAAAGAGTGGAAAATCGAACGATATTTGGGATGGCAGTCTAATAGGTGTTAGTACCTACTCGTAGTACCTACTCGTAGTACCTATTAGCAGTACCTATTAGCAGTAAAAGCTGTATTAGCGGTATGGCCTTGTACTGCTTGTATTGCTTGTACTGCCCATATACGTATGCCATGGCTATGAGAGAGTAAAATGATTAGGTAACCTTCATTATATAATCATCGAATACGAGCAAAGAACCGTTAGAGCCTAGAGGCCTCCTTTGTTCTGGGTACTACAGTGGGTGTATTAGTAGATGTGATAAACACTGTAACATACACTGTGAGATACACTGCTCAATACATACATTGTACAGTGTGAGTATCCAACACACCAAGACCAACCGTTGAGTCGTGACCGTTCGGCAGATGGCACTTGGCATCTGGTAGCTTTAGTACACTGTAGTATTGACAGTTGTTAGTATTTATAGTATCCTCTACTAATAACATTCTCTACTACTCAGCACCATTACACCGTAGTGGTACTGTCACCAGTATGTTGGTGTGTTGTAGATGTCAGTTACCCAATTGTCTGCCTGCCTGCCTGCCTCCCCGGCAGATGCATCTCCAGTGCTCCCAGTCTAAATACTCACCAAGTACCTCCCATGCATAATATTAATCAAAACTGTTAGTGTCATCACCAAAACCCGCACAAAACCACTAACATAATCAATCCCCTTGTCTTGTTGACAGTGACTTTCCCATCCATCCCCATCTCTCTTCACCACTCATCACTCACCACCGTTACTGCCGTCAGTCACGCAACCCTCTACTCCTTTTTTTCCCTCAGGTGCATCTCTTTTGCATATCATTGAGAGCTCTAGGGGAAACAGGACACACATACACACAATCTTCTTTCGTTAAAGAAGCACCCTTTGGAGCTCATACTAGCATACTGCTACAATCTACTACAGAATACGTAGCTACTACCACTACTCAGCCACGCTATTACTACCTTCCCCCCCCCAAAACTATCCACGTGCAGCCAAACCACCAACAAACTCTCTCCCACCGATCGCGGCCCTTCTGCTCGCACCGCATCCCCTTCTCGACTCGTCAAAGCTCCCTCATTTCATGACCAACCACGAATTATCCTGAATCTTTGGCTTCCCCGTCGGTGTGATGGGCAACGTCGCCCTGACCCCACCCTCGAGACCAGCTTGGACATTACCACCCCTCCCGCCCCTCCTCCGGGGACATTCCCTCTAGGGACATCTCTTCCTCACTCTCGACACACACCTCCAGCTACTGCACCATGGAGCCTACCAATCCTGAAGGGCCCGACGCCTCGTCGCTCGTACGTACAATCGTCCCGACCTAGTACTATTCTCTTCCCTCTCCACCCCCCCAACATTCTAGCTGACCCTTCCCTCTCCCCGCCCCCCCTCTCAGGGACCCGTCTCTTCTCTACGCGCCCGATTCGAGACCTTTGGCAATGCTCCTGCCACTCCTTCTTCCGCCTCCAACTCCATAGCTGTCCCCCAAAAGCCTCCCTCACGACCGATATCTCCAGCACCTAAACCCAACAGGTTGCGAGACTTCAAGGCCCCCGCCTCCGTCGCCGCGGCTGCCACTCCTGCGCCCTCCACACCGGCTACCCCCGCCGTCCCCGTGAGGCCAAAGGACCGTCCCAAGCCTGCCGTCCCCGCCCCTACGTCTTCTACTTCTTCCCATGATAGCCTCGATAGCACGACCGCTGCTGGCGCCGCCGCCGTCGCCGCAGCAGCTCCGCCTCTCCCTCACCCGTCTACGAGGCCTGTTCCTTCGAAGCCTGCGCTACCTAGCAACCCCCAGACGACACCCTCGGTCAACATTCTCCCACCTCAGTCACCGCCCAGGCGCAATGCTGGCATTGTCGCCTCGCCTGTCGCCATGTCGCCCGATCACAGCTTGGTCCCTGATCCGGCCGGTGCCTCGACGCCCGCTAGGTCCCCGCTCCGTCCGACCACTCCTACCATACTGCCGCCGCGATCCCCCCGCAACGCAACTGCCCCCTCACCTCCACCGCCTCGGAGGTCAGGCGAGATACGACGCGAGCCGAGACAGGCTCCTCCCCCGCCAGCCCCTCGTCGGGACAAGACCCTGATTCTCGAGCCTCCTGCCGAGACCCAAGGCGACGGACCTCTCATGCCGCAAAAGGGCCCTCAGCCAGCCTCAGGAAACTCGCCCTTCAGCAGTCCGCCCGGTAGCCCAACTGCTGACGCCGACGACAACGACAACGACCCCCCGCCACCCCAACTTCCTACTCGCCCGAGGCCGCCCGTCGACACGTATGCGCCGCCACCCGTGCGCCATTCGCTATCGACCAAGAGGAACGGACCAGGGACGAATGGATTTGCCGGCAATGGTCACACCATCCCCAAGGCCGCCCCCAAGGCAATCCCCAAGGCGGACGACGTGCACTCTGGCGCTCTAGCCAAGCCGCATACTCACAGTGGCGCTGCTACACGACCTCTATCTATGCAATATCCGACCTCGACACCCCCTCGACCGGCCCGTCCCGTTTCCATGGTGCCTGCGCATCACCAAGAACCTCAGGCGCAATCCGTGTCACCCCCCAAGAGGGCCTCGTCTAACCCAGTAGCTCAGCAGCAGCTCCCCCCGACACCGGCAAGGAACCGACAGCAAACTGTGACGGAACGTGCCGCCGTTCATGCCGGAGAGGTGCACGCCCAAGCTGTCGCGGCGGCCAAGCCCGAGACGAATGTGCAAGCACAGCTACCGCCCGCCAAGACCGAGGCACCGTGGCAGGTGGCGGCGTACCCCGACTGCTCCAGCACAAACCGCCGCCCCCCTTACATGAAGAAGAGCGCCAGCGACATCGCCACCAGGTACGACCCGCGCATATTCGACGTGTGCGGCGAACTCGTCTGCACCAGTGGCCAGTTGACGCGGGTGTGGAATCTGGTCGATGGCGAAATGATGATGAGTCTGTCGCACACGGAAGGCATCAAGGTCACGTCGGTGGCATTCAAGCCGGGCATTGACGTGCTGCAAGAGGGCACCGCCGTCTGGCTCGGCACCAACACAGGCGAGCTGATGGAGGTGGACCTGTCGACGCATACCATCACGCCTGGCAGGGGCTCCGCGCACCAGAAGCGACCCGTCATCAGGATCTTCCGGTACTACAACCAGCTGTGGACGCTGGACGACGCGGGCGTCCTGCTGGCCTGGGGCCCGGACGAGACGGGTGTGCCCAACGTCACGGGGTTCCCTCACCAGTCGTTCAAGGTGCCGCGGGACCACACGTTTGTCATGCCCATCGGGCACGAGCTCTGGCACGCCACCGGCAAGGAGATTCGCGTATTTGCGCCTACGCTCGACGGACGCTCGCAATTCCAGGTGCTTATTAGGCCGCTGGTGGCGGACGGTGCCGGGGACGTGACGTCTGGGACGACGGTCAAGACGCAGCCGGGCAAGGTCTTCTTCGGACACTCGGATGGCAAGGTCAGCATATTCTCGACGCAGACGTACTCGTGCATCGGGGTCCTCAACGTCAGCACGTGGAAGGTCAACTCGCTCGTGGGCGTGGGCCACCGCATATGGGTGGGGTTCAACACGGGCAAGATGTGCGTCTACGACATTAGCGATGCGCCGTGGACGATTCTCAAGGAGTGGCAGGCGCACAGCAACCCCATCATCGGCATCAAGTCGGATCCAGCTGCCGCGTACAAGATGGACCGGGTACAGGTGGTGTCACTGGGGGCGGACAACAAGATCCGCACGTGGGACGGCCTGCTCGAGGACGACTGGGTCGAGGACGACATGAAGTCCAAGGACGTCAGCTACTGCGACTTTGACGAGATTCGAGCGCTTGTATTCACGTGGAACGCGGGCGCTTCGACCCCCCACAGCCTACGGTACTCAGGCAACGACGGCGAGTTCTTCCCGGACCTGATACAGTCGAGCGGGGCACCGGACATCCTCATCTTTGGGTTCCAGGAGCTGGTGGACCTCGAGGACAAGACGGCGACGGCCAAGCGGTTTCTCAAGGCCAAGAAGAAGGAGAGCCACGACCAGGAGAGCATGTCGCACAAGTACCGCGACTGGAAGGATTTCCTGATGAAAACGCTGGACGACTACATGCCCGCCGGCGAGCTATACCACCTGCTGCACACGGCGCCGCTAGTAGGCCTCTTCACGTGCGTATTCGTCAAGTCGTCGCTGCGCGACCGCATTCGCAACGTCAGCGGGGCCGAGGTGAAGCGCGGCATGGGCGGTCTACATGGTAACAAGGGCGCTGTAGCAGTGCGCTTCCAGATCGACGACACGTCTCTGTGCTTTGTCAACTGCCATCTCGCAGCTGGCCAATCGCAAGCCAACGCGCGCCACAACGACGTAGGCGAGATCCTCGAGGCCAGCCTGTTTCCCGTGGAACCCGACCCGTCGGCACGGATAGACAGCCTATCTGGTGGCGGCGACGGATCCCTAGTGGTAGACCACGAGCTGTGCATCCTCAACGGTGACCTAAACTACCGCATCGACACCATGTCTCGCGACACGGTGGTCGGCGCCGTGAAGCAGGGCAACCTAGCCAAGCTGCTAGACAGGGACCAGCTCCTCGTGGCTCGACGACGCAACCCTGCCTTCCGACTCCGCGCCTTTGACGAGATGCCCATCTCTTTCCCCCCGACGTACAAATACGACGTAGGGACGGACCAGTATGACTCGTCGGAGAAGAAGCGCAGTCCTGCCTGGTGCGACCGCATCCTCCACAGGGGTAGGGGCAGGGTGCAGCAGCTCGATTATAGACGGCACGAGGTGTATGTCTCGGATCATAGACCTGTCACGGCGGACTTTAGGTTGTGGGTTAAGCGTGTTAGGGCGAGGGATAGGGCTGTTGCTTGGATGGAGAGTCAGCAGAGTTTTGAGGATGTGAGGTTGACAGAGGTTGCTAGGGAGGAGTGAGTTCTTTTCCCCTTTTCTTTTTTTCATTACTTGCTTGCCTTTACTTTGAACAACCTGCTAACTTAATCGCTACCATCACAGACTAGACTATCTCATGACTGTCATCGGATATGATGAAGCGACGAGTAGACAATTGATGAAGGAAAAGTAGTCTGTCAGGCCCTGACTTTGACTCTGTTGGACTCTGCTGGATTTTGAACTCTAGCCTTGAAAAATTACATGAGCGAAAATAGTATGGTATGCATTATATGAAGCGAATTGATATGGTGTATAGAATTGAAGGTCAAGGAAGGAGTGTGTCTGTTATAGCTTGTTGTAACGTATTGTGATGTGTTGTGAAGTGTTGGTGTATAGAGAGTGAGCACGAAGTAAGTGTGGCGTGTAGCGAGGTTAAGACTACCAAGTCATGGCCAGACGGTAAAGAAGGTATGTCAAGACGGTACATCAAGTTCATATCAGATGGCATGTCAAGTTGAGAATACAATGAGAAAGGATAGCCAAGTAGATAGATGTACGTGCATAACTGATTATAAATCCAAGTTCAAAAGAGCATGACCAAATAAGAGGTCAAAAGAGTAGAGCAAAGAAAAGATCAATAGAGAAGAGTCAACAAAAGAGAAGAAGAGAAAAGAAAAACGTGGGCATAAAGAGGTCTGTGAAATAAATCATCAAAACATTCATACAAGAATACGGAACGCCGTTGCCGACCCCATCCCCGACCTCATCCCCCGACTCCGTCCCCGTTGACGAACCCGGTCGGATTCGGAGAGATACAAGACCCCGAAAGCCCGAAAGCCCGAGAGGCTCAGCGCAAGCTCATCTCGGTAGGATGAAGTGCATAATATCTATGGAAGTCTCATTGAACAATGATGTCAAGAGTCGATGATGATTCTAGTATCAATGAAAAAAAAGAAAATGTAAAGGACAATGGCAACACTCAATCGATTATCTGTAAGTCTTCAATGTCCTCTGTGTGTCATATGTGTCGTATACAGTGGTGAGCTGACATGAAAAATCTCAGTGCGTGAGATGCAAGGATAGAAAGGTACCGACCTCATTCAGCCGCGTGTGAAGAGACATTCCAAAGAGAGACATGCAAGGAAAAGGAAAAGAAGAAGGAAAGATTAACACCAACAGGTCCGATGTAGTCGTACTGCACCACGCTGCGAGTGGTGCACGACACATAATGTCGACTGCGTCTACCCCGAGAGGCAGAAGCGGAGGACCAAGAGACACACCGAGAGCGTGTAGGTCACTTCCCGGTACACAACGAGCGTAGCGAGAAGGGCCCCCGGCAGGGCCCCCGGAGGGAAAAGAAATACACAAAGACTGATTGAAACAGCGTGCCCCAAGATGCACTGGACATTATCCTACAACGGCTCAGACGGGTAGAACGTCGACAGCAAGGCGGCGCGAGTAACGCCAACAGCGGCGACGACGACGAAACAGGCAGTCCATCCTCATCGACAGCCTCATCACCAGCAGCGGCAGCGGCAGCCACAGCGACAGCAGCAACAGCGACAGCAGCAACAGCAACAGCAGCAGCAGCAACAACGGCAGCACCACCACTCAGGACCACACTCGCTCTACCACCACCGGGATTATCACCGGCCGTGTCGACAGGGAGCTATGCTGCTTCGGTGGACCTGGCGCGCACGACGACGGGGTTTCTCACGCCGTCTGGTGGGATCGGGACGACGGATGCGTCCCCCGGTGGTGCTGATCAGGGTGCGCGGAGTATGGATCTGCTAAGGGAGGCAATGGACTGCGTGTATAAGCTGAGATTGCAGAGTTACTGCTCTTCTATTGTGACGGAGGAGATAAAAGTGCCTCCTGAGTTGGCAAAGTCTTGGGTTCGAAGTGAGTTATATCCTACACCCCTAGAAAGATTCCCCAAGAGGGAAGAGAAAAGAGATGGAATATAGGAAGGAAAGGAAAGAAGTGAGATGATAGAAAGTGCTGACAACCGTGTAAAGAATACTTTGCTCAGAAACCAACAGACATGTTCCTCAAGCTCGTCGACAAGAAATTCTTCGAAATGATGCCGGACATGATGTCCTCGCCCCACGTCCACTTTGACTCGTGCGTCCTAGTCATTTACTACTGCATCCTGTGGTCTGGGTCGTCTCTCCCCGAGGAGACGCAGGAGCGGCACGACGCCGGACGGTGGACAAAGCTGACGTACCTGGGGTGTCTTCGTGCTCTGTCAGCTTGGCAGAGGGAGGCGACTGGATGTATGACGGATTTGATAGCAGCTATAAGTCTGGTGAGTACTCCCTCCCATCTATTCTATTGTCATATACATACACCACGACTAACATGGAGCAGACCCGCGTGGCAGGCACCTCATTCGACTACGAAATGTCTTGGCGATCATTCAAACTAGCATGCGAGTACGCTCAGGGCCTAGGAATCCACAACCTAGACGGCGGGGACGGCGAGGTCATGAGCGGCATACACAACCCCGACATATCCGACGACGACCGCAAGGGCTTCTGGGACCTGATCCAGGTAGACGCCTTCTTCCGCCTGATGTTTGACAAGCCGGCGTCCATCTCGGGCAACAAGTGGAAGGTCAACCTGCCGTGGCTGAACCCTGCGTCATCCCCGGCCGTCGAGACGGACACGGCCATGATGCTCTTCCTCCTCAGCTCGCGCGTCACCCTCATCCTGCTGCAGTTCTTTGCCATGCTCGAGGAGTATCCTGCCGAAGAACCGGTTCAGCTACTGCGCAAGACGGAGGAGATGTGTGGGCAGATACGATCTTTGTACGATGAGTGGCAGCCCGTACGTTTTTTTTTTTCATCTCCTCTCTCTCGCTCTGTTTTCATTCATCTGACAAATACACAGCTCAAATTAATTGCCAACTCCGACATTGCCACAATGGACAGATGGATGATGGTAGACGTCACTCTACGAGGATACACCTGCATCATATTCATGCTGCGCAAGATGGCTAGCCCTGACGACTCGTCCACACCTCCGCCCATGGCCCTCGACGTGTCCCGTCAGGTGGTCAGTATCGTGGCCCGTCTGCTAGTACAGTATCCCTTCCCGGCGACCCTAGGGGCCACCTTTGGCCCGTTTCGTGCTTATGTGCCCTTTGCCTACGTGGCTGGTCACCTGCTCAGTTGTCCTGACATTGGGGCATACGCAGCTGACGTGGAGGCGCTGAATAAGGCGACGTGGGGTGTTCGTAGGGCTTCTAGTTATGATGGTGGGTTTCTGCCGTTGGCCAAGGTCATGGAGGAGTTGAATGGTGATGTGAGGAGGCGGTATGAGAGTCGGATGGATGAGAGGATAGGGGAGTAGGGGGAGGGGGGAGAGAGGGAAGTAATATCATGGTCTGAGTTGTGCTGTATCACTAATAGAAGGACGGTGTTGATTGATAAAGGAAGGAGCGTTGATGTTCTTGCCTTGTGATACTTGATACTTAAAAGAGCGACGTCATAGAAGTGTCAGTGTCACGTGTACCAGTGATCAACTCTTGGGGCCATCATCACCATATGTTTCGTTTGTCCTGAAGATGAAGATGAAGATGGAGATGATATGGGGAGATTGCATTTAAGGCGTCTGACAGACGGATAGTGGCTGCATATTGAAAGAGGGTTTCATGCAACCTAGAACTGGTATGTACCTGGTTCCTGGATATGGACTGGCTGTTGATATCAATCTCCGTTTGATCTCCTCATAATACAGGTTTGAATAGACGAGAATATCGTATTCGTATTACTATACTCCCATACTCGTATAAATATTGAGTACACGCTCTCAATAAATGATCATCACTGATCAATTGCTCGACTAATACTCGTACACGTACACGTATTCGTACGTAGAATAAGATGAGCGCTTACCTGTAAATTGGTGGCTCAGCCCCATTTACTCCACACCATTAAAATCCTCCTGTATCGGGGACTACTAGACCAGGGACCAAACAGGGACCAAACAGCCAACGGCGGGAAACAACGATTCAACGGGCATTGTTCATCATAAAGCGCATTTCGCTCTGCATTACAGTACTACTCTGTGCTTCTTGTACCCAGACGGCAAAGAGACAGTTGCCCTTGGTTACACAACAGTCCAATAGTGACGTATCGTGTGATCTTTTTCCTTTCTTTTTTCTTTTTCCTCCTCTTGGCCTCTTCCCCGTCACACCGCCATACAGAAATTGTCCCTCATTCATCATCATCACCACCACCACCAACAACCTCCAACCGTCACAACCAGCAACACACAATGGGTAAAGACAAAACGACAGCACCCACAGCAGGGACAAAAGATGCTCGCAAGACGCCCATCGAGTCCCCAGCAGCGGACTGCACGCCCCCTCCTCGTCCAGAGCTCACAGACGACCAAAAGGCCAAATACGCCTCCCTCCTAGAGAAGATGCAAGCCGTGACAGAGGTGACATGCACGGCACCGGTCAAGGAAGGCGAGGAGGGGACCAACAAGTCGGGGCCCATCACGCCGGACGAGCGCATGTGGCTGACGCGCGAGTGCCTCCTCCGCTACCTACGCGCCACGCGGTGGGTGGTGGACGAGGCGGCCAAGCGTCTGTCGTCCACCCTGGCCTGGAGACGCGAGTACGGCATCGCGGGCTTCACGCCAGAGTACATCTCGCCCGAGCAGGAGACGGGCAAGCAGATCATCGTCGGGTTCGACAAGGCCGGCAGGCCCTGCCAGTACCTCAACCCCAACAGGCAGAACACCGACACCAGCCCCCGACAGCTCCACCACCTCTTCTACATGGTCGAGCTCGTGGCCGACATGATGCCCGTCGGCGTCGAGACCCTCAACCTCATGATCAACTTCAAGCCTACCAAGAATAGGCAGAACACGAGCACCCCCATCTCTACGGCTAGAGAGGTCTTGCATATTCTGCAGAATCACTACCCTGAGCGTCTGGGCAAGGCTCTCATCATTAACGGTATTTCCTTTTCCCACCCAATTTCCAACCGACCCCCCTTGTCTTCACCCCTCCTCCTTCCCGTGTGATATGCTAACTCTGACTACAAGTCCCCTGGGTTGTGTGGGGATTCTTCAAAATCATCACCCCCTTCATCGACCCCGTCACCCGCGAAAAGCTCAAGTTCAACGAGGACATGCGTCAGTACGTGCCCTCCAGCCAGCTGTGGAGCGCAGACTGGGGAGGTGACATGGATTTCGAGTACGAGCACGACGTCTACTGGCCTGCCGTCAACAAGATGTGTCAGGAGAGGAGGGCCGAGAAGAAGCGTCGCTGGGAGGCGGCCGGCAGCGAGGTTGGTGAGTCGGAGGACTACCTCACTGCCGGGACGGATGAGAGTGTCAAGGGCATCAAGTTTGGTGGTGCTGCTGTTCTAGAGGAGGAGAAGAAGGAGGAGCAGGTCGAGGAGAAGGGCAAGGATGCTGATGTTGATGATGTTGGTGACAAGCTGGCCGAGACCAAGCTTGAGACCAAGGAGGTTCAAGCGTAGATGGGTTCCTCTTGTCATTTGTTCTTCTCTTTCTCTTTTTTTCGCATCAACTTTGCATCACAGCTTAGAATACCTAGACGTACATGTGATATGGATCTGGGGATAACTGGATTATATAGACTGCATTGATGTCTTTTTCTTTCTTCTTTACCATGTCTGATTCTTTCATCATACATTAAAATCATACAATAATACTAATAATAACAATAACAATTGAGTACAATCATGTACATGTCGTCTACTAAATGCTGATTGCTGACTGTTTGTTGTCCATGTTGCCTTCCGTTGTGCCTGTCTGTACCCGTACTTGGTACGACACTGGTGGAGTGACGCACCCAAAACAGAAACCACCTCCCTCCCCCACCAAATCTCTTTATGGCCAGCAAACCGTCCCATCCGCCATCAATCCAGCTCCATCATACACCACCCCCGAACGACACTCTCTACCCCACGACCACGACTGACACGCAACCGAAAATACAGATTCTATAGGAATAGCATCACAGACCGATCGGAAACACCCACCATGTCCAACCCTCCATCCCAGTCCAACAAGGACTCTGGCCTCCGCGTCCCCAGCAGCGGCAAGACAATCTACCATCGACCACTGAACCGTACACGCACAGGTGAAGCCAGCCAGGCCAGTTTCGCCTATCTATTCGGAGAGATGATTTCCTATGCTCAGCGACGAGTAAAGGGTATTCAAGAATTAGAACAACGGTACATCCACACCCTCCACAGCGCCTCCCCCCC